>JACTOM010000105.1:21942-56475 GCA_015832385.1 Elymnias hypermnestra
AAAAAAAAAAAAAAAAATTAACACGCTGCTGTCAATTAAGGATTGAAACAGAGAAGTAACGTAGGAGATTTTTTAATTACAACAGAATTCTTTAATAACGTAGGAGATTGTTGAGATTAACAATACAAACACTTCTAATATTTAGGAATTTGTTGATATAAGCAGGTCTACCTTACAGGAAAACAAATTTGTAACAATTGATGAGTAAAATTAATTTTAATCTGTAGAAAAGAAGAAACTGTTAATTCTACCATCGTTTACCACGCAGAAAATAAAAATATTAAAATGAATGGTTATAATTACCTTTTAGGTAATATTTAATTTACTGCTGTACTATGACATTCTACCAATGACAGTCATCACAGCATTACGTTCTTCTTAATCTTAGTACATCACCTAAAAATTGTAATAAACGTTAATATTAATTAAAGAGAATCTTTTTTTGACAAACAAGTCTTATAAAAAATAAAACTGTGAACAATCAAGGAGGTGTTTATAACAACGTTATTAAAATGCCGTTTTTATCTAAAGATGCTGCTCATAAGATGATCGTATTTAGAACATAAACATTTTTATTGACCAGACGTACGACTTACCACGCACGTCCTACCACTACACAATAATGGCCATTTTCTTGCAACGAATTTCTCCGTAGCACTCGAGCTGTTCAACGCTCACATTTCCTTTTTCTATGTTCACCAGCAGCCCATAGAAAATATCGGCCTGCTTTTCCCTTGGCTTGCCTTGCACGACCTCCCCAAACACGAACTCGTCCTTCTCGTACTCTACCACGCTGTTATCCTCAACGAAATCAGACACATTAACACCATCATAATCATATTCAGGCAAAACATCATTCCTGGCCAGCTTTATCTCGTTCGGCAGACGTGCCTCTAACGCCCTAAGCTTGGCCGTAATGGACTGAATTATAAACGCGTCTTTGAGCGCTAGTGCATGGTACGCCTGCGTTCTTCTGTATCTAGGCTGCTTTAGTTCGTAATCCTTTATTTCCATTTCGGTGTGCTCGGCACGTCCTACCTCAACTTCCGAGGGGAAGGTAAAATCGTTGTGATCAACGTCGTAGGTCACATCATAGTCGATGATGCTGCCTGCATCGTGGTGATGTACACTGCCACCAAATGCATCCTCGTGATCAGCAGCGTTGCTGAGCGGCTGGTCAGTCCTGACCGTGCCAGTTGTACGTCTGGCACGTTTAACACCGCTCACCTCAAACATTTCTACGATTCTCTTGCTCTCATCAACGATCCAGCGCATCTGCTTGCCGTATATCAGCGAAATACTGAAAATTATCTTTGATCGTTCAAAGAGATCGTGCATGCTGTAGTCGCGTGTGATCAGTGATGACAGATTGATCTTTATGGACCGGTCACGTTGGAGCTTTCGTGATTTGTAGAGGATTAGAAGATTTGGCGCGTGCATCTTTGGGCACGAACGATTTTGCGAATTTTATCTTTTCTGTGATTTGGAGGTAAAATTGGCCGGTGTAAGAAAATAGAGGGACTGGTGGAGTGTATTGCGGATAAAATGGGGGGGTAATATGTAAAATGAGATTTTGATGGTAATGAGGTGGAATAATAATCACCGGTGTTATTAAATAACGTTCTAATTCAAAAAAGACTTAAAATGTATAATTCAAAAGATTCTGTTTGAAATGGTGAGAAGCTCATTTTTTGATTATAACCACGTAACGAAAGGTTGTTTTGATTGAAATATGAAAGCTATGCCCCACGTCCTTACGTACGTATTGTACGTTAAGATACGAAATAAATTACGATGTTTTCTTAATCGGAGCATCGTAATTTTTCAGCAGTGCAATATCACCTGAAATGGATTTTTTTATGAATTAAATTTGGTGGGCCGATACACGTCGTAACATCAGGATTATTTATTTAAGTGATTAAATAGAGGAGGATGGCACCAGGCCAACAAAATTATTTGATTAGAATTGAGAAAAAATGTTAAGAATGATAAAATACTCTGATCATCTTAAGCTGCACAATAAATGCGGTATTTCAGAGAAAAGACATTAATACGTACAAATGTACTGTTGGTATTGAAACAAGCGCTGGTATAGCTGAGAAAGGAATGGAAAATAAAAAATACTAATGAATCTGTTCACTATAAAAGGAGAAGTGCTCGTATTAGAAATACTAAGCGTAGATACAATGATTAATGTTTTTATGAATGGCCTGTTCTGTTTTATATAGGAGGTAATTTATTTATCGTTACTTTACTGAAGAATTAGACTAATACATATTTGTGTGGTAATACTATTGTTGATTTGGAATGAACCTTCTCTATTTAATCGTTTGAATATCTTCATCGTTGTATTTCAACATGTATCAGCCCAACAGAAATAAAAAACAATTTTACTTGCACTAACATTTATTTCTTAGCAAAAGACACAAATAACTGCGTTTTTCTACGGATCACGTGCATTGAAAAGACTGCAGGTCTGAAATATATGGATGGTTAAATTTTATGAAAAGGGATATTCTAACGAATGATATCCTGACGAAAATAAGTAAAAACTGGTTTTTACAGCACATCTGCAATAAATTACTTTAACTGTACTTTTATTCAAATGTTTAGTCCATACTTTCAAATTTCTGCTCTTCATCTAATGCGTATGGACCGCGTCGGTTTCCTCGTTTTGTCATCGTTGCAATCTTTTTCAAATACAATAAAATAAGAACAAAGCAAAAGATAAAAATTATCATGTTGAGCAATTCAGTTTCATCACACATGTTTATGATCCCTGTACATCGTGATACAAGATTTGAAGTTCTTACTTCTCCATGGTTATTGCTGGCTGGATATCTGGCATTACTTGTGCCTGGATGGTCTATATCTTGATTATCTTCCTGATCGAACTCAGACACTTTTTGAGTATCGCTCAGTGTATCGTCTTCAGAATTTCTGAGAATAAAAGACATGGCTTTGGTTCGTAAACGATTTATATGTACGTGTTGATTAGCTTAATATAGATAGACCTTAGAATTTATCACGTTTTTTTGGCTACTACAAATTTGGCAAAACATTAAAAAAATTATATGGCAGTTTCACATCGATAATAATTGTAACATGTAAGATAAAGGATAACGGGCCAAAGTAGGTGTTACATTACAGAAATAAATTTGTATTTTGTTGGCATTTAGAACGTAATAAACATTTTTTAAAGAATGAAATTTTTAGTTACAGAAACATAGCATGCTAAAAATATTATAGCTAAACTGTAATCATTATGTCATCTTTCCTTTTAAATAATATGCAAAAAGAGAAATTTTTGAATTCAAGAGAGAGGGTTACTACGTAATGGTAGATACTCAGCATGTTCTAAGGTTTATTGGCGTATTTTGACGAGGTAAATAACTAAAAAAAATTTTTATATGAAAGAAGAATGTATGAATTATTAGAAACAATAGCTAATCAATATAACACGTACAATCTATTTTTTTGTAAAATAGAGTATGTAGAACTCGTTATACGTGCTCATTTGTTCGCATATGCTTGCTACAAATATCATTATTTTAATTTTACTTATTAATTGTACCTTTATTGCTTCATTACCGGAGATATTTTCATCTTTTACTGGACATTTCGTATGACGTGTATGAAAGAGATAATTAAACTAACTTTTAGGTAAAAAACTGGGAATAATTCTTGTCGTAGAGATGCCCTAGACATCCTTTCCTTGAACGACATTTTGCTCGTTTTAACCATCAGACTAACAAAGAAATTGCACTGACATACTACAGCAATGTTACAGAACAAAAGTGTCAGCAAAAACCGCAATAATAGTATTAAATTAACAAAAGCTTTTCATTTCATGAAAGTACGCCGATTAATTCCTCAATAAGTGCTCACCTAATAATAATTTACTTTTTCACTATAAATATGTTTATTTATCCACCACATCATCTCACACAAGCCAATAATTTACGTTCCAAGAAAATCTTCTTAAGACACCACAATTAGCAGAACAAGCTGCTTGTACGCATTCTGAAAACGTTATAACCTTTAACATCTAACACAACAGTCCTATTAAACAATCGTTACACCACATACGCGTTTTATTGCACCCCGCCAATTAAGATCCCTCATGGATTACTACAACGTAGACCTTCTGCTCGCACTGACGAATAAAGTGGCAGTAACATTAACGACGCCCGCCACTCTGCTCGTTCCAGCCACAAAAACAACCACACCACTGACAACAGCCACGTTGCCCATTTACCAGACTCTATTCTTTTTAAAAAACGGTCATTGTGTGCAGTATGGCCCGCTGGTGCCTTCAACTAATAATAATAATTATAAAATCTTTATTTGTTCCAGAATTACAAAGGTTTCTTGATATTACCCTTGACCCCCAAACTAGGAATACCCGTGTCTTGGAGGTCTCACCCTACCCGTTACATTCTGGGAACCTTGTATATATACTATAGTTTACTTATAAACAAAGATTACTTACAATATATTATTAATGTTGTTAACTTATAATTATGTTAGTTTGAATGAATGTATTCGGGCGTGCGAGTGTAAGTGTGTGTTGTGGTGGGTGTGTGTGTGCGCGCAAGTGTGTGTGTGTGACTGTGAATAAGAGAAGAAAAGGTAAAATAAAAAAGAAAAAAAAAAATTTTAAAATAAAAAATGTAGTTTAGTTGATAATAAGTAATTCTTCGGTGCGCCAATAATTTAATGTTTTTAAATAGTTTATTTTTCAGGTGATATCTGTTGTCGTGCAAAATTTTTAATGTATTATTAATATTTTTGTAGATATAATTGGCAAGGAAAGCAAATTGTCGTTGAGCAAAAGTGCTTCTAGCACTTGGAATATGTATTTCAGGGCGACGGAGAGGAGACTTTTCTGTCGGTGGGATTTTGAGTGTACGGTGACAGCGAATTAAAGATTTTTTAATGTATAGTTGCCGAACTGTGAGCACCTTGGAAACTGTGTATAGTTCTTCAGTCGGAAATCTGCGGGATTTACTAAGCATAACCTTTATGATAGCTCTTTGAGATCTTTCAAGTTCTATCATATGAGATGTGGCTGCGCCTCCCCAAATTGTTATGCAGTAGCATAAGAGCGATTGGCACAAGGCTTTGTAGATTTGCGTTATTTGGTCTACATCAACGTAGTCACGGAGTTGTCTAAACACTGGAATCAGTCGCCGGACTCTGTTAGCAAGTGTTTTTATTTGAGGTTGCCAGTTCAGGTTTTCATCAATAATGACTCCTAGATATTTCATGGTCTTTTCTTTTTGAAGGACAGCACAATCGCATTCTTTTAGGGGGACTTCTGAAGCATTGCATGGATAAGTATGAAGCTTAATTGTAAAATCAGATGATGGCTGTGTTATTCTAGAAATGCTGAAGCAAATATATTTAGTTTTTTGTGAATTTATAGTAAGTAGGTTGTTCTCCAAAACTCTTGTCATCCTACTTAGGCCTACTTCTGCCGCTGTTTGGACTTCGTCCCATGAATTTCCATGAAATATTATGGCAGTATCATCGGCGAAA
Organism: Elymnias hypermnestra; assembly: GCA_015832385.1. Taxonomy (NCBI): domain Eukaryota; kingdom Metazoa; phylum Arthropoda; class Insecta; order Lepidoptera; family Nymphalidae; genus Elymnias; species Elymnias hypermnestra. The sequence continues at coordinate 27,484 of JACTOM010000105.1, forward strand.
GCGATTAGGTTGGCGTGATCAAGACCCATGTTGCAAATTTCGTTGGCATAAATCAAAAAAAGGGTAGGACCAAGTGTACTGCCTTGAGGAATTCCGTACGTCATTTCTTGGGCCTCGCTAACATGTTGCAAGACTTTAACTTTTTGGTTTCTTTCCTTTAAATAATTCTTGAACCAATCAAACGGCGTTCCTCGTATACCGTAAGCTTCTAATTTTCGTAGGAGTATAGGTATCGATACCGTATCGAACGCCTTCTGTAGGTCCAAGAACACCCCTATACACTTCTTTCCCTGGTCCATATGCTCAGTCACTATATTTGTGAACAAACCTGTCGCATCCTCCGTGGACTTATTTGCTCTAAACCCAAATTGGTTATTTGCAATCAGGTCGTATTTTTCCAAGTATTTTATTAACCTGCAGTTAACCGCTTTTTCTAGTACTTTACTCAGCGTTTTTAGCAAGGAAATTGGCCTATAATTTGAAACGGAGTGCTTGTCCCCACTTTTATGTATTGGAACGACTGTTGCCTGTTTAAATATTTTTGGGTAGATACCTGTTTTAAAGCTGAGATTACAAAGATGATCAATAGGGAAGCAAAGGATATCACGATATTTTATCAAAAATTCGGCTGAGATATTATCATCCCCAGCGGCACTATGTCTCTTTAGATTGCCTAATATAGATTTAATTTCTTTGGGGTCTACGGGGTTGAGCATCATAGAGTTATTTTTAAGAGTATATATTTTCTGTTGAGATATAAGTTGGTCTACCGTTTTATGAGTGTTTGTTAATATATTATTCGCTAAAGAGCTTCCTATGGTAGTAAAATAATTATTGACTATTTCTAGTGAAGCTGTTGGTGTAGATGACAGACTTAAGAGTTCACATGCTGAGGTTTTAGGTTGGGATAGGTTACAGATTTCTTTTAGCGTATTCCATGTGTCTTTTTTCTTTCCATGTTGTTGTCGTAGTTTATTTTGATAATAATTAATTTTGAGCATTTTGGTTATGTTTTTACATGTGTTTCTATAGTTTATATAGATAAGCTTATGTTCCTCGCTATCAGGATATTTTTTAGCAAGTGCATGTAGGCGATCCCTTTTTTTGATGCATTTTATAATGCCGTAAGTAATCCAGGGTTTTAGTGGTTTTTTCCTCCTCGAAATAGATATAGTGTCCGTGTTTTTTATAATAATATCATGAAGTATTTCAGTAAGTACCTGTGCTGCTACGTTTGCATCAGTGATGGATAGAAATTTTGACCATTCATATTCTTCTAAACACTTTTTAATTGCCTTATAGTCCATTTTAGATTAAATGATCATGTCTTGTACTAGTTTGCGCGCTACAGGTGATCCTTGTACGGTAAGAAGAAGCGGTAAGTGGTCTGTAATATCTGTATTAAAAATGTAACATTTAGATCTCCCAACCAGTTTCACCATGAAGTGGTCGAGACATGTTTTGCCATGGGTTGGAGCATTGCCGGCAGCCATTAAACCATGGAACCCAATTACATCCAGGTAATCACACGTGTCCTTGTTACCTACATTCAAGGTATCGATATTTATATCACCTGTTAAGACTATGTTTCTGGACCGAGTAGTTGTCAACACTACATCCAGTGAGTCAATAAAGGGACGGCTATCTTTAAAACAATAAGGTCGATATATACCAAGTATAGTCATATTTCCTATTCTTACTGCCAAGCAGTTTGCTTCCACGATGTTCACTTCGTGGACCTTCGCAAGAATATCTGAGTTAATGTATATCATAACCCCGTCGTTTTGGTTGTGGCTACGTTTTGTAGAATAAGCGTTATACCCTTCTATAAGCGGGGGTATGGATAATAAACTGTGGTAAATGATTTGATGGCCTGTCCGGTACTCGTTAACTTGAACAAATTGTACCGGCATATTTATCAATTGGTCGGAATTGTTGGTGAGGAAGGATCGACCGATATATTTAAGATTAGGATGGGAATGCTTAGTAAACTTTTGTTTGCTGAGATTTTTGTGAGGATGATCTGTTGGTGTGCGATGAAAATGAACGTGAAATTGTGCGGAAAGGAATAATAAGATTTAAAAAGTTCTCTTAGACAGGTGTTGGGACACTGTATACCGGTGAGATATGTTTAAGTAAATGTGTTTGTTTAAAATTGTATGGCGGGCATATTCCGTTAACCAGGACTATTTTTATGTGCAGTAATATAATACACGGTAGCGCTATGCAGTACGAGGCTAGGATTGGTTGAATCAAATGTATTAACAAGACGGCGTTTTATAGTTTAATACGGCGAAATAAAATTTTCTTTTATGGATCATTTCAAAGGCTCATAGCTGCAATTCAACGTGGCTGTAACGTTTAGTAAATCTGTAGATTTCCGTACTAATTACGCTCAAATCATTTTAGACTGCAAGCAAATGACTACTTCTATGGTTATAATTCTCTTTGTATTTCGTCTTGATAACGAGCAAGTGATGATACGTACAAAATTGGATATTTTACCCGCAAAATTACAAACAATGATGACACGGCGTTAAATGCACGAACTTATTTCGACTGATGCTTTTTTATATAGGACATTGTGACAAAACGTATTTTGATAAATTTGTATAATTAGAATAAACGAGCTATACATAATGGTATAGCATTATACTTAAATCTATTCCTCGTAATGTAATATAATACTACTATTATCAAGCGTTACATGTACAACAAGTATCCTAAGTTTCGTGCCAGACATCAGCCAAGACTTAAGTTATTGGGCTATAACCACATATTTACCTAAAACAGACTCTTTAGATCAATAAAGAAAATATTGAGCTAAAAATTTATTTTCAAACATTTCCACTGTAAAACGCTAAGATAAAGGAACAGAGAGTATTTAAAAAAAAAATTAATCATCATTTACTGCTGGTGTCAACTGTTTGAATTCTAATGTTACTATAATTGTATTGCCGTGAAAAGGTATAACTATCGGTTGACCACTCCTAAAAATTTACTTGGTATAAAAGTTGAGAACAAAACACAAATACATTCTCTTAGTTTTAACGCAAGAGCACAAAAGATAACTTATCGTTGATGTCATACAACAGCAATAATTACTTCTACACGTTCTCATCTACTTCAACATAAACTTAAAAACATGATAAAATACATTTTTAATACACTCAGTCATTCAACTGAATAAAACGTATTTAACCCGTATCGTATTTATGGTCAGTCGAGTACATACTAATAATAAAATTAATCTATGTTACTTCTATTTATGAAATAGAGCAAGAACTTAGTTAAATGCTAAATGATATTTTTGATGTTATAATTGGTTTTTCTGTATTTAGCGGTTAAAAGAAAAAGTGTATTCATATAGACAAATAATAATTTCTTACAAATCGTTTATAAAAGATGGAAACACTCATCAAGAGAAAGAAAATTATAAAATGTTAGGACTGAATTGCTATTGGTGTCTATAATTAATCAAATTCTGCTTTAACTAATCTTTTTACTGTTAAAAATAAATAAAAAAATGATAAATTTGTAAGTTTCAATATAGTTAGGGAACATAATGGCATTATAATTATACCTTGTGTGTTTCATTTAACACACTTTGATGTTAAAAGTACTGTCTGTGTGTTATAACATGCGCATGTAGTAACAAAATACGTAGAACAATTTTATGCACATACTATCATTTTTATGTGTCCATAAAATGCTGCCTATAGTCTATGAGGACATAGTTACAGGCTGTAAAAACTTTTTAAACTGAAAGAGATTTATTTAAAAAACCATCAACTCAATATCCATCTTTAGCACACGTATTTCGGATTTCTACCACTTCATGTCAATTATAAAAGAGCATAATTTTCTCTCTTGGTGCGTTAGCACTTACCACAGCTTACAGCTTTCAGTTCAAGAAGAAAAAATAAAAAGGTGTTCTGTGAACCAACGGTCGTCAAAGCCACAGCCGACGCTCAGCGCGCCAGAAAAGTTTGTTTAGTGTGTGAAGAAATGTAAGGTGTTAATTAAACGAAATTTCAATTTGAAAAAAATAAAAATGTGAACTTTTAGTAAAAGTTTCATTCTGTGTCAGTGGTTTAACATGAGAATAGAATTGTGGGGAACGTGATATTTATTTAAATTGAAACCTTGCATAGGAATTGATTCGATCGACGAATATATTTCATGGTACATCCCGATTAGTAGTACAGAATGCGTACCACGACAATATAATTTAACGTCTTTTTTTAAAAATGAGCGATGCTTTCACTTAAATCACCTGTCACCCTGTGAACTTCTTCTATAAATATCGCAACGATAAAATGGCGGTATAATCGTTTTTGACAGCAGTTGTAATAAAAAAAACAAAAATTAATATTCTAATACAGTTCATACAAAGCTTGTCTATCGGATATCCTCACTGAAGAACACGGCGATAACAATGCTTACCACAATGTATACAATAAAAAAGAATTTGAGCTTTAAACATGTCATAAAAATTATTTTTAATTCCATTATCGTTGCATGGTAGTAATCTCAATATTCCTTTTTTTTTACGTGGCACGCAGTTTCATGCCCTGACATACTTACTTTTCTGGATCTTTTGTTTTAAAATGCGATGAACGTCATAAATTGTATTTCCACCCGAAGAGTTCTTAAGTTTCTCTTGTAACAATATTTCATACAAAACCTTTTAATGATGAGTTAATACTTTAACTTTAACTGCCTCATTGGTCAAGTGGTTAGCATGTTCGACTACAGACATGAGGTCCTGGGTTCGAGTCCCGGGTCGGGCCAATTCAAAAATCAATATTGAGTTTTCTATTAAGATTTTCTCAATATTTGCCCGAAGTTGGGAAGTTGGCGGTGTGATCCACCCCCGTGCCTCGGAGAGCACGTTAAGCCGTCGGTCCTGCGCCTGATCTCTCTCCGGTCGTGTCGGATTCCCGTCACATCGGACTACGAGAGTGAAGGAATAGAGAGTGCACTTGTGTACTATGCCTACCAATCCGCAGTGGAGCAGCGTGGTGGGTCTATGCTCTAAAAACCCTTGCTCATCGGAGTGAGGAGGCCTGTGCCCAGTAGTGGGACGTTAATGGGCTGCTACTTAACTTTTTTAATACTTTATATCGTTGTACATAAATATTATATTTTTTTGTCCTTTGTAATATCATTTTTTCCAAGTGAAAGCTTTTCTCCAGTCGTTCGTTTAGATCAATATTTTCCCATTTTTTATCTAAACTTTTAAGTTTAGAAAGGATAGAATCTTCAAGTTTCATAAGAGCTTTACAAGATCGTTCGTGACTTGCATATTTGTCCATTTCATCTTTCAGATCATGAAATATTTTTATTGTTCCCTGTAATTTCATACTGTACTTGATCTCATTAAATGTTACTTCAAACAATAATTCAAGTGATTCTAAACTAGTAAGAAGCCTTGGTCTTTCAAAATCTAGAATATTATCACAGTGCCTCATTAGAAAAATACTGTTTTCACCATCTGGACCATCATAATTCTTCTTGATCCATATTTTTATTTCTTCCAACTCGGACAATATAGTATCTAATTCAATGTTTAAAACTCGTAAATTAAATTCATCACAAAGATCATCAATAATTGAGTAATACTCACCCCAAAGCTTCCTTAGTTCATCCAATTCTGATGACTTACTAACAGATTCATTAACTATTTCCTTGTTACTACCTATTTCTCCTTTCTCCTCGTCTTTTTCCTTCGTATTCTCATAAACGAACATACAGCACACAGCACAGACCGTCGAGAATAATCTTAAAAATTGCATGGCTTCATCATTTCAGTTCTATTTATATTTTTAATTCAGATACTGCGCTTTTTTTCTCTATCAAAGTGATTTGCGATTATATTATAGCTTGCATTTTAATTAACACAAATACATAAAAGGTATTTAATGTATTTGTGTTACTTAAAATGCAGAGTAGTAAAGTATGCACAACATTTCAGAAGTACACATCCCAAAACGTTCGTTTTCCCGAGTATTGTGTGTTATATTTCCAACATAATTTTAAATTAATTTACTCCAAAAGCAATTGAAAAGTGTTAATAATTCGAGCTGAATTACATTTATTTGTTGCTTATACACGAAAAAATTATTAACTAACGGATTACGAGCAAAAAAAGGACATAATATTCATTAAAGCAACATATGGACAGGAGTAGAAGAAAATTTTGTGTTTGTAGTTAATGGTATGCAACATTGTAGCTTTGTATTTTGTTGTTGGACTAGTTATAGAAGTGTTATTGATAACTTATCATTTTACAAATTAAAAAATATACGAAGAAAGAAAAGTCAGATGAATTAATTAGTATTCCAAATATAGATGGACCGTATATTATGAAATAAACGCATACAACAAACGAGTAGTCACGGTTACGACATAAGATACAGTTGTCGTTGCAAAATTTGGTAATATTTTCGTTACTCATACGTTGGGCATCTGATAATACCAACTATACCAACAAGACCGAATAAATATTTTTTGCAAGAAGTAATATAGTGATTGATCATGTGATGATTCTTTTTTCAATATGTTCTTTTCTATCTCTGCTGATTACTCCCTCTCGGTTTTCGTGCTAAATAGAATATTTCATCGTCAATATTAATTTTGTAGTTATTTTTTGACAAAAAATCTGTTGTTAAAGTAAAATACAGATTAATTATCAACTACAAGTAAAAGTTAGTTTAATTACCGCCTTCAAAAACACTAATTAACTAAATCGTTTTTCTTTTTTGTTTTGGTATTATAACGATACAATTCGAATGTCAACTGCGTATCGATTCCTTCTATAGATGCGCCTTTGTGCTCAAGAATATACCAAAGGACAAAGAAAGAAAACAGTTTTAATTAAAAACACGATGAGATGAAAATGAGTAGATAGAAAATACAATAAACATACATTTTTAAACAGGTGAAATTCCTGAGCATTTAATACGGCTGGTATTATTATGAATAAACATCCAATATTTAATATTCTACCTATCATTTGTAAGACGTACTTTAAATATAGCACTGTATCTATTGCCATCCTTTCGTGATGACAAATAGTTATGCTGGTAACATACCAATTCAAATAATGCAATTTAAAAAATTAATGAAATGAGTTATTACGTCTAAAACTTCTAATGCATACAAAAATGCATTTCTTAACTATTATGTTGTAGTTTACAGCCATTTCTATTTACACGCTCTTCTATTTCCATTTATAATTAGTTTGGTTGTGATACGAATTATAACATAAATATGGTGGTACGTATAATATTTATTCTATACAAATATCATTAGATTTGTTCCGGCTACTTTTTCGTATTATAACGTGATTAAAAAATAATATTAATCGGATATTTTTTTATTGATCATTGATAAATGAGAATATAAAAGACAAATTGTATTTTTTATAACTTTACCAACCAAAACAAAAGTTTTAATTGTTCTTCAGAATGCCTTTTCGTCAAAGGTAAAGACACAGAATTGCAATCATGTAAGTGTTCAAATAACGGTGATAGTGAACAAATGTTGATCAAATAGTTCCATATTAGCAGCTATTACACCAAGAACATGCTTCTATTATAAAATTTATTCTAAAAGCATGTAAAAGTAGAAAATTATGGTGCCTATACTCGACATACAATGTTCTATTTATAGATTGCTCTTAAAGTTAATCATATTTAATAATACATCAACCTTCATAAGAACTCAAACAAGATGCTTAACATTTATGTTGTCACTAGTTTTGATTTCTTGATCTAAAATTGCTTAGCATTTTTGTCTTGGCATTACAAATGGATGCTGTAACATTATTTTTCACATTCCGTGATCAGCACTCGTTTGTTTAACCAAAAGTGTGTCAACAATTTCATTTCTCCATTAGCAACGGATATCTAAAAATTAAATCATCAAAATGCGATGACAATTCCACAATTTATATCCATTTTAAATTTGCACAATTGTAATTCGTGTTAGTAATTAATAGCAGCCGTTTACACGTAGTATTATCTTTTAAACGCAGCAACCTTCATTCAAACTAATCACTGGAACACTTTTCTAATATTTTTTTCCCAACAGGTCGTTTAGATAAATGCTAGATCATTTACATCAACATGGCATCTTCTCTTTAGTACCACGTATTAAACGACGCGTTACTTCAAGCACATTTTAATGTTTTTATGTGATTCATAATCGTTTATTTCATATAAATATGATTCTACAGTGTTCCATTTCCATATTTATAGTATAAATATGCACTTATATCACCTATTTAGCATATTCTGTTATGTTTTATGTATTTAACAAGTATTTCAGATTTCTTAATAACTACCATTCCATCAGCATTTAACACAGTAAACCAGTGGAACATGAAATATTATTGTCAAAGCATGCCAGTAATACTACTCTCAATGTATTTTAAACTATGAATAATGTATTCAGCGACAATTATTTTTACAATTATAAGTACCTCTAACCACATCTTTATTACATTCATTTATCCATGTACAATGCCTCATATTCATTCCACAGGTATTATAGAATTAGTAAATCTCTTATATTATCATTATTACGTGTAATATAATGATGGGAATAAACGAGTAAAATACATTTTTATAACGAAATCGTAATACCACAGATAAATAGAATATCTCAGATGAAATATTCAATATAATCATTAAATCAACATATTCTCAACAATAATGCCTTTTATTAATAAAATACTTCATTACTTGTTACATATTTGAATAATTCAAATTTTATGAGAACTAATGATGATTACAGCATTGTTATGAAGAAAATAGAGAAGTAACTTATAAATACTAATAGAAGATTATAAAATAATTTATTTGTAAAGCAGATAAGACCATCAATACTTTTAATGTTATTTAATTTATTTGTAAAGCAGATAAGACCATCATTACGTTTAATGTTATTTAATTTATTTGTAATGTCGATAAGATCATCATTATCTATGTTATTTAATCTATCCGCATCTTTAACCATCGTTTAGTAAAACATCCTTAAAAGCTAATTGTCAGCCTATAAAAACAACCTCACAGACACAAAATGAGTAATTCTCATTTAATTACGTACATCACACTTACTCACACACTTCCTTCTACCATTAACTCTCCCAATCAACTTCCCCAGTATCACTCCGCATACAACCCACACATTAAACGTCATACACACCATCATCATTATAAAATTAATGAAAACGGTCACGAAGTTAACAGCCATGATGTACACTTTCCACCGCCGGTGCTTCAACTTTTCAGCGTGCACCGCCATTTTTTCGTTGATGTAGTCTGTGACGAGCTCATTTATGCACGATACGAGGCATAGTGAGGCGAGCAATACGAAGAAACAGAGGCCTTGTATGTGTGTGGATGGTATTATAAGGTTTTTGATTTCGAATTCGTATTTTGGTGCAAGTGACATTCCGCACCACGCCATGCGCATAATAAGCTGCGCTGTTTATATAGTGCTGTGCATAAATGCATAAACAAGCACATAATGTGCGTAGAAGCAGCGCTGTTTATATAGTGCTGCGCATAAATGCATAAACAAGCATGTAATGTGCGTAGAAGCTGCGCTGTCCGTAAAACGATGCATGTACTTCATAATTCTTTCTTTTCAAAGAAACATATTTAATTAATAATTCAACATTCAATTTCATAATGCTCGTTCTCAATCGACTGGTAGATACGTACGGATAACCTCACCATCAATAAACGATTTTTTACAAAAAACATTGTTAATTATTTAAGTTACATTCCATTTAACATCACCAATACTTTTCTTAACATGTCATAGTTGCTTTAGCATGTCTAACCAGTGGTTCATAGATTAATAAATGGCTCAGATGATCGTAGCACATAACGTAACGTATTCATAAAAATTTTAATTTTTAAACCAAGTACGTAAGCTGCATACCTTCATTACCAGTGATACACTGCGAATGCAAGCAAGCCAACAAAAACGCGTAAAAATACCTAATTAAATTACATGCACATCGTTTTAAATGCACGGATTGGCATGTCACTAGAAAACCTTGTTCTCAAATTTTTAACTATTCTCCTATCAATACAAAGTACGGCATTCTTTTTCAGAAAATCACGTGATGTGCCGTAGTAGCGTGGAAGTGTGATAAATAAATTTAATTTAATTTTAAAAAACATTCTCTTCCAGAAACGCTTAACATGTAAAGTCTTCCTTTTTTAAGTAAAAATCAGTTTAATTAGCAGTTTACAGCAGATCATCTAATCAACACACTCTTCTGGTTGTAAATACTCCCTTAGTACGCGTCAAATTATTATTAACACTAAACGAGGGTACTCTATGTATATACACCTATTCAAAGAGAAGTAGTAGTTTTAGGAGGGTGGTAAGTAGCGTTTAGCTTGTGAAATTGTTATAAGAGATGAAACGATTAATTGAAATAAAAATGAGTTGAAGTGGTGCAATAAAATGCAATTAAATAGAATAAAATACAATAAAATAAAAATAAACTGTGTATCAGGTAGATTTACGTATAATTAAAGGTATTTGAGTATGATTAGGTAAAATTGGACATTAAATAGATTTAAACTAGTAGCAAACAATCACATGCAAATACCATCTAAATAAAAGCAAATAAACTCTATCAAATAATACACAACCATATACACAATAATATAACTATAAACATAATTACTACTCTTATTCAGCAGTATTCCTTTTATTTAGATATCATAACGAATTAATAATTGTTATGGTTATAATTACTAATACAGTATTATTATCGTAAGATATACAACACTGCTATCATCACGAGAATATAATTTCGTGTAATGTTAACGTTACGGTTATGGGGAAAACTAAAATGAGAGCAACTGTTTGATAGAGGCATATTTTTACAATTATTTGATAATTTTGTGTTTAACTGCTCCTAATAGTGCTTTACGATGGATTGAAAGTCTACGCAGCGGACAATCACATTTACATTCTTATTAAATCATATGTAATATAATTTAGTAATGTGAAAACAAAGAATTTAATTTAATTGCACTTGTACTTTGGCAGACCGTAAAATGTTAAAATGAGACAAAGTAAAAATAAATAAAACAAATCTTATATAAATCTTATAATTCATTTTACCATCAAATACGTTTATTTACTTATTTTGCCATCACTAACAAGAACATTCATCCATTCCGATGCATCAATTCTCTTGATAAATAGTTTTTCATTCTCAGTTGCCCGTCTCATGAACGAATCGAGGATTTCTTTCATCAATTTGCCCTTTTTAATATTTCGGCTTGGCACTATTTTTATTGCAAATTTGTACGTTTTTAAGGTATCCCAGCTGCCAGCAATAGGAAATGCGAAGCTTATCCTGTCTGTTTCTGCTGGACTAGCAGTGAAAACCATTTGCATATCTTGGTTGGTGGTAACTGTACCAATTTTGACAGAGCTTTCACCATTTAAGTCTGCGGTACTACCATTTATCAGGTTTCGTTTGTTCACATCTCCGGAAATGTTCTTCTGTGTGTTCATGATCTTTGTCTTCATCGACGTGCATATTTTCGATCTGTTGCTCCAAATTCTTCTCTAGCGCAAAAAGGAGGGCTATCGCGTATTCAAGCCGTACGTTATGGACGTAATTCTTTTTTCCCTTTACCATAAATCCGCCCTTCGACAGAAATTCGCCGCTCGGTGCCGATTTGCTCACCTGATCCTCATTAACATAGTACGAATCACTTACAATTCTATCCTTCCAACAGTTTGAATACACCATACACATCTGCAAGGCATCTGTAATATCCTCCTCTTTTAGACCGCACGCGTTGTCTGGGCTCGCCACTATTCTTTTGATGCTCGTTTCACTGCTACTCTCGACATGCTTGGCACACCCTTCCAAAATGTTTATTTTCGTTCCGTCTATTGTAACAGCGCTACCGCCCTTTATATCAGCGTGGAAGAACAACAAAAATTTTCTTTTGTTGAGAACTTCGTTCTGTGACGCGTTTTTTCCGCCAAGCACCAAAAAGCCATTCGATGTAATCGTAAAATTAAATTTTTCAAACCAAAATAACACTCTCTTCTTGATTTCTTGTGGTTTTAGCACAGCCTTTTTCTCTAATATGTTGGCAAGAATTGATTCTAAGTTATTTCGTATCTTCTCTCGTTTTATCTTTTTGCTCTTCATCTGATTGTAATAATAATTCATGTTTTTATCTATTGATAATTTATAGAACAAAAGAATATCCTTGTAACACCGCTTGGATACATCCACGCCTTCTTTTGCAGGCTTATCTTTTTCGAAACTATTTTTTGAACGATCCATTGCTATTTTTTTGCCATTTTTATTACCACATTCATTATCACTCTTTTGTTCTGTACCTACTGGGCCGTGCTCGTCATTCTCATCGAACACTCCCCCATCATAAAAAATGCGCACCAGCACCTCATTCTTTATAAAATCTACTTTTAAAATGCTGTCCCTGTACAGTGGATCCTTTTCTTCAGCTTTTTGCTTAAAAAACAACTCCCAACTTATTTTGTTGTTCTTTACATAGTTAAGTACTTTAAATATCTTGTTGATATCATCTCTAGCCATCCCTATGATAATCGCCGATTTTGTCAGCTCGTTCTCTTCATTATCTATTTCTTGGATATATTTCAGCTGTTGCACTCGTACGTTCTCGCGTTTGCTGAGATTGACCTTTTTCTGAACCTTCTTTGAGCTTGCGTAGAAACTGTTCACACATTCGTTAAACGACCCAAAAGTTCTAAGATTAAGAGGATAACAGGCGAGAAACTCACCGGTTAGATCAATCTTATGGAAATCTAAACATATATAGTTTGTGGCTTTGCCTTTCTTTTCGATTATCGCACCTTAGTCCTTGTATTATTTATTCATTTATTTATTTATTTATTTATTTATTTATTTTACTCTTTTTTATACAAATTTATAGTATGCATACAGAAAATACAAAAACTTAATCTAGGATACTATATAAATTTGCATAAACGGCGGCCTTATCGCTAGGGTAGCGATTTCTTCCAGGCAACCGTTGATTAAAAAAGGAAATATTATTTAATAATTGAGGGTAGGCGATAAACTTACATATGAATAATTACACACGAGTACTTAAAAGGTATACACAACATAATAATAGTATAATAAATATTAAAAGAATATACTAATACATATACATATATACATATTTAAATATAAAATGCATAAAAATAGTACATAAAATATAAGTCGTCTATGTAGCTTTCAAGAAATGGTTTTTTACAGATTTTTTAAAAATGTTTAGCGATTTCGACTGTCGGATAAGCAGCGGGAGCGAATTCCATAATCTAGTAGCCAAAACATGAAAGGATTGCTCATAATATTTAGTATAGCATTTCGGAGTTTTTAAAATGAGCTGCCGTGTGGTTCGGAGTTGGCCTTGCACACCAACAAATTCAAACTTATTTTTTAGGTAAGCAGGTGTTTTAGGATGAAATAGGACACAGTACAGAAGAGAAAGTATGTGTAGATCCCGGCGACGGCGAATAGGAAGCCAATTGAGCATTTGACGAAATTTAGATACATGGTCATATTTACGCAATCCAAATATGAACCGAATAGCGAGATTTTGAAGTCGCTCAAGCTTATTGAGTTGGCCTTCAGTCAGGTTAACATAACTTGCATCAGCATAATCGAGAATAGAGAGTAGGAGTGAATGCGCTAGCATAACTTTGGTAGGAATTGGAAGCAAGGATTGTAGCCGCCTCAATGAGTGTATTGTCGCAAATGTTTTCCTACTTAGCTCTTTAAGATATGCGTGCCAAGATAATTCCTGATCCAGACATATTCCTAGATCTTTAACATTAGAGCTATATGGAATTATTACGCCGTTATATAAGATAGGGTGCACCGAGTGCCAGTCAACTCTTGAAATCATGCCTCGACTGCCAATAATAATGACTTGCGACTTTTGTGGATTTACCTTAAGACCGTATTGTTTGCTCCAGATATAAATAGCAGCCAAATCATTATTAATAGCACTGATAGCGGAGTCAAGATTTTCAAGAGCTGCCGAGCGATAAATTTGTATATCGTCTGCATACATGTGATAGAGGGAAGAAATATTTTGAGTAATGGAATTAATAAATATTGCGAATAATAATGGAGATAAAACGGCGCCCTGAGGTACCCCGGCCGTGACACCACACCATGACGACAGATTTTCATCGCTCCGAATGCGTTGTCGACGATCACTGAGGTAACTTCGAAACCAGTCTATCACTGATGGAGATATGTTATTCGAGTACATTAAACTTAACAAGATATCATGATCTACGGTATTAAAAGCATTGCTGAAATCTAAAAGAGTCAAGATTGTTAATTGTTTGCTGTCCATAGCCCTTCGAATATCGTCCGTGACCTTGACTAGTGTCGTTACCGTACTATGACCTGGGCGGAATCCAGATTGTAAGGGATTGAGTAGGAGATGCTTGTTCAGGAAAAGGCTCAATTGTTGAAAGATTAATTTTTCAAGGACTTTAGATAGGAATGGTAGTATTGAAATAGGGCGGAAATCACTAAAACTGGAAGGACTGGCTTTTTTTGGAAGAGGAATTATTTGCGCTTGCTTCCATGCGGCTGGAAATTTACTCGTACGGATAGAGTAGTTTAGGATGTGTGTCAGGACAGGCAGTACCGTATCTAGAATTGGAATAATCATGTTGCGGCTAACACAGTCTGTACCGACGGCATTCGAAGAGATAGAAAGTATACTCTTTCTAACATCACATTCAGTGAAAGACTCGAAATTGAATGGAGGAAAGTCCGGAGTTGGAAGAGAAGAAAGAATATTAAGAGTTCGCTCTTTATCGCCATTATCAATAAGATCAGAAGAGGCAAAATGCTTATTCAGGAGATCAATATCAATATTGATAGAAGATTTATTAGATGACTTACCAACTCCTAGTGACTCAAGAAATTTCCAAGTTTTACTTGAATTGCAATTTTCGAGGGAAGTATGAATATGGCGCCGCTGTGCATCTCTACACATAGTATTGCAGCGATTACGAATTTTGTGGTATTTTGTACGATTAGCATCGCTATCATTAAGTTTAAACTTATATTTAGCCTTACACTTTTGCTGAATACTTAACCTTAGCTCATCAGATAACCACGGGGCAGGCAGATGTTTCAGCTTAATTGATCGGATAGGTGCGTGTTTGTCAAATAGTTGATTTAGTAAAGTATTAAATGTTTCAACTTTAGAGTCGATTGTATCAACATCATCGACTGCTGCCCAATTTTGGTAATATGCGTCTTCACAAAGACGATTCCTATCAATGCCTCCAAAGTTACGTTGCATAAGTATTCTCGATTTTGCTTTGGGAGGACGAATTTTATAGGAGAGGAAGATCAAATCATGATAAGAAAACCCAGCTGAGCATTGTCCATGTTTTGCGACATGGTCAGGAGAAGAAACCATTACAAGGTCAAGGAGGGAGGGCGTACAGCCAGGTGCTTTGTGAGTTGCTGCCAGAGGTAAAACTTGCATATTACAGGATTCAACAATGGACATTAATTCCCTGCTTCGATTATCGTTTTTAATGAGGCATGTATTAAAATCGCCCATAATAATAGAGTGATTGTACATTGGAGCTAACTGTTCTAATAATGTCTCAAAAGAATGAAAGTAATTTGGACTAGACGGAGGGCAGTAAAATACACCAAGAAGGATTTTTGTGTGGGACATGACAGCCTCAATTAATAAACTCTCAGCCGTATCGGATGTAGGAGGTTGAATAGACGAGCTAATTGTAGTAAAGGTAATGTAAGATCTTAGATAGATCGCTACTCCACCTCCTCGCGTACCAACACGATCGTTTCGGATAAGTTGAAAACCTGGCAGAGAATAATAGGTTGATGGTAAAGATGGTTTTAACCACGACTCGGACACTAGGACCGCATGTATATTTCGGGAATCAAAGGAAGCAAGCATGTCAGAGTAATGAGCCGGGATACTTTGTGCATTAATATGGAGTACGTTAAAATTTTTCAGGCAGTCTGAGAAATAAGAATCAATAGTAATATTTAAAGGAAGAGAGGATGTACTGTGAAAACTATTATCACTAGACTGCTCATCTATAGAAGAAAACGATATAAACTGATCACTATCGCTATCAATTGACGACATAATACAATAATTAAAAATAATATACTTATATGAATTATATCTATATAAAAATTTGAATAATATATTTAAGAGTTCTTAAAAACTTAACTATAACTAAACCGCCAACTACAAAAAAACAATTATTATTAACAAGAATCTAAATTAACTAAATATTTTAACCTTTATACGAGGGAGACAGAGAGAAAAAAGAAAAGGGGAAAAGATATATGTTTTCCTCTCGTAACGTTATAACTACTAATTATACATATGTCTATATTACTTCTCTCGTACTAACATCCTAAATTTCAAATCAAGAAATCACTAGTGCATAAACAAAAAGAGAAAGGTATAAATAAAATTAACTTAACTAAGACTATGATGTACACAGGATATATAAAAAGAAAAAGGTAACTTAACTATGATATACACAGTATATAAAAAAAGATGAAGGAATAAAAAAAAAATAATTTAACTAAAACTAATGTGCACAACATAAATAAAAAAAAAGCAGAAATGAAAAGATAACTTAATTAAAACTATGAAGTACCCAGCATACACAAAATAAAAGGAATAACAAGTTCAACTTAACTAAAACTATGATTTACACCAACCTATTAGAAGTTGGTTTCTCGTGACATTTCTGAATAATAAACATTAAACATGTACAACTCTTACATGTAGCTTAGCTGTAATTTGTTTTTCTCTCTGAATTAAAACTACAATCCAAAATAAATTATGTTAATAGATAACCTAAGAAATAAGAATATTTTATTTAATTCTAGTAGACTTCATTAAATTAATAACTCATTTAATGTTTTCTTCAAAAACCTTTTTCAAATTATCAAAAAAAGCGTCAAACACGACAATATTATGATCATCAAGACTTTTTAAATCTATTTGCTTCATATATTCTTTGAAAGCAGTGGTCTGTGAAGTTTTTTCATCGGAACTTAAGTGTTTTGCTGTTTTGTCGCTCACCAAAGGATCTGTACTACAATTTTTGCTGATATTATTCAATTTTCTGCCCTTTCTTGCCATTCCAATTCGTACTTTCAGCAAATTCTCAATGAACTCGTTTATTTCCTTGTCCAGTCCTATAAAAGTGTCAACGTTTTGAAAGAAAGAATATTTAAAATTTAGCTGGATAGGATTAAAAACATAATACGATCCCTTTATCATGTTAAGCTCTGCCACAGGTCTAAAATATCTACGATTTTGTACCTGTTTTTCAAATTATAAATATCATTAAGATCAATTCTTTCTCTATCACCATTTTTGTGCACTTTCAAACCCCTCTCTTTCTTGGGCTGTTCCTCGCTCGTTCTGTTTGATAGTTTTTTTATTTGTTTTCTCATCCACATCAGCGTGTTTCTCAATGTTTACAACTGTATCACCCCGTTTAGACATCTCGAACGCATTTATATCTTCCGCGCTCAGCTTATTTCTCGCACCATTTTCTCCTTCACATTCATTTTCATCTCCCACGCTCACTTTTTCAAATCTCACTAAAACAATCAAATTACCGGCCGAAAACATTTCAATTACCACTAAAAACTCACCTATCTGCACCACAACTGCCCTGTCAAAGCCTACTTGCCTTAGACCACCTACCTTTTTACGCCGCAAATACGTGCGTAATCTCTTTGCAAAGAAACTAATTTCATCACTCGGATACGTATTGGTCAGGTGTATACGCAAACCGGCCTCGATCAAAAATATATTTTTGTTAGTATGTAGGTAAAATGTGCGTTGACCTGACGACTATATATTTTGGATGTAGGTTGACTCGATCTTTGGGTGTAATTCATTGACAGCTGTACGAATGTCTAAATAATTGTAGCGCTGTTTCATTGAAAGGGTGTGACAGAAGGGTGTTTTAATTTTAAGTATGAACGGCATTTATGTTTTACGTGGTGTAAAAATTATAGACATATATACGAAGATAATATACTTCTTTGCTTAACAGTATAGAATTTATATCTTATAGCTATTGGTAACTTAAATCGTGTATAAGTATGGGATATGTGCCTGATTACATGTGTAAAAGACCGGAACGTGTATTCAGAGCACTTTTCGTATAATTACAACAATTATTATTGAGCATTAGTATGATAAGTTCGTTGTTAATGATGAATACTTTTCAATGTTTTAATATTAGTGATACGATTTTAATACACTGAAATTATTTAGTAACCAAATATAGCAAACTTAGCGTTTTATTAACTAAGTTAGTATTACAATACTATTTATGAATTAATGTAGTGGTGATATCTATTATATACAAAAATTAACCGTATAATGTATACAAAACGTGAGAGCATTTATTTTATTTGATATGTATCAGTACTAATAATACTATTTATACACTATGACAACGACATTAATCATGTCTTATATATGCTTTTGACCGTGTTTATCACTTATCCAACGTTTTCTTCACTTTAACTACCATGCCATTTATATTTACCAGTATGAAAACAGCTAATCTATGACTAACATAACTTGTTATTCCAGGTAATTGTTTTATTTTGGTTATGTTTAATTTTAACTGTTACAAATTTGTTGGCTTTGTATTTTATTTATTGTATACAATTAAAAAATTGCCTACATTTTAATATCGGTGGGTGAAATTAACGTGAAACTTGAGAAATTTATTTTTATCTATATAATTTTTATAGTTTTTTATAGATATATAAAACATACATCACTTCTTTTTTGGTATTTCAACTTCTTATCTCTATGATATGCTTTTCCAAAGTACAAATTTACATAGAATAGCAAAAGAACTTAAATATACGATATAAATGTGATCATTCACTAAGTACGCATCCAACTGCTGCTTGGTCGTACTTTCAGAACGATTTATATGTTTTATAAACAAATCCATTCAAAGATTGCAGTTGTTCATACCTATAACACAAACATGACTTTTTGAATTTTTCGAGAAGTCATTTATTTGCCTTAAAGAACCATTTGTTACCTCGTAAATTTTTTGTTTAATTAACAATATTAAACGATTAGTACATTCTTAGGCAAACAAACACAGTAACTCTATATCAAATTTTTTTATAAAGAACTTTTTAATTACCATCATACGCATCATTCAACCAAAAACAACTTTTGGTTCCCGCGACCGATCATGGCAATCGATTTTTAGTTCATCGAATCTTTTAACTCTTCGAAAATCATGCCAATTTTATAGGGATCGTCCCTGACATTACGTTGAATTTTTTACGCAATACATATAATGTAGAAATATTATCAGTAAAAGATAAGTTACAGCGTATAATCATGTTTTGTAATCACCTACTGATAAACATGAACACCGCGAAAATGACTATTTAAAGCGAAGTTTAACTAGTAAAGTAAAAATAAGTTTAAATTGTCCGATTCGTTCTCTCTTTTAGAAAAGAAATAGCATAGCTAGTGGAGTAAAGATACTTAAAAGCTGTTTTTAATTGATTCAAGGAACAAAATAGTGATAACTTTCTGACATAGAATTTGTGATGTTTTTTTAGTCGTTAACTACCATGAAATAAATAAAACTATAAGCACTGGTTAAGAAATAGACCAAGAAAACAACATTAAAAAAGAAGTGATTATAAGACTCACGATGTGTATATTAACGGACAATAAGTGATGTTAACTATATAAGACAATCTAAAATTATTATGCTTAGTTACTGAAAGGCGAATTATAGTAGTCAAGATATATACTATATATAATCATTTGAAATACTCTTAGATTGTTATCTTTATTTATAAATAATATCTTTAACATATATGTACCGAGCAATTAACCCTCCAAAATGGTTTTGGTATAAAACCCAAGTAGGAAAAACCATATGCTCTTTTAACGTAATATTTCATACCATCGAACATTAACAATAAGTCTATTACCCAGCACACACTTCATTAGACCAACGGAGATACGAGTGAAACGGCTCGAAGCTGATTATTGGTGTTTTGACAACAATGTTTATTTCACGTACACTTATTGTTTGAATCTATCACTAAAAAACTAGAAGAGCTATGCGTTATACACACTTCAATTTTGTCTTTTTGTTTATATTATAGTGCAACGAGCTACCACACAAAAAAGTCTTTTAACTCATGCCAAACACGAGTGAGTTAAATAAAGATAATCACGATATTTATATTTTAAAACGATTTATATTTAGCGTGCCATGAAAATTGTGGGTTCATATGGTTTCTGTGCCTTTTATTATTGTTTTTGTAAACTAGGTCGTTATTTGTGACCAAGGTTGAAGTTAAAATAATTATAGTACTTAACACAATGCTAATAGTATTGTACAAACTTGAGGATTGCAATACCACATTCATATCAGGAATCCACTTCCTGTGTAGTTATGATTTAATTCTAATTTGTTAATATCATGATCCATAAGCCAATCATTATGTTTCCAAACCAATTTATAAGTTTTCGATAATTCTAATGTAACGTCATTCTATTGATTTATAGTGCCTGAGATCATTGTAGTATGTTTCGATTCGACCGCTTTTCATACATGCGAAACAAAACTGCCATCACATTTGAAACGCGATCAAAAAATCACTTATCACATGTCAGAGATTTGCTTCAGATTCCAAATAAAAGTAAAATAAAAGGAAAAAGATGGGATATCAGCACTTGCTAGGATGACTCGTGAGTATCTTACCGAGATTGAAGATAACAGAAACGTCAAACTACATTTGGAACCACATGTATGCATATTTAAGCAAATCGCAAAGGGAAAAATATTGGCATTACTTCTTAAAATAATTAATGTTGAAG
Source organism: Elymnias hypermnestra (assembly GCA_015832385.1). Lineage (NCBI taxonomy): Eukaryota > Metazoa > Arthropoda > Insecta > Lepidoptera > Nymphalidae > Elymnias > Elymnias hypermnestra. The sequence continues at coordinate 48,471 of JACTOM010000105.1, forward strand.
ACGCCATAGACTACGATATTTGTCCTCGGGTTGACAACCATCTTCGGCTCATGTTCATAGAACAAGTTTTCAAAGGGCTGAAGTCGAACTTTATCAACATAGGATTCATCTCGCCGCTCGATGTTCTGGAACTTGACCAAAAGCTTGTTTTCAGCCTTATAAAAGTGCTCCATCACCAGATTACCTGCAGACCTGACGAGAAAATCATCGATATATGCTTACTCGAGTGGATCAACCGTTACACATGTTTCAAAAAGAGAAAAAATGAACGTAATATAGATAGCGAAAGAATTTCGACTGATCAACTTTCAGAAGCAAGGCAATGCATTGATTCAGATGATTCGGCCTTCAAAGAGGTTGAATACGAGGATATGGGCAAGATATCACTGGAGTGCCGTAATTTCTCCTCGGACCTTAAGAATGGCCGAGTGTATGTGTTGTTGATTGCAAGGGCATTTTATTTCAGCATTTCACACGTAATTCTTATGCATATATGGAACCAGGAAGACAGCATGCAACGTGCACACTACATCATCAGATTGGCCAAGTTTCTAGGCATAGAAAACGCAATAACGGTGAATGATATTGTAAGTGGTAATATAATTGCCAATAAGCTATTTATTGCCAGATTATATAGCCTGCATTCCATGTACAATACGAAAGAAAAAATAAAAAGCCTTCAGAAAACAATAAGAAAGTGCCGAGACCACATAATTGAGCTTCGTATTACCATACAGTCATTGAACGTTCAGAACTCACAGCTTCAGGAAACGTATCATCGAACTATTTTAGGTATAGAAAATGAACGCCGAGCCGAGAATGTTCATGGAAGAACCGATGCCAGATTAGAATCTGCGATTGCGACTGCTGTAAGATGTATACAGAGTACCATTGCGCCTGGTGTCAACTTAAAAGGAGATACGTTTCCAGAACAAATGTGGTTTGTATACCTACACAACTTGGAGATTATATCGAAATACGAAAACAAAGTCTGTGACCTTGAAACAAAAAATAACAGGTTGATGAAGAGTAACAAAGTCCTAAAGGACATTGTTGCCCATTACATGAATAATCAAAAGGTCGACAAGAGAAAAAAGACATTCTTTGAAAAATTGATTAATCTGTTTGATTGCTGCACTTTAGAAAAGAATGAATTATGAAATAAAGGCGTCAAAATCAGAATCAGATCAAAGATGAATACAGTGGAATAGACAGAAGTTGATTAAATTCAAATAAAAATACACACAGGAGGGATTTTCAAAAAAAGGATGTTTGGTGGTTGAAATTTGCCCGTGTGCGAGCAATAATTTGATGTGCTAGTCATGCTCGGTGAAATATATACAAGATAACACTAGTGGACTGCATTCGAACCGTCGAGCGGCAAAAAAACAAGCACAAGGTCGTGTGACCTTTTGAGTCACAATGGTGTTTACAAATGCTGGTATGAGTTAACTCATTCGTATAAAAAGTAGAATTATCTCCTTATCTTCAGAAATCAGTCGGAAATACCAGAAATAAAAATGCTGGTGCAGTAAAGATTACAAATGAATAGTTTGCTGAATTATTAGTGCTGATCACACGTGTCAGCAAAATCTCCGCAAAGTTTCCAAATCAAAGTTGCGGTCAGGTGGATTGATACAAGAAAAGATTGTCTCAACTACTCTACCGATTGGTTCACCCGTAAAAAATTCGGCGTTGTTAAAGTGATAACAGACCTATCAAAGACACCATACAGAAGAAAAGCTACAACAAAAGAACGGAACAGAAGGAAAAAGACAAGCGAGGATATGAGGCAGCGACCCGTAAACAGCACACTGTTAATTTACCTGCTTCGCAGTCATACGTATCGTAGATCGCGAAAAGCAGCTTCTCCTGAAATACAATACGAAGATAAAAGAGACTGCGCTGAAAGACAACGAGTTCTGCACGCGCTTTGACTTGGGGAGCGTTGATATTCTGGAACTAAACGTGAAGTTCAGAATCGACAGATTGTATGCCCCAGAATAAACGTTTCTTTTGAAATGTACATAAGCAACAAATGGACGTAGAAGACAGAATGTATAATTTTTCTTTCAGTTTGCTTCGGTTAATCCCATCCTGCTTTAAGGAAAGAAGGAGCTTTTATTGTATGCATCATAACCGTATAAATCTGAACAAGCAGAGCAGAAGGCAAATAATTATATATCAGGATTATTTTAACGGTATATTGAGGGGATTGCATTCAAATATTACGTTGCACAACGTTGCGATCCATTGGTCGATTAAAAATGCGAACAAGATGTGTTAAGTAGGTGTAAACACTGAGAATATGGATCATGACAAGATTGATATTAATTTTAAATGCAAATATGCTGTGTATGACGACGAGTTTGATAATAAATCGTTCGGTCTTAACCTATGAGAGTCTATCAATGCAGATAATATTTTAGCTGCTAAAATTGCACACCTAAACGTTGACAACACAACGTTTTGGGATGTGATAAAAGTCATGACCGAGGCAATCATCTTAAGAAGGGGATTGAGGCTTAAAAGAAAAATCTGTGGAATATTTGGTATCGTAATTGATTCCTTTAGAATGCCTACAAGTATGAGAAGAATGAGAATTTTTATCTCTTCAATGTAAATTCAAGGGAAGAAAAGGAAGGTTATTAAATAAGGAATTTGTTTAAAGAGGATACTTTGTTTGGTGTCTATATAAGGAAATAATAATTTTAAGAAGAGAAAGTTAACAAAACAAAAAACATGAGCCAAAAGTCACAATAGATGCTTTGCACTAGTAAAGTTTGTTTGGGTGTACAAAACGTTTGGGTTAATTGAACAAACTTTCGGGAAAATCAAAAAGTTGCTGCTATCCTCATTCATTTGCCTTGTCAAGGTAATAACAGCAGACTAAAATATTTATAACTGATATTATAAACGAAAATAGCGATGAACAAAAAGACTTTGCCACACATGATCACATATTAAGAAATAATTTTATGACATATTTGAGAATATTGAAAAATGATTGATCGCGTTAGCACACCGAGTGACATGGTGATGATTCATCGCTTGAGAGTCTGAAGGAAAAGTATCGAAGCATTAACGCGTTTAATAAATGTTAACTTTTATTAACAAATAGTTGTGTTTAATACATTACACGTTATACAAGAAAGTTGGATTTTGAGTGTAAGACACACGTTTATTCTAGTCAACCTAACGGATATAACAAAATATTGGCGGAATGACATTCAGAATATAATAGACCCATCAAATAAATCATTTATGATGGTCCATATGGTGCTGGTTTTCCGTTATTAAAAATAGAAAAACAGTTTAGTTAAAATAACAAAATTTTAGATATCTAATGACATACACCAACAACCTAATCGTTGAGTTAAAAACCATAATCTGATTGTTAACTAAATTATATTTTACAAATTAGAATTTCTGATCATGTAATGATCTAAACACCTGATAAACATATCATAAGACAAATATTGATAAATATATTCGGAACAATCAAAAATTTTGCCATTATCTATGACTGATTGACAACCAGGTTATTCGAATTAGTGTAATCAGATTCCCTTCACTAAAATGATAAATCGTTAAGCAAAAACAGCGCATTTTTTACACAATTGTGAATATAAATATCGTGAAAGAAAAAATAATATGTTTATTCTCCATCTAATGGGTAATTGCCATCAATATTCATAAATAAAACTTTAATAAAGATGATATTATGTTTTTAATTAATATTATTTTAATTTACCGTGTTGTCACATCACAACACACTAATACTCTTCTAATAATAATTATTTTACATTAATATTCTAAATAACATGTAACTCATCACACATATTCATTAGACATGTTGATTATGAGAGTTATTAAATTGTCTAATAAATTTTTTAGAGTGGTTATAATGTATAGTAGACTTACAGATTGCTATCAAACTTTATAAATACAAATATATGCTTCATTTATACGTTTATTAAACATAAATCATATCAATAAACGTTTATAAACAAATATAAAGTGATTGGTTTACCTAACCATGTATACGGTTGTTATGATTATGTCGTTATGACATGCAAACAAAAAGAATTTTATTTAAATGTGGTGAAAAAGATTATAAATTTATTAATCTTCTTCTCTTTAGCAGTTAAAAGAGGATGTATGAAACATTTACACCGTGTTAATATTTAACATACACTCATAAATTCTAGCTAGTTGATATTCTTTCTTTTCTTCCAATTAAATTAATATTGCCATAATGTGTCTACAACACTAAAACCATCATGTTAAATATTTAATCAAATACATTTAACATAAATAAATCGATAGTTATTGATTTATTAACTGTCTTATTTTGTACGAATAGTGCGTTGCAGATTATAATTTCCAATGGTTGTGCTTGATAGCCATAGTATGATCTTGTTGAGCTGAATATCTTATGTTACAGAGTGTAAATTATATAAAAATATATACTTTAGATTGTACATACATACGTGTTATTTACCTTGTTGTTTTTTGGGTTTTGGAGATGTGAAATAAAATATTCTTATAGGAATGCTAATCATCGACAGTTTCTAAAAGAAATCATATCGAAAGGAAATATTAATATTCAATCGTCAAAATAAAATAAAGCTCTTTCAACAATCGTTACAGGGAGTATTATCACAGTATTAAGATAAGCTTGCAGCATGCAATAGAAAACCGATACATTGCAATATACTTGTATCGTACTGGCTTCGATATTTTAGTTTTGCAGAGATCAACACAGGCTTATTGTCGAAAATACAACATTTATTTAAGTTTCAATTTTGCATAGGGCCCATTTGAAAAGATGCTTGTATTCCATAGAGCATTGGAATGGTGGTACGGAGCGTGTACTACGATAGTTGTTATTGTGACAGAATTCAAGAAAAGCAGCAAAGTAATCATAGCAAGGATTTGTATGGCATCAAGCAAGACACAATTTCTGTTCATAATCAAACGAAAACAATTTCCTGTTTTTCTTTCATTTACAATGACAAACCATAAGTCACAAGACTAGTTGTTTGATAAGGTAGGTGTTTATCTACACATCCCCGTTTTCGTGCATAGCCAGTTGCATGTGGTTTTTTCTAGGGTGCATCAAACAAATGGTCTTAAAGTGTAGATTACATATAAAGATGATCAAGACAAAAGTGATAGTAACAAAATGTATGTAAGGAAAACAAGGTATAGTGTGTTACCACAGGGATAAAGGATGATTTCAAAAATACAACAAGCATGTGTCGCGATAAACGATATGTAAATGTGAGATTATAATACAAGCTCAAACTATATAGTAACGTATACTCAAGGTAAATTTATTAATTTATCGCTTATCCACTCTTTTTTGAGAAAGAAACACTGTTTCAAGCATTATTAATACTAATATATGTGGAATTGGATTTATGTTGAATTTGATTTGCTTATCTATAGCAGATCAAGGTTTTAATATTTCATGTAAGATTACATCGCAACCTAAATGAGTTATCAATAAAACAATTTTAAAAGGAAAGTAACTGATCCTCTGTCCAAAAAATTTTACGTTATTTAACATCTTTAACGAAATATACAAAACAAAAGATTAACTAACATCGCATAAGATATATTGTCAAACTCATTTGTTATTATCCTAAGCCTTTATATCCATTATAACAACTAATATTACCAAACGTTAAAATGGCTCACCAACAACACTTATACCGCTCGTTATCATAAGCGAGTAACAGAAAAATAATATTAACACTGTATTTCTGATTTAAATATGATTATTGTTGTGAATTCATATTCACAACATAATCTGTGATCAAAAGCGTAACAAAGTCTGTGGTCACAACGGACACATTTTAAAATATCTTCTTTCGCAACGTACGCTCAAAAACGAAACCTTCATCTTGGCAACGCGAAATACATCTTTACGAACAAACAGCAGTTTTCTTTGGCTACTCTTGCAATCAGCGCCTGAATATCAACGCCCCGTCTTCTGAACACCGAGAAGACAGAACATTATGATATATCTTTATAACACTTATACCTATATTTTAAGAATTTGATTAATATCGGTATGCTTTACCATCCAGTAGTTTGTTAGTCTTATACCAATACTCATTACCCGCTTTATGAAAAATTGTTGATTACATCATATATTAATATTTTCCACAGTTTATTATTCCACGTATTAGTCATTCTTATTATTATTTTTTGTATTTTTTATGATAGAAATTACTAATATAAATCTACTTATGAATAAGCTCATGCAACATCACGCAAGAAACGTAGTTCTGGTTAAAGAATGCAATATTTAATCAAATTAAAGAATATAAAAGAAAATGGTGTTATAATTTAAGTAAAATTATTGTCGTAGCGTCAAACCATCATGTAGATAAACAAATGTTTCATCGTATAAAGAAAAGCAAAAATAAATTAAAGTTGATAAACGACGTTACGATTTAGAAAATCCGAGAAGTTAAAGATTTTTTTATACTTTTTTGTTTGAAACAACTGTATAATTAGGTTGAAAAAGATGGCACCATAATATTTTTTAAATTAAGTATTCGAGGTAAATCAGAGATTGTTTTATTCCATCATCAAATATTCTTCACGTTTCCACGAGGTTATGCGATTATACGGTTCAAATATGCATATTGAACTTCCAAAAAAAACTCATCAATCGCCCATATATCATCGAAGAAGACTGAAACTATACCCGGATAATTTCTATCTTGGCTAACTCTTATTAACATTGATGCTTGTTTGATAGATGATTGCTGCGCATTGTTTAGGTTGTTAAAAAATGCATTCATACAATGATTGATATTACCTTTTATCTCATACTTATTCGTTGTAATTACGTGCAATGCCATATGTTGTAGCATATCATGAACTTTCTTTAACGTAAATAGCCGTACATCGCTTATTTTTGGAGTAGGCACATTTACAACGTTACTAGCAATGCAAAAAAACAAACCAAACGCGACATTAAACGGATTTACAATAAGATCATGTAAAATCGTCATTTTATTATGTGCAATATAGGCACATTCATACCTTGCAAGGAATAAATATAGTGTTATAGTCGTGGATGGTACCTTAAGTAATCTGAACAACCTTGCGATGACCATTTCACGTATTGAACACTTGTAAAGGTTGATTTGGTGCTTATAAACGGTTGCATTATTGGTTTTGTCGCTATCATCAGAAATATACTTTTTTAAAACATACCAAACCTCATCCAGGTGAACACACAATCTGAAACACTCATTCATCTCTTTTTCGTTCAATAAATTAACAGGATGTATTTTTTCACGATCCAGCTGTTGTTTCCATGATAATAATTCGTTAAAAAACAAAAATATTTCGCTCTGATCCAACGTACTATCAAAGAAATCACGATTTTTATCTTTGCATTGATTCGTATTGTGGATAAATGCCTGTTAAAATCCTCTTGATTCAGAAATGCAAGGCTTTTCATTTCATTTGCATTGTTCCTATCCGTTATATCATCCAAACATGATGTACCATGTGATATGTCATTCGATAATACTTCATTCTCACATGCCAATTTTTTAGAATTCGGCTCACTAGATATTTGTGCTGAACCATGCCTTAGCGCCTTTTCAAATTTCCTTGAAGAATCAACCGTCGGGTTGATTAGTTCTGAAGAACGTCTGCTATGTTTTTCTGTTTTTGTCTTCTTACTCTTTGGTTTCTCACATGATTTTAGAAAAACCACAAAATTCTTAAAGTTCATGATATCAACGCCTGTAAGGTCACATAATACATACATACATACATAGCATCACGCCTCATTCCCATAGGGGTAGGCAGAGACAACATCCTTCCACTTGCCACGATCCTTGCATATCTCCTTCGCTTCTTTCAATCTCATTAAACCTTTCATACAAGTTCGTCGGTTTAGAGTACTCTTGACCTGGCCGTTATTTAAAATGTCCTGGATTTGGTCCAGGAACGTTCGCCTCGGTCTTCC
>JACTOM010000105.1:57702-101994 GCA_015832385.1 Elymnias hypermnestra
GAGCGTGGACTGTATAAATGATTTATGACGATAAACACGTACAAGTATGGTTAATATAACAATGTAAAAAGCGAAAAGGTGCGCGTTCGGTCGACTCGTGCGTCGAAAGCCGAATGTATGGCGTGATGTGGACGCGATGCCCCTGTCGGCGCGCAGTAACGCTGAGGTGCGGGGTCGCGGGGCGCACTGAAGCTAGCGCGCGCCCGTGTCTTGTCCATACTCCCGGCGTTGAAGTAGTGACTTCAATATGAAGGTAAATAGGGGGCATGTATGGCGCCTCCTCCTCAAGCGATCTTCTTCTTCGATGCGATGTCTACTCCGGCAGCATATGAAGAATCTGCCCGAGTAGCTGTTTGGTGGACTGGACTTGTCTTGAATGACGACAAGCGTCCCTTGTAGAAGACTGTTGAAGCACAGTAAATGTAGTGATGTATCACGTAAAAAGAAGAGTTTTGGCAGTTGTAGTTCGAGGATGTGCAATCGTAAGGTATCGCCCGATAAGGATAGGACTAAGTGGTATAAGATAAAGGAATTAAATGGAAAAGGGATATTGCATTGACTTGAAATCATAAAACAGTTGGTAATGTAACCTAAGCGTTAAATATAATAAAATGATGTAGGAGGAGATCAAAGAAAGATGAGTACTTTCCCGATCGTGTTTGCTGGCATAACCTGCCTGTGAGTTTTCAGAGAATTCGTTAATTTATGGTATGAGGCCAGCCCTAGATGCCAAACAAACACAGAAACGCAAGATTGTATATCATTACTGGCCCGGTATAGAGATAGTTATATGTGACCAGTAATAGTAAATAATAAATAAATGTAAGAAAAAGTATAACATAGATAGTAAATATAAGAAACTGAACAATAAATATTTAGTTAATTTTGATTTAATTGTAACAAGAAAAGTTATTTAAATGTCATAAAAGTTTTAAACCTCGTGAAGCGAGTTCTGCCGAGTTTTTTTTTTTTTTTAAAGGGAGCAGGACGCCTTTTGTCCCTCAAAAACCTTCCTGTATCTTGGAAAGGCTGAGCGACATCAAAGGGTCTTATGTAGTAATTTTTGGATGATTTTAGAAAACGTGTAATATTAAAATTATGATCTGATTTATGTTGCATAGTATTTATGTCTTCAGACAGTAGAAAAGAAGAGATATTAGGCAAAGTTATGCAATCATTGGCTGTTTTGTAGTTACCCATGGAAGACTCCAATGTAAGAGAGCGAGGGCGTGACCTACAAAAAGCTTGATTGGTATTATCCAATATCTTATAGTCTAATGAATGTGTATGAAATGAGTCATAAATTATAGACGACGGTATGAGAATAGGTTCTGTATGCAATAAGGTTGAAGTGTCCCTATTACCAAGCCAGTATTCATCATCACCACTAAAGCAGTAAGTTTTTCGATATTCAACAACCTTACTCTTCTGCGAATGCACTTCTGCACTGAAGCTAGCGCGCGCCCGTGTCTTGTCCAGTTTTGTGGTAATCGATAGAAGTCGTTATTCTTTATCACAGTCGAATTTATATCAGCAATATGTTCCGTTGAACAAGATTTTAACGGATTAACATCGCTTATGTTCATGTAATTGGAAAGAACGTGTGTATTCAGGGCTATACTCAGAGGTACGTTCAAAGGCTGTTGAATCAATGAAATATTAGGTACCATGGATTGAGGATATGTAAGAAGATTCTTATCAACTAAGTATCCCCCTGCTATTGACGATTTTGATGTATGCTCAGGTTTTCTGATTTTTTGAGGTACTATTGGCTGAAATACTATTGGATAACGAGGATATGATGGTTTATTTGTGTTGAGCTGAATTATTTTAGTGCTATTTTGATTCTTTTGTACTATTGGATTAATGAACTCTGCGCAACTTGGTTTGAACCAGCAATTTGATTAAATTCGTTTGTACGTGAAGTACTTGGCACATGTTCCGCGTTGTTTACTTGGTGTAATGTTTCTCGGTATTTTAATTCTGATGGTATTTGTTCCATGTGAAATACCACGCTGTTATTCTCATTTCTAGGACGAGTTTCTGATGTTAACATTGATGACATCTGCAAAGCTATTACAAGAAGCATGGGTATACTGTAAAAATGGTAGATAAACTTTCAAAAAGAAATTAACCTTTTTAAAACAATCAAGCAGCTCATAATATTTAGTGGTTAGTGAATATAACACTTATAAATCAAGTAGAAAACAATGTTGTGACCAGTCATGATGATATGTTAGATATCAGACTGAGAAACGGAAAATGAAAATAATTGATAGTTAATAAATACTAAAAAGATTTATTTATCAATCTAACTATAAGTACAAACTTATGATGTTGTAGTTCTTATTTGAGTTCATCTCTGATATTTAGTATAAATTATCTATATTTAGTATGCAAGCCGTAATGAGCAATATGCCAAAATATAAGACGTGTTCACTGCGCTCCAAACGACCAGCTTACTTAAGAACTACTTCAATCAAGTTTATCATACACTAAACTGATAGTATTTAACAAGTTTAAAGATAATTTCTCCAAAATATATGATTATAATACATTTCAATGGTTAAGTACTTCGAAAAAAGTTATTTTTACATACTTTTTGATATTTGTAAAACGTTTTTAGTAAATATTTTATTATCAATCCAATAAAGACGATAAAGGCAAATTAACACAAAGAATCATACGAAATATAATCATTTTATTATATAATAAATTAAACGAGTGTTAACAAGTATAATATCCTCGTTCATCTAGTGAAACAAGCACAAGATAATTGATAAATATATTTCTATTTACTATTCGATGGTATAGAACGTTGCAGTGGATGGGCGTTGAGTTCTTCTGCCTTCCAGCTCTCATACAAAGATATATTTTTGTAAAGGATTGCACAGCAAGACATGTTAGTTGTAACGGTAAGCTCATCAAATAAAATGCTATTTCCACACTTATCGTTAAATTTAAAGTCTTTAATCAACTGGTACGTTTACCATGGATGATTGTGTTTTAGAAACACTCCTTCCTGGTATGCTGAGGTTACAAGCAGCGTTAGACAAACACCGAATGTTTATTCAGATATAGTAAAAAGATCCTCTACAAAAATATTTCTTCTCTTATAACGTGTCTTTCCTAGCACCTTCTTGCATACTTGTCACACCAGACGGCTCCTCCTAAAAGTTACCACTATAACGTACTTTAAACCAATTTTAAATTCGTAGAACATCCTTTCATTAGAAATAGACCGTCATACATTTTAATTATCGTTGCTCTACTTAGAGTTAACATAAAACAATTAAAATCTTGCATTTACGATCCACATCCGGTTCTACCACCATAAACACGCAATGAACTGCCAAAACATTTTACAAAATACGAATATCACGTGTAATATTAGCAAATTAACTTTAACCTCCCACGATAAAGATACAAATCTATGTTTACACAGCACCCACGTACAACCTATCCATCTAAACACACTCTGCTAACAATGCTCTCCTTATCTACACTCAATCTACAGTTACGTATCAACCCGCTGCTCCATTCTTACAATCATATCACACGTCATAAATACGGCGTGCTCGTCTAAGCCTTTCAACGAACAACAAACATTTAAAACACTCGTTTTTATTAAATACCACAATTATCGTCATACGTAGTTATCGTTCACCAGCCGCAACAGTCCCTTAGAATTAAACTCTAAAGATCCAAGAACAACACTTTTCTCTTCTCTCTTGTTCAGAATCTCTTCAAGCGTAATACACACGCTCTCAACGGTCTGCCCACCCACTACAAGATAAATATCAATAACACCCGGCCGATCACACGAAAAGTAGAGAACCACAGGATCATCTACCGTGTAATCATGGACAGCCATAAGAATGTTCTTCTTTTGCAGGTGCTTAAATTTGTACTTGTACGTGCCGTACACGCTCCTCTTATTGCAATTGCCGCTGCCTTTCACGAAGTAGCTCTCAAGCAAGGACTGGAAGTACTCGGTCACCGTGTCCATACGCACTCTAAGGAACTTGTTCTGCTTCTTTAGGTTGCCCAGCGTTTTGTTATTAATCTTGATTTCCATTCTTCGCTGCGACATGAGAATGCGCATCTCTTCAATACGCTCGCACATTTTCTGCACGAGCTCGTCGTATTTGTTTGCAGTGAGCACGCCGTTCTTCTCGAGCACCTCAATCCGCTTGCACACGCTTACCTTCAGCTCGTCCAACAGCGCCGAGTCACTCGTATCAAGGCTGTCCATCCTTTCCTTGTCGTTTACGAACGAGTCCTTGTTAAGAAGATCGTATTTGCTCTCGTCAGAGTTATTGGCATTGTCGTACTCCTCCATGCACTCCCTGGTACTCGTCCTGATCAGGTTATTCTTATAATTCTGCAATTTCTTGTACCTGCACTCCTCCTCCTTCGTACTTTTGCTCATCAAAATGCTCTCCAGATCTCGCCCTCTCGTTACGCACACGATATCAGCGATGTCCTCGATCACGCCCGCAAACCGGTTCTCGTCGTCCTTCACGACCGGATTGGAGAGGTGCAGCGTAACGAACTCGTTGTCGTAATACTCGTACGGCCTAGTCCTCCTTATAAGATTATCAAACTCGGCAGATTTGGTCGTTATCACCTGCAGGATGCCCAGCAGCTGGTTCAGCTCCTTCAACGAGAATTGTATCATCGGCTTGTTGATCCTAAACTTAGAATTGCCCGTTATCTTCGTCTTGCGGTTGATGCTCTCACAAAAGTACGCCTCAAGCCTTTCTCTCACGTCCGTTCCCCATGAGGACAGCGGCAGGTAGTAATCGTTGTCGAACTCGCCCTTCAAAATGCCCTGCAACACCGTGTCAATCGTGAGCAGCGTGTTCCTGTCGAATTTGCCCTGAAAGTTTGGAAACGCGTCGGGCGCAGCGATGAACGGCGAGATAAAGTCGTTGTAGAAATCGCGCAGATCAGCCGCCCGTTTGTCCTCCCCGCGCTTCGAAAAGAAGTACAGCACGTAGTACGGCATAGAAATGCTGCAGATCGTGTCCATCGTGCGTGTTACGATGTTCTTGATGGTATTCAGGCTCTTGATGTAGTCCTCCTTTGCATTTGAGACGTTTACCTTGTCTGTGATTAGCAGGGCATCGCGTAACTCGACCGCCATCTTAGAGCTGCGGAAAAGGTTCACCACGATTTTGTACGAGACCAGCCGGATGTCTTCCTCGGTGTTATCCTCTGAGTAGAGACTGCTGCTCACCACCCCGCTGTTATTCTCGTCAATTATTTTCAGGATGAGGTACTTGTCTCTCTCTGAGGACGTGCTGAACAGGGGAACGATGTACCGTGCGATGAAATCCTCCAGCTCGTCCTTGTCAATCTTGCCAAGGACATCGAGGTGAACCTTCGGCTCAGTCTGCATGTAGAACAGGATCTTTTCAAAGTTCTTGTCGCACTCCGTGAGGTACAAACTGCTCTCCAGCCCGATGTTAAGGCGCGTGTTATCGAGCACCTTCTCGATCGTGCACATAATTTTGTCGATCTGCGTCTCAAGGTCGTAGTTCTCCTTCAATTTCTCCGTTATGAGCCTGTGCTTCGCGTCTGTCACGTATTTTATGTCCATAGACTGTTTTTTGAGCACCTCCCTGATGGAGAACAACGAGGCCCTTCCAGAAAGCACCTCCTTCATCGGATTCCTCATCAGGAACCTTCTCAGCGCGTGCCGCAGCACTTCGTCGTGCTTCGCTGACAGTCTGCGCGAGATCCTCTCCTTCAGCTTCTTTTTTATGAACTCTACGATCACGATAGGAATGGTGTTGTTGAGGCTTTCTATCTGCTCCTTGAGCATGCTCTTCGTGTTGCTCACCTTCTCCCGGTACTGCCTGTACCGGCAGAGATTGTTAACAAGCCTTGAGAGTTTCCTTGGCGACGGCACGTACTCCTCATCAATTATTCTTTTCATTTCCTTTACGTCTTTGCCGATCGAATCAAACTGCAGAGCGCTGAAATTCTTAATTTCCTTTCGAGCACTGCTCAGCTCTTTCTCTGTGAACACGTACCTCTTCTTTTCTATTTTGTTGACGTATCCAAACTTTTGAAGGTGATTGGAAAGGGCATGCAGGCAGAAAATTACGGATGGTATGTTGACATCATCGTACGCATCCAGAACACCGTAATGATAGCATGGGTTCAGCTCAACCTCCCTGAGAAAGTCTATGAACGTGTTATGATTGTCTGTGTGTCTGTAGACCAGTTTGTTCATCCTGTACGCTTTCATGTCCTTGCCTGATATTACGTTCGCTAGATCTACCATTACCTCGCCCTTCCGTAGCTCCTCCTTAAATTCTAAATTCTTGCTGATCCAGTCGCGTGCCTGTGCCATGTAGCACAGATACTCGTATTCCTTCTCGTATTTCCTATTCTCGTCCATCTCGCTTGCTGACACGCTTCCCTGTTCAATCGTGTCATGTACATTTTTTCTGATCGGCATTTTTGACTCATCGTTCAAATCAATCTCAAGATTCTCGGCCATTTGATGGGGGTAAGGATTTTCTTCTCTTTTTTGGTTTTCTTGTCAAACAAAGAAAAATAAAGGTTAAGGATCACGAGGAATAAAAATTATCTTAGTTATCAGTTGAATGTTACAATAAAACATACGTAAAATGTTAAAATATGCTACGCTTTCTTGATAAACCTTCTCAATAAGCTGTTGAATGCCATATATACGTACGTATTTTCTAGTATTTCATAATTTACGTAAAGCGTATTAATGATGGACAGCTGTGCTATCATAAACTGTGTTAATATTGTACTTTAATGGCTCTAAATAAATGAAAATGGAATATTATCTTTACATTTGATCATCAGCTACGTACTTAGCAGTCACGTATAGAGGCGTAGAGTAATCATCATTAAATCGTAATTATGTTATTATTTCGACGTTTACATTACGGCTGGTTACTTACAACGAACAAATGTTGAGCGTAAGCTTCGTACAATCGTGTAATAAACTATTAAAATTATGATATTCCTCAAACGAAAGGTTGTTTGATATTTTAACATCATCTTAGACAGCTTTCAACAATTCTTGATTTAGTTATCTTGATTTAATTAAAATTTTGATTTGGCAAATATAGAAACTCTGCATTTTCATACACGTACACCAATAAATGCTAGTATTACACGTGTAGGGTGTATAAATAGGTTATTAAAATATATTATCACTATATTTACGCTTTAAAAATAATTACGTATACAAATATTTGTGATTGCAAAGAAAACACGTCATTACGTCAAACAATGATTTTCATTTTTATATCATACGTATTTCGTATCAATCATCACATTCAAAATTTTAAAACTGCCAAAACAAGAAATTATTCAATGGGCACATGAGCACGTGATATCGTATTTAAAATACCGCCAATATTAAATACTTTAATACCATATAATAATATAAGACATATTATGTTTACAAATTCTTAGTGTTTTATATCCTGTTATTGTGGTTTACTCATAACCAGCACTAATTTTACAACTAACTTGATTGTTTTACCATTGTACGATTGTAATTTGGTGTACAATTAATGATTTAGTAGAAATAGAAATGTTTTAGAAATTAAAAAGAAACTGTCGTTTCACGATGATGTTTTGTTGTAATATTGATTCGGGAGGTAATAACTTTAACATAATAATTTTTATTAATTGAAATACACTATAGGAACTATTTCAGAAGTATTTTATTATTAGAAACACTATAAAACAACGTTTTTCTACTATTTTAGTACTTTTGTAAAATATGAAGCAAAATCAAATAATTTAATTATAAGACGTTTGGAGTGATCATAGTCAATCTGAAATTTAAACTTATTCTTCCATTATAAATGATTTTATCATACAATCATTATTTTTAATTACAGTGAGTGCTTAATTTACAATTAGCGTATTGATTGAGAAAAGGTATCACAGCAATAAAATACTTTATATGACTGGTACGTGATTTAAACTCGGTTCTATTGCGCTGAGTGAAAATAAGGAGATGGATATAACGTCTCTCTGCCTGTTATACTTGTAATATGTATGGTTAGTCGTATTATACTCCTTTTATCAAAATAAATTATCATAAAAAATCCTTTTCTGATGGTACTCATAATACGACAGTCTACCAAAATAATAAGCTGATGAAGTGCTGACCGTTCTCATCGATAACATTCCTATTGATGTATAAAATGTGGTTTTTTAGCAAAAATATATTTAATTATTCTTTTTTCATCACTTTATCTACACATTGTTCTGATCCATACTAAACGTAGTTGTGTAGATTATAGATTAGAGGAATTAACGAGCCATTCTGATGTGCAAAAACATAAGAAGTTAAGATTACGCTGTATGATACCTTTTGCAAGAACTTAACGTTAATACAGCAATAGATAATTATTTTTCTGTACTAACGTTAAGTTCTACCCAAAAAAATATTTTGGTAAGCAGAGATACGCATTAAGCACAGGTTTAGTGTCAAGTATTAAAAAGTAAATGAATATTGTGTTATGTATCGGTAGAACATTCTATAAATTAATGCAATACAATCTGCAATTACGTCCTAACTTGTTTTAAAACACTTCGTTTGACGAACTTAAACAAAATCTGGTGACTCACCTTAGTCACCAGATTTTTGAATAAAACTCTTTTAGTCAGAAAAAGCCTAGACATGTGTTTATGGCAACATTCACAAAATAAATTAAAGACCGGCGAATTAATTTAGTATTTTTAATCAACTCATTATCACAGTTCTATACGTGAGATCCCAGCAAAAGTACTAATTTCTCACCAACATAGGCTGTGCATCGCTCGCTTAGGCTTATAGAACTGCATAATTCAAACAACTCCCTCGCCATAACACTCTCCTTCTTTTCTTCTATCACGCTGACTATCAACGGCACCAACTTTTCAATTACAGGCCTTATTTCCATTTCCATAAGCAAAGATGGCTGTACATCAGTGAATATCCCCGAATTTCGCAGTGCTGCAATGTCCTTCTTATCCTTAAAATCTGCGAGTCCCTTCAGAATTTTCATTTTCTCCGTCTCCCTAGATTTGCTTCGCTGAGAGTAAAATGCAATTATCTCTGTGTAATTGAACAATTCCTTTTTGCCTTTAAGAATGTGGTCAATGAGATATTCGTTGAGAATGCCGACTATGTTTACATCATCGTTAAACAAATAGTACAACTGGAGCAATCTGGTTCGATCGTTTCTTTTGTTGAGGATTACTGCCACCCGATCAACCACCGTCTTATCAACGTAATATACCTCTGATTTAAGGCCCAACAAGTCGTACGCCTCGTACTTGACATTCATTTCAGCCACAAGAGATTCGTAGTCATTAAAGGCGTGCAGTGAATTGACGAGTTTCAATTTTCTATCAAGCGACTTAAACGCCTTTAATAGGGTAAAGACAATCTCAGCATACAGCGAAATGTCTTTCTTGACCTTGCACAGCTCCCTCATCACGTAAAATATCTCAATAATTGAGAAATCTCCAGCGTATAGCACCCGCATTGCAGTTCCGTATTTTTTGCAGAATATGAGGACCAGCAATTTGCACCCGTCAACGTCTAACGATTTATTGAGCATAAGAATGTCGTTGACACTGCGTGCCTGCAGCATCCTGAACCACAGAAAATCTTCAAAATTCTCCAAAAGATTGTCAGCCTCCTCTACGTTACAAACGAGCTGGTAGAGCATCAGCTATGAATCGATCGTTCTTGATGCTTCGCGCCTTCTCAAATTCAAGCTTGTTCACGTAGTTGTTGTTGAAGAACGCAACAATAGACTCTCTCAGTGAAGGCGCCATCTGTTCAAAGAATACGCTAAACGTATCGATTAACTCCAAGGCCTTCTGCACAAATCCGCATCTTACGTACGTATAAACCTCTGCAAAAAGATACCGGCCATCATACGATTCAATAAAGTATTCCTCCTTCGGATATTTTATTTTCACGTAATCCTCAACGCTGTTATCCTTGTTATTCTCTAAAAGGACCTTCTGCACGTGATCGTAGTAACTTTTTTCTAAAAAATTTATCTCTTTGCTGAAAACTTCTTTTCTTTTGTATGTCTCGTCGATTTCAACGTGTTGGGTAAAAAAATCAAAGGCGTACTTCAGAAAAGGATTAGAAAAATCAACACGAGCATTTCTGTCGAAGTTAACCTCAATGTACATCGAGTTTCTCACCTGTATCTTGTGGAGTATGCCCTTTTTCATTTTATCCTCCTCTTTCAATTTCTTTACAAGACTGGAAATGTGCGCCTTTGCCCTTCTCACACCATCCTTGAGTAAAATGTCATTTTTCATCCTTACAGTATGTTCAAAATAGCCGTTTATTATTTCTCGAAGATCGATCTTCTCTTCTTTTACACTTTTTTTCCTAAGCAGACACTTCTTCAGGTTGATATCACCTAACGAGAACACCTCATCTATAAATTTGGTGCTCCTGCAACAGTTTTTATATTTATTGGACATCATTTTTAACTTTGTAATAAGAAGTGCGTAATTTTCTATTTTTATTGGCTGCAGGACGAGAGGAACAAATTTGTTTTTTGCCATACGAGGGGGTTAGAATATTTGCAATTTTAGGTTTGTTGAGGACTATAAAAAGTCTAAAAAGTGCTAACATATGTTATTTTAGATATCAAAGAGAGCGATAAATTCACCATCTTCATAATAAAGGAGTTGTTTTTTACAAAAAGAAAATCAAATCATGAAAAGAACCATCATTTCTAGTATATAGAAAGGTCTTTAATGTTTGGTACAATACTGTTACATGTAATATAACCATTATACTATGGTAGGAGAGACATTCATACGTATTTTAGTGTAATTAATATAAAAACTCTCCAATAAATAGGCAATTAGTGTTAATGAAATACATTTTTTAACATTCTACTATTATTATTCTTCTTCTATTATTCTTCTATTCTAACATTCATTTCTAACGCATTTTCATTATAACCATTGAATAACTTATAACCTCCTTTAATTATACTTTAAAATGACTTGGTTTAATCCTTTTGCTCACGTAACAAACAGCTATAATGATTGATAATCTGAATTAAACGAGCATTTTTACTTTAAGTTTAGTTTATTATCAAATATTAAATTTTTATTATACGTAAAATAACGATGATATAACATAAAATCTGAATAGATGAATTATAACTAAGGCTATTTGCTTGATATGCAATAGAAAGTGGTGTTTAAAAGTCTTGCTGCCATGATAATAGGCAGATTAAAGATAATTAAGAAATATTATGTTAATTATGATTTTTCTTACAAAGTATGACACAGTCTACGATATGTTTATTCTATGGGGTATGCCTGATCAAACGAGTACCATCCATAAAACAGATACAAGAGATTGCCATACTTAAGAGTATTATTATGATATATATTCAAATAAAAACATAATATTTGACAATAAATGAACGATTCTTATGATAATTCTGAAAAAAGAAAGATAAAATGATTTACTATTTGATGTAAGACCGGGGCTTGTCTTTAACAAAATGAAAATTAGGAAAAACCGGACATAAAGAGACGTTTATCATATTTAAACTGTGCAGATGCACTGTAGGTACGCGACATAATTTTTAGAAGACCTGAAAATAACTATTTATTGATTTTGCTGAAATCACCATTGCCCGTTATCAGGCTGTCAATTATTTCAACAACCTCTTCAATCGATACTCGTATTTGATCCATACTATCTCGTTCTCTTATCGTTACCATTCCATCACTAGCACTTTCATTATCAAAGGTAACGAAATAGGGCACACCAATCTCATCAGCACTTGCATACCTTCTTCCAATTGACACGTTGCGCTCGTTTACAAAGGCTCGTATATTTCTCAGCCTTAGCTGTTCAAAAACGTTATCGAGCCTTTTTTTGTAGTCACCGACCCGCAAACTGGTCAAACCAACCTGGTACGGCTTCCTATACCAAAACTTGGCTCAATGACCGATGGTATAAAATCCTCAACATGTATCGTATTTTCGCTTCTCTTATATTGCAAACCAACCATCTGTCCATCAAACTCTATCTGTTTGATAAGTTTATTTTCGTAAATTTTTAGACCTTTTCGAGAAGAACAGGGAGTCTGTCCTTGAATCGTCTACCCCATTCCTTCATATCACACAATGGTTCAAGTTTTATTTCTTGTTTAGGCTTGTCCAATCTTTTTTGCGCTATCAAACTCGTCCCTGAACACTTACGAGTGCATGCTCAAATCATAGCACGAACGATCGGCTATCCCAACGCATTCAATATACCCGTACGATGTTAAGATCTCTGCATCCCAGCAATCACACGCATAGTGTGCCATTTCATCTCTCTTGTGCTGTCTGAACCTGAAATCTACGAAACCAAGGGCTTTCAGGAAATTATGGGTCAGTCCTATAAAATAGCCTATGCATCGATAATTTGATTATCAACGGCCTCCTTCAGGCGCATCTTCTTCGTGTTCTGTACCTCCGCTCCGAAATGAAGGGTCAGCTCGATGTCTTTAACCTCATCGTATTTATCGTGCACTTTCTCATCAGGATGCACGAAAAACTCAAGCTCGGCCTGTTCAAATTCTCGAACACGTAAGAGCCCGCCGCGTGGACTAATCTCGTTTCTAAACACTTTCCCGACTGAGAAAGTGCCGAACGGAAACTTTTCGTTGTTCAGCTCGTATACCTTCTTAAAGTTTAAAAACTGTCCTTTTGCTGTTTCAGGTCTAAGATACCCCAAATTCTGTGATTTAGGCCCTATAAACGTTTTGAACATCAGATTGAAATGCGTAGCGTTTCCAAGTTTGTTGCCGCTCGGGCTCTTAACATCAAATCTTGTAATCGTTTCGTTGATCTCATCCAAGGACATAACATCCAGTCGCTCGCATGTTTCTTGATCTACCTTATCCTTCAGATAGTGATCGGCTCGAAAGCATTCTCCATTAACCACATCGAATATTAAAGTATCACAAAACTTGTCCACATAGCCACTCGCCTTAAGAACGGCCTCGGGTAGAATCACGGACGAGTCTATCTCGTATATATTTGGTTCGCTGGCAAATACTCGACGCCAATAGTTGACAATGTTGTTACGTAACGAGCAGCCCAGCGGTCCATAATCAAAGAACCCTGCCACTCCACCGTATATGTGGCTGGACTGCGATATAAAAAATTTCTTCTTTAACAAATTTTCGATTTTTTGCGGCTTCTGCATCTATGGGATAGAAATTAAAAAATTAATTTATAAATTAATATTTGATTCAATAAACATAAAATTAGCTTTATGGAATAAATGTTGCCGTTTTTTGTAGAACTGGTGTGCTTTGTATCAACCACGTGTGTTATTTTATATTTTTGCGAGGTATTTTGGTAAATCTGTTACTTAAAGAGGATACTTTATTTAATGTTGACATGAAAGGGTACTACTTTCAACAAAATCAATATGATCTAGTTTTCTTATTTTAAATTTTATCATTATTTCTGTTCACAAAACAAATTAAAACTTGACTATTTGACTAACAGATTTCATTTCTTTCACAATTTAATCTTACCATCACCTATCTGCTTTAGTTCGCTTATGAAATGGCACTTTATATTAGTGTATTGGTAGAATTTAGCCTTGATTATTTCACATTTCTTATTCTACTTCTATAATTTCACACAGTTTTCATATTATTATTTTTTATGAAGTGCTTTTATCTATTTCTGTACACCTCATATCACATAAGAATACTTTTCTGGTCCACTTGGACTGACCACGGCCACTAACCTTTTGTTCGTAGAATCAATACTTCAATAAAAGAAATTTTTAACAGTTATCATTGTATTATGCTATGCCATGTCGATTTTAAACTATAACCATTGTTTTACGAGAATATTTTATTCAATTTTTATAAGAGAGAGCAACACTTTTAGAAAATAAAGATAAAAACATATAAACTGCATTTAAACTATCCTTTATAACAAAGAACCTGATAATATGTTAATACAAAGGAGTTTTATACGTATAAATTTTGTAGTTCTGCATTATATGGACAATTTGGTTATATTTATACGTAATTGGATGTATAGCCATCGTCATTTATTAGTTAATAGTTTTAAGGTATACTGGCAGGATAAACTTAAAGGTTAGCTCAATTATATTATTGGTGTGAATATCAAAAGAGAATGAATAAGAATGATTATATATCAACATAATAATTAAACTTATTTTTAATATTAATCAGGTTAACGCCTGATTCGGGATTAAGCACGAGCTCCGGCCCATCTTTGGAGCTTCAACATTTGGTCATAATACTCTGGTTTCATCATTCAGAGCTCCGATGTTGTTATGTTTTTGGGTGGTTAAATCTTTACCTGGTAGTTTTGTCAACTGTATGTTTTTATCCTGTAGAATTTCATCTGATTTACGCCTTAACTGGCATAAAAAGGACCATTAATTAGTGTTTTTTCTAACATGACTACAAAATAAATACAATTTGTAGAACTTGCCCTCGAATTTTTGCAACGCGTTTGTAAGCATTATTTTACCTTGATCTATCGCAAAGTGAAAAGTACTATTTGATGTTATGTTTTTGTAATAGACTCATAAAGCATTGATTTCTCATATTTGCTTTGTGTACCAAGTCAAGCTAAGAGCAGAAACTTTAAACATTTTGTCCTTAATTCTTTCATTAAACTTGAAGTCATTTACGACTTCGTGTAGTAAATTCACATAAAGACAAGCTTTTAAAAGCTCCGGTGTTACTGTTTGTGGTATAAAATCGTATACTTTTTCTATTTCAGAGTATCATTCTCTATTTCAGTTTGAAAAAACAATATATATTTCACAAATATGGTAATATTTTTAAATTTGGTTGAATTAATTCCATATTCTGTGGTTACTTCTAATATTTCCACATTTTTTGAGCATCTGTTCAGCCTTAAAAACATGTAACCTTTCAATTATACCATGAAAACAATAACAAAGATTCTCGACTACACCCTCTAAACGATTTTTCATTTTTTTCCTCAAATGACATATTAAGGTCACCGTGTTTAAATCAGTGGTATTATTACTTTTGGACCCATTGTCTGTCTTTGCTATCTTGGATGGTATAGAGGAAATGGTTGATTTGTTAATTTCGTTGGATGTCGAGCAGGACCGCTCCGACTCACTATTTAGGTTTTCGAGCATATTTTCATGGTGTGATACGTTGGAAAACCCCTCACTGAGTTCTTTCACATCCTCAACCACTTTTCGTTCACCATTCGTATATTTTGATCGTTTTGTAAAAAGACACAGATCACTAAACTGATTACTAGATAGAATCTTAAAGTAACACATATCCTAGAATTTCACCCCCACATTTGTGATTTTATGTTTAAAATCACTTAGTTTTAAATTCCATATAATAATCATATTACCATTTTAAAAATGATTTAAATCAAAAGGAAAATCATCATTGCCAGTATTTCAATGAAATTTGATGGAGTTGCGTTGAAAAAAGCAAAACATAAAGTTAAACATGAAATTCATTAACTTTATATTACATAGTAAAGGCTCCCAGTTCAATACGCCTTTGATTCTGAAGCTGGTAATAAATTTTTAATCTGAAAAGTAAATGTTACCTAACAGTTATTTATATTAAATTTCATTTCTCGAATGTTCATATATGTTTAATTGAACGAACAAGCATGCGACGGCAAATTAAGAATGAAAAATGTTATTATAAAGTAACATGATTAGATCACATATTTTTTATTTTTATATATGGAATTATAATGTAACTTTATAAAAAAATTTTCATGTTAGTATCATCATCATCACAATAACAAAAAGAAGGCTTGCAAACTGATTAATTAACTAATAGCAAAGATTTATTTTTTTTACCTGACATCTTCATATGAAATAGAAAGCCATGTGTTTTTATGCAAGTTTCATGTTCTAAAACTCGTTCTTAATCTTTTATTGAAAATATTTTGCAAAAACATTAACGCTGGTCATGGCACAAGAATACAACTCACGGCTAGCTGATCAGTTTGCGTAAAATTAAACGTTTAATATAACAATCTAAGAACAGATATAAAGTTATTTGTGGCCATGTCATTTCATGTTCTGAAATCTTTTACTGAAAATATATTGACGAAAATAATACCTCTGGTTGAAAATTAATTTTTCTGCCTTATTGAAAAATCAAAACTAGAAGCGACTTTATTAACATATAAATTGAAACAGTAAGATTAAATTTTATTGAAACGTATTAGAGCATCAATTTTACAAAAGAAATGGTGTAATTAATTTAAAATATAAAATATTAATACTGAGATTTCAATTGAATACAACCAACAATACATTGATTTTTATAAAGTCGGAATTACAGGTTAAACTTACCATCATATTCTAGATAAAACCAACTTATGATGGTTTTTAGACCTTTAATTATTTGATATTTTTATTCGCGATACAAACAAATTCCTTCATAAACAAACAACCGTTGAGGTTAAGTTATCTGCAGTTTTTTAATTTTATTAGTTGTTATTTGATCCATCTCTTGTTATTATCTCAATCATTTCAAATCAAAAACAAAGAGTAAATTTTAAGAGTGGGTTATAAAATCGATTTTGGTGTAAGAAAAACAACAACTGATACTATGTATCGTTATGACCGATATTTGAATTTTATGGATGCGTATTTTTAAAAAATATTTAATTCATAATTTATTTTTTTCTAAAGTGCAAAAATCAAATAGATTGATCAATTTTTCAAAGATTGTTTTTTTTCCCTTATCGGTCTTTTGATTGTTCATGTAATGGGCTACAATGTCCTTTAGGACTTTGTTGCTCTTCGTTAAAATATTATTTTCTGTTTCAAGGTCACAGAGTTTGCTTTCGTATTTCGATATTATCTCCAGGTTGTGTAGGTATACAAACCACATTTGTTCTGGAAACGTATCTCCTTTTAAGCTGACATCAGGCGCAACAGTATTCTGTATACATCTTACAGCAGTTGTAATCGCAGATTCTAATCTGGCATCGGTTCTTCCATGAACATTCTCTGCGCGGCGTTCGTTTTCTATACCTAAAATAGTTCGATGATACGTTTCCTGAAGCTGTGAGTTCTGAACGTTCAGTGACTGTATGGTGATACGAAGCTCAATTATGTGGTCTCGGCATTTTCTTATTGTTTTCTGAAGGCTTGTTATCCTTTCCTTCGAGTTATACACGGAATGCAGGCTATATAACCTGGCAATAAATAGCTTATTGGCAATTATATTACCACTTATAATATCATTCACCGTTATTGCGTTTGTTATGCCTAGAAATCTGGCCAATCTGATGATGTAGTGTACACGTTGCATACTGTTTTCCTGGTTCCATATATGCATAAGAATTATTTATTTTATTTATTTATACACTTTATTGCACCTTAAAAGTAATACATTATAATAAACTTAACTAAATAGAGAAAGAAAGTACAACAGGCGGTCTTATCGCTTAATAGCGATTTCTTCCAGACAACCTTGAGTTTAAAAAGCTGTAAGTAGCGAAGAAGGAAGGTAGGCAATAACATAAACATACACACAAATAACTACATCCTAATACATATACAATAATAGATATATATCAACATATTAATATATATAACATACATAAACTTACATATATGTGAATATATACATATAATGTCGTCAATACTTAATTCTTCTCCAAGAGATAGTGTTTTTTTGTTAGGTTTTTAAAGGTCGCTAGTGATTTTGCCTCCCGGATATAACGGGGCAACGCGTTCCATAATTTGGTCGCCTGGACAGCAAACGAATGTTCATAGAATTTGGTTCTATGAAGTGGCACTTTTATTATAAAATTCTGAGTCGACCGTAAGTCTTTGGAGTGCTTCCCAAGAAATTCAAATTTGTCCTTTAGATACACAGGCGTATTAGGGTGAAATAACACACAGTACAGAAGAGAAAGTATATGCATATTCCGGCGATTTCGTATGGAGAGCCACTTGAGCTGTTGACGGAAAGCGGATACATGGTCATATTTGCGTAAGCCAAATATGAACCGGATAGCAAGATTTTGAAGTCGCTCAAGTTTATTTGTTAAGTCCTCTGTTAGATTGAGATAGCTTGCATCAGCATAATCGAGAATGGAGAGAAGAAGAGAATGTGCTAACATAATTTTAGTAGGAATGGGGAGAAAAGACTGCAGACGCCGTAGCGACCTTATTGCACTGAATATTTTACAGCTCAATTGCTGAATGTGCGGAGACCACGACAGAGTCTGATCGAAAAGCAAACCTAGGTTTTTGACTGATGTGCAATACGATATTATAATGTTATTATAAATTACAGGCGAAATGCTGAAATAAAATGCCCTTGCAATCAACAATACATACACTCGGCCATCCTTAAGGTCCGAGGAGAAGTTACAGCATTCCAGTGATATCTTGCTCATATCCTTGTATTCAACCTCTTTGAAGGCCGAATCATCTGAATCGATGCATAGCCCTGCTTCAGAAAGTTGATCTGTCGAAATTCTTTTGCTATCTATATCCCGTTAATTTTTTTCTTTTTGAAACATGTGTAGTGGTTAACCCACATAAGTAAGCTTATGTCAATGGTTTTCTCGTCAGGTCGGCAGATAATCTGGTGATGGAGCACTTTTATAAGGCTAAAAACAAGCTTTTGGTCGAGTTCCAGAACATCGAGCGGCGAGATGAATCCTATGTTGATAAAGCTCGACTTCAGCCCTTTGAAAACCTGCCCTATGAACGAGAGCCGAAGGTGGTTGTCAGCCCTAGGACCAAGGTTATACTCTATAGCGTCTTCGACATTAATTATTTTAAGAAGTAATGCCAGTATTTTTCCCTTTGCGATTTGCTTAAATATGCATACATGTAGTTCCAAATGTAATAAACAAAAGTTGTTCTCCTTAAATACTTTTATTTGGAATCTGAGGCAAATCTCTGACGTGTGATAAGTGATTTTTGAGATACAAGAGGTTAATTAAAACCGCGAATTGTTTGTTTCATGATAAATGAGCGACAGGAGGGTTACAACACGGCTTGGGACAAGCAAACTATATTTATGGACACTATTATATTTCTGAAATGCTACAAGTGAACGAGCAAATCACAGTTTCACTTTTTGAAAAGGGCCCAACTGTTTTGATCGCGTTTCAAATGTGATGGCAGTTTTGTTTCGCATTTATGAAAAGCGGTCGAATCGAAACATACTACAATGATCTTAGGCACTATAAATCAATAGAATGACGTTACATTAGAATTATCGAAAACTTATAATTGGTTTGGAAACATAATGATTGGCTTATGGATCATGATATTAACAAATTAGAATTAAATCATAACTACACAGGAGATGGATTCATGATATGAATGAACATCATAATTATCGTAAGCCAATTTATCTAATTCTTCTGCGCTTTACATGGGGTAAAATATTTTATCGTTTATTTAATAGTTTGTAGTGCCACAACAATTATAATTATTACTTCTATCCACGATCGCAACTATCACCATCTATAATCCCCTTGAATCACGAGATGTCTCATTAAACTATGTACAATAAAGGTTAGAAACTTTTAAAAATTAATCTAATTATATCCTTAATGTATCACATGATATCACACTTCGTCCTTGATGTCTATTAAAATCGTGCAGTGCAGTAATCCGCGTAATGTACAGCTCTGTAACACAAAATCATTCGATGACAAGTTCTGAAACTGTAACCATAAATGATTCTGATCATTGTGAAACAACTTACACAATCACACAAACCAAAGAGTCGGTAAATAAATATCACGGGATAATAAACCTCATACAGGCGTATAAGCGAACACATGAATACATGTTTGATAAAAATATAAAGCGTAGTAATCTATTCAAAAAAATCTAAGCTATGACAGATTTCTCTTGTTGTCACATTATCAAAATAGACAGAATAAAACCATATTGATGTTATCCAAAATGAATGATAACAAAATTGTCAGTCACTTATGTAGTTTGAGAAAACTTATTTGTCGATTTTATAAAATCCGAGAGGGATAATTTGTTGAGAAAAACCTTTAACAACAGCAAAAAGAAAATCAAAAATGGAAATAAACGGATAACGTAACCCGGGAATACAGGAAGTTTACACAACATAAAACTGTCGATAAGTATATAGAACTTTGAAAAAAAGATTGTAGTGTGATACCTACTTTAAATTTCAAAAAAGAATATTTCGTGGTTTTAAAGGAATTTTTTGAACTGATAGAATATTTTATACACGCTGACAATTATTTTTTAAGTCCGAAAATGTAAATGAAATTACTACCACTGAAATTCGACAACTTTCCTCTACATATAACAGATTTCATTGTATGATTATAAATACCGTCTTACAGAAAAGATAGTGAATTTATTTAAAAATTATCTCCATTTTTTTTAGAAACAGGAATGAATCCTTGAAAAAATATAATGCTACCATAGTCATTCTATCAAAAGAATTTGATTAAGGTATACTTTAATTCGAACAATTGCATCATACTTCGAAATGATTTTAATAGTTTACGTTGCCAGTTGAATAGAAACAGCCTTCACACAAAAAATAGCTTAAAATAATGAAATTACAATATCATAAAACAGTGGATATAAAAATAATAATAAATTGGTTTTATATCGGTTATTTGTAAGAGATTTTGTTGACAAACCTTCTGTTTTCGTTAAGTTTCAAACCGCTACATGCGTGAATATATTCGTTTCTGACAACTAGAATATGTTCATATGCATACTAATATTTTCCTTCTTAAGTAAGTTTATTATTATCGCTACACATTCACCCAACTTTGAACCGACTATGGCCACTGGTCTTTGGTTTATGGACGAAAGTGTATACTAATGTTTCGAAAAATTCCCTTAGTGATCATAAAAAATTTCAAAATTTTTATGATATTGTATTTTTGCATCCTCAAATTTTTGGCTGGAGCTTACCCCCAAAGAGAACACGAATGACGTACTTCGAACGAAAAATTAGTTTTCATTGCATGTAAAATAATCGTATTGTTATTTAAATGATATTTTCAAAATCAAACATGTTTAAACATGCGTTGAAAGAAAGCATCCGGAGTATTATTGCTCATAGAGTGTTTAAACTATAATAGTATATGACCACATTAAACAATTAAACTAGAAAATCCCAACCTCATGATACTAAAAGCTCATTTCACTTCTAATTTTATCAGATTCTGTCACTCAGAAAATACATAATTAAGATTATCAAATATATTGCTGCACAACCGAGCAGAACAGCACAAATAAAAGTGTTTTTTGGATTATTGCTATAACTAAGTTTTAAGCGATACTTACATTTTGATTTTAGTCTTCCAAAGTGTGCAACTTGTATTGGCAAAAACGTTACTGCTGGCCACAAATTATTTAATTTAAAAATCATAAAATTCAACTCATTAAGACCTCATCAACGTAACCTTATGTTTTAGAAACAGATTCGTGTAATTATACATTAATGTCCTTTTAAAGCGGAGTGATTTTTGGAATAATAGTTGAAAGATTTGAATTTTTTTATAACAGATATTTTCTATGTATTATACTTTTGAAAATGACGATTAATATGGCAAAATACCTTTCAAATAATATGTTGCTTCAAACTTTCTAAGGTCCTCAGGCGTAAATCTTCCGTAATTGTCCAACTCAACGGTTATCTTTTCCATCCTTTTGTACCGTTTAAAAAGCATCTTCAATAATTTTACCATATTTTTGCTTTTATCATGAGATGATCCGAATTGATCGGATTGTGACATGGCATATGAGTTGGTCGCAGAATTAGCCCTAAAAATATCCGGTATCAGCATTGTTATGTTTAGCTCCAAAAGATAAGGTGCGAAGATGATCTTATTTCCCAATAAAAATTTCTTCACAGTTGTCAAATCTAGCACATCATTACATATTAATCTTTTTAACTTTGGTATCTCTGGAATCTTTGTATTAAACATTTGACTCAGATCGCTTTTAAATGAGATTATAAGTCCCGGAACAGTGGTTTTATGACTACATAAATATTGAATCGTATCATTGGACAGAGCCAATTCTTCTAAATTCACAAAAGATGCGACCACTTTAGTGAACGTTAGCATGGTGATTTCGACGTTTAAACAAAGCTTGCATAACGATTTCTTGAAACAACAGTTATTGCTGATTTCTTCAAAAAGAACATTATTTCTTGCATCCAACGATATACTGAAACTCTTCAGTTAACTGAATTCAAATATACCTTGTACAATAGATATATCAATAGATTTACACGTAATACTTAATTTTTTTAAATTACTCATACTGTTTTCGTTAAACAATGGTTGATAATGTGAAGTCAGCTTGTGTGAGGGAGCAACGAAATTAAAAACTTCAAGAGGTGGAAAATCAAGATCAATATCAGATGCTAGTATTCTCATATAAAAGGTTTCAGTGACTTTTAGCCCAAGAAATTGAAGTTTTTGTAGATTTATGTTTCCTAAAATGCCAAGAGTTGCTTCCATGTCAGATGTTATTATGGATAAGTATTTGAGTCTAGTACAAGGTGCAAGCATATCTAAATTTCGACTTCTGGTATTTTGCACACATATGGTTAACTTTTATCAAACTACAGTCTTTATGAAGAATGCACAGATCAACCAAATTGATGCATTCGGATAAACAATTAAAGTCAAACGTGTTAATTTTTGAAGAAATGGTTTTCTTATTTGAATTTGTAATGATAAAACAATCTACAAAATGAACTGTTCTAAACGATCACAATATCTGAGGAAATGTTATATGGTGGAAGCTGTATCTTGCACTTGTCTAGACGCAAACATTTCAATTCCAGGTTGTTGAGTCCAGCAAATACTTGCATGGATATTACTAGGTTGATCATTTCAATCTTACACAACCCGACTGAGCTTTTGATGTCAATCAATTCATGCGGAACTTGCACTCGAGAAGTATGAAAGTCTTCTACGTAGTTTTTTATGTGAAGGCTCGTAATCGACCCGTGGCTATCGATAAATTCAAATAAAAACTTCCAGCTGTATAAAGAAATGGAATCGAAGATGGCAATTCTCAGACACTTTAAACCTATTTTTCTGAAAAATTCTTTGTACAATGTCAAACATGTGTCTGAAATATATATCGGGATTCTCATTTCTGATTCGTTTCGAGTTTTCTTTTGATTGTATAGGTGCAACACGAAATTTTGTATTTTGCATGTTATTTGTATTAAGTGAGAATAAGAACACGAAAATAAACTTGATAATTCATTGATGTTAGCGAACTCTCTTTCGATGCCTGTATTGTCACCAGACATCAGAAGCTTTTTGACTACATCAACTACACTTGAAATTTCTAAATTGTGTTCATAATAAATTTGTAAGCTTCCTTTAAATTGTTTTTTCGTACTTAAATCGCTTAATTCCTCATTTGTCGTTGAACTGCTTTCAATTTCCAAAGATGATTGATGTGAAAGAAGAAGGACAAGTAAAAAAAACATGAAACCCTCTGGGTGGTTTCCTTTTATATGATAAGTGATAAATGATAAGTAATGATTCGAGAATTTACAAGAGATCGCTTATTCGCAAATTATATTCTAGTTAAATTCATCAAAGTAAATTAAGTAATAATTATATGCTATAATACTATCAACACAGTAATAATTTATGTAATTATCTGGTGTATTATCAATCTATGGAGGATGTTAGTGTTGTACTTGTGAGTTGAATGTGATTGTTTCGTTCCTATAACGATGCTATACAAATGATCATCATCAAATAATGATATTTTTGTAATCGCAATACATTTTATGTTATTTTTCAAATATCCTTTGAACAAAGTATTTTGCCATTAACATTAATACCATCAAGCAATTTATCATTTTTCTTTTAGTAATATTTAATAAAACATTCGGATAGCTCTACGGAAATGTTCTTATTGTTATTATTTTTTTCGTTTTGTGATACGTGCATTTGAGGGACTTTGTTGTCCACTCAATAAACCAGAGTTTACGCTTTATCTCTTTACGATTACAAGATCACAGATTAAGAGGATACGTTTGGTCACAGTTTGTTACATTATCATTGTCTCAACATCAATAAAAAAGTAACTTAGAAGATAATTAACCAGCTTTTAAACGCTCGATTTCCCAAAGTGTGGGGTATATCTATTTTCCTCGAAATTATTTAAATAAAACTCTGCCAACACTTGATTTAATATTTTTATCACTTTAATACTTTGAATATAATAATTACTAACAAATTACTTCAACACTTATTGTCAAACACTTTACAAGGTAACTTCTTGATGACCACTCATCTCCGTGTATCGTCACCAGAGTTTTATATCCGTTTTCCACGTTGGTGGGGTAGAAACATTGATGACGTAACACGGAAGATTACAATTTCCGTATCCTTTTAAATTAATGGTACAATTTCCGCTTAGTCAATATAATTTCTATTTAAATAATAACTATGTTAAATTAGAAGATACACGAAAGATTAATGGTAAAACTTCCGCTTGGTCGATATAATAGTGACTATGTTACAATTTCCGTTTCCTTTTTCAAATAATTCATAACAAATTGTCCAACTTCCGTTTAGTCAATATAATACCTTGAGTTTAGTAAATATTAATATTGACTATGTCACAATTTCCGTTTCCTTTTTCAAATAATTCACAACTAATTGTCCAACTTCCGCTTGATCAATATAATTTCCATTTAAACAATAAATACGTCAAATTAGAAGATGCAAACAATCAATAAATACATATAATATTAGTAATTGCTAACACTTGTGCCAAAATTAAAAATTGCTATTTTACATTTTATCCACTAATGAAAGGTTATTTGTTGTTTTACAGTTCTTATATTCTGAAAAAAATTCGGCAATATTTTACAAGCGATATTAAAGATAACACTGTCTTGCTATAAATTATTTCTTTGTTCCTGTTTGGAAATAAAATTTGGCATGGAAATAATCAGTGTAAAACGAAAATTAAACGCGAAACTGAAGTAAGCCCCGTTGCATTCATGATCAACCCAAATATCCGTTTTATAAACCGACTAACTAGCCCGTATTAACTAAATATTAAACCTTCTGAAGACAAATCTGAGATAATTTAGTATTTATTTTACGCTTTTGATGTTAAGTTGTTATTTACATCAATAGTATTAATATATTTAGGAATAACGAACTTCCGATTATGACATAAACAGGATACATAATACGGCTGGCACCGTGCAAATAAATTACGAATCTCTTATTTCCGAAAAAAGGAAATCTTTAAGTAATTAATGTGTGAAATGTATAAATCAGATATTTTGTAAGTGAACTGAACTATTAATCATGAAAGTAGATTTTCTGTTATGAAACAAAAAAACATTTAGTCACACATTAAATAAAATTTGTTTATTATATACGTTATTATTGGTACTTTTTAATAGATTTCTTGCGGTTTGCTTTCCTAATAAAGTTTAGACGCTTTATTAGCGGTTCAAAATACATGGTTAGATATTTCGAACGTATGGTGGCTGAGAACTTTTCGTGAGGATGAATCGATGAGAAGTTAGTTTTTTTTCTGTTGTTTAAATGTAAAACAAAATTTGAATTTCCTTAGAGGAGCAAATAATTTATTTTTAAACAACTAACTTATTAACTATTCAGTGGCCGTTTATTAACACAGGTTTGGTGATAAAACGCTGGTGATGGCCATAATAATAAGATACAACGATCGAAATGATCATCAAAAAGATAATAAAAAAATCATTTATAAATTATTATCACTCACATTTTTAGCACTGCCCGATACAAAACAATTTGAATGTGGTCATGGAGAGACTCTGCTTATGATAACAGTTAATACATAAAACCAAAAAAGTAATAACAATGTTGCCAAATTCTGGTAGCTCGAATTTGCAACTTAGATTGTGAACTAAAATAGATTTGTTACATAACGAGAAAGATTCCTGATTGCCGATTGCCATGGAAAACTGAAATCGTGGTCACGTGGATGTTCACTTCATGCGGAACATGAAGCTGCTGTGTTATAACAATCATTGATTTTCATTATGTGGTTTTAGCATCTTCTACCTATCTGTAAGATTATTCATTGGTATGAGTAGTATGTACAAGAGGAGTCTTTAGTTCATTTTCAATATTCTCCTACAAAGAAAGAATTACGGGTCATTGCAATACGTATTTGGTAACCATGTTCAACGTATTGTCATAAAATACGATTAATTAATTTATTTTATACTGAAAGAACTTTTTTATTGGAAAAATACATTTGATAACCTCATCACTACCTAAATATACTAATTTGGTTAGTTTTTTAGTATTATTCAACTGCACAAATAAAATCAGCTGGTGAATTTATACAAAACCATTGGAAATAATCAGTTTTCAAAATTTAACTGATAGTATACATTATTTTAATATTCAGTGAAACTAAATAAGGATGATTTGGCTTGGTTAAAAAACATTCTCATTAATCATGTGGATGTAAACAGCAGAATGAGTCATCCGCATATAAGATTCGAGCCATGATACTTTCTGTAAGCTGTTTTCTAATAATATTTAGAATGTAGACTGTTTATCTCCGGAAAAATATAAAATTTACGCGAAAAAAACGGAGCATCATACTATGTCTATTTCCCAAATATATGTGCATATGTATCATTAGCATGGTTTGCGTACAAGTTAATCCTTTGAACTTTTGAAATAATGAGGAAAAAATATTTATTCTTCGAAATTACCACATTCAGCAAGCACTTCATTCTTAGAAGATTTTACTTAACGATGCAACTATTTCTGTTAACAGTAAATTCAACGGTTACATCGAGATGCTGGTACCTCATTTTCACAACAGAGATTCTATTGTAATAAGAGTGCCTGGTACGGACAACAAACCCGGCATGTTCATGAATCTGTGTCCGCATTTCGTTTTTGGACCGTCTCATTAATTGAAGCTCTCTTCGCACATGCTCAGTACACAATCACAACTTTTTACGCTGTAAAAGCCAGTAGGGCTAACAGCTAAACACAGTTCGAAAAAAATCACAACTTCTATTGCAACCGTTATTTTTGCCATGCTAATTCGTGTTTATTAGAGGTATGAGAAGAAGTGACTAGACAAATTTATTAATGGTAAATCATATGCCAATATAATTTTGTCATTATTATCTTTGTTATGGCTGGTTTTACCATTGCTTTCACAATTTTGAAAGCATATAAATTAGCGCGAAAGGAATATTTTGATGAACAAAAACGACACGTACAAAACGAGTAGATAAAATCGTTTGATATTTTTCATTTGTCACATCGTCATAGTGTGCGCAAATTCTTATGAATTTTGAACTTTTTAGTAGATCAATACGTGTGATATAAATGTATTTATTATTAAATATGAAATTATTAGCATCTTATGTTAATATTAAACACAATATTCTCTCTAAACAACAGTTATTAATAATTTAATAAATTCAAGCTGCTTTTTTAATAAAGGTTAGTTTAATTTTCTCCTTTATATTCACTACCTTATCAAACACACTCTTCTGGTCCGCTGGGACCAACCATAGCCACCAGCCCTTGGTTCATGGAATTTGAGCTGCTAACTGTTAAAATTTCCTTGATCATCTTCACGAACGGCGTAATTCAAAAAGATTTTTCGCTCTAAGGACAATATAAAAAAATACATGTTTATGCACAGTGAATGCTTCATAGGAACAAGTTTGTGTTTGATAACGAGTACAAGGCAAAAGAATTAAATCTCACAATAAATAAACATGGAATTAGCAAGGACGAAAAGGAGTTCTGTGATGAGATTGAGATGTTAATTGATGCTGAGAAGAATATTAGCGATGAAGATGTAAAACAAGATGAAAGTTGTGAAAATAGAAGTGCAGAAGAAGAGAAAGAGACTGCAAAAATGGATGTTGATTTGGTAGAGGATGTTGAAGTTTTAACGACAAATTGTGCAAAAAACGATGTTAATATGGTTAAAAAGGATGTGAACACTGATGAAAACAGCGATATATGCCATGGTGTATGTGATGAAAACCATTCCTTTCAGAAGGATACTTTGTGTGAGGAACAAGTTGATGTAGCAGAAGAAAAACGAAAAGATGTTAACGGAAGGAAGAGGCTTTTAAAAAGCATTGATATAAAAAACATCTTTGATAAAAAATCTTTCTCATCCCAGCTCAGTAGCTTAGTGAACAGAAATAAAACTGTTCGTGGTAAGACAGTAATTGAGAATATGATGGATCACGAGACTAGATCGAAAAATACTGAAAATATGAATAAATCTGTTGAAATAGCTGACAGTACGGTATTAGAAAAACTGTTGTTCGACCTTCCATTTGCGTACAATGCAGTAAATCAATGCCATGCAGCAACAACACCAGCTGGAACTTCAGAAAAAAGAATTGACCATGATCAAGGCAGAAAACACGCGGATTACAGATTCATTTCAGAAGGAATTTCGAAAAATAAATGAGTGTATGATCAATGGAGCATACTGTGATACACCGAGTAAAGAGATGAAAATTGTACAAATGCGTATGAATTTGATGGAAGAAACTTTGAAAACACTAAAGGAAGCAATAAAATATAAAGAAGAGGTAGTAGGTTTAAAAGATGAACTGTGTAGGATAAGAGGCGAAAATGAGGAAATTCGGCGTGAGAAGCAATGGTTGGCTGATAAACTGGAACAGAAAGAAATACTGGATAGAGTGAGTACAAGGATAGAAATGATAGGAGAGGAGATGATCAAGGCAAACGATAATAGTGCAGATCAGAGGAATATTTTGCGTAAATGTATGCAAACAGAAAAGAATTGTAAAAAAGTCTATCGTGATAGAACAAATCAAGTAATACATCAACTCAAAGTCTTGAGAACAGAGTGCGATGATTTGAGAACGTCTCTGATCGATGTAAAACAACTCGTGGATAGTATTGTTGAATTGAGATGTGTTTCGTCGAGTAGAGAAATAATGCAAGACGAGAATGTGATTATCACGATTAAAAATGAGTATGAAAGCAAAGTACGATGTTTTCAAGATGAAATAGCACGTTTGAAGAAAAAAAAACGAGTAAAAAGTATGAAACCAGATAATTCTGATGTTTGGAATGTATTTGAAAATTGAATTATTCCATAAATCAGTTAATAATTAATAAAATGAAATTATAAAATTAGTTTAGTAAAAAATTTGAATCTCTCATACCACATTCAAGCAAATTCTCTAAGGATAATAGTAACCGATCGATATATAGATTAATTTAAAAAAATTACATCGAAGTGACTTTATCATTATTGTTCCTCAACAAAGTCATTTTGCTTGATATCGCGCTATTATAAAATTTTTGTTAACGCTGATAATCGTACATTCTCTTGCTAATAGTTAGTTCAACGTGATAGCTTAAAAATACAGAGTGCAGATGCAACCATGATATAACGAAATCCTGTAGTTCTTTAAGCTTCATTTATCGTTAAATCATCTCAATAAATCGAATGTCGAAGTAAAGACTTTATTTCAACCTGAATTTCAAAATATAACAAATATAAAACAAACATCGAATGTTTATATAATGATTAAAAAATGCACTACTTACGGAGTACCTAGTAATATATACATGAATCAGTTCATTATCTATGATATTAATGTTCCTCATAACTTGTAAACTATCAAATTTAACGATATTAAAATTAAGTATATTCTCACTCAATAGTAATCTTAAGCTATAAACACGTTTACAATGACATTTTACAAATATAATATGTTCTAATTCCGATTTTTGGTGTTATCATATTTGATACTTCCAAACAAGCTTCTCTGGGAACTTTGAACATTCACAAATGTAAAACATTTTGGTTAGAACTGAAAATATTTGAGTTATAATAATGACTTATCATTAATATGCCATGCAAATCGTATATTGTATGTTTTGTTCATCTGCTATTATTATGATGTTCATTCATATCATGAATCTACCTCCTTTTTTTTTTTTTTTTTTTTTTNCCCGCCTCCTCCGGCGGTATGAGGGAGCATCCATTGCAATCTCCCTCTCTCGTTCGTGGGCCTCCTTCAGTGAGATGATCGTCTCACAGAAGAATGCCACTCCCGCCCAGCACCTCTCACTCGAAAGCATCGCGCCTACAACGCTGTCCAGTGAGAGGTCCGCGCCGATCAGCGCAACCAAGAGGTGACGCTGAGGTCCCCAGGCTGCACAATCTGCCAAAGTATGCTGTGCCGAGTCGATGGCAGCACCACACTCATGGCAGGCCGGTGATCCCTCGCGATGAATCTACCTCCTGTATAGTTATGATTTAACTCTAATTTGTTAATATCATGATCCATAAGCCAATCATTATATTTCTTAACCAATTACAAGCTTTCGATAATTCTAATGTAACGTCATTCTATTGATTTCTAGTGCCTGAGATCGTTGTAGTATGATTCGATTCGATCGCTTTTCATAAATGTAAAACAAAACTGCCATCACATTTGAAACGCGATCAAAACAGTTGGGCCCTTTTCAAAAAGTGAAACTGCAATTTACTCGTTCACTCGTAGCATTTCAGAAATATAAGGGAGTTCATAAATATAATTTGCTTGTCCCAAGCCGTGTTGTAACCCTCCTGTCGTTCATTTATCATGAAACAAACAATTCGCGGTTTTAATTAACCTCTTGTATCTCAAAAATCACTTATCACATGTCAGAGATTTGCTTCAGATTCCAAATAAAAGTATTTAAGGAGAACAACTTTTGTTTATTATGGAAAAAGATGGGATATCTGCTCTTGCTAGGATGACTCGTCAGTATCTTACCGAGATTGAAGATAACACAAACGTCAAACTACATTTGGAACCACATGTATGCATATTTAAGCAAATCGCAAAGGGAAAAATACTGGCATTACTTCTTAAAACAATTAATGTCGAAGACGCTAGAGAGTACGATCTTTGTCCTCGGGCTGACAACCACCTTCGACTCATGTTCATAGAACAAGTTTTCAAAGGGCTAGAGTCGAACTCCATCAACATAGGATTCATCTCGCCGCTCGATGTTCTGGAACTTGACCAAAAGCTTGTTTTTAGCCTTATAAAAGTGCTCCATCACCAGATTATCTGCCGACCTGACGAGAAAACCATTGACATATGCTTACTTATGTGGGTTAACCGTTACACATGTTTCAAAAAGAAAAAAAATGAACGGGATATAGATAGCGAAAGAATTTCGACAGATCAACTTTCTGAAGCAGGGCTATGCATCGATTCAGGTGATTCGGCCTTCAAAGAGGTTGAATACGAGGATATGAGCAAGTTATCACTGGAATGCAGTAACTTCTCCTCGGACCTTAAGGATGGCCGAATGTATGTGTTGTTGATTGCAAGGGCATTTTATTTCAGCATTTCGCCTGTAATTCTTATGCATATATGGAACCAGGAAGACAGTATGCAACGTGCACACTACATCATCAGATTGGCCAAGTTTCTAGGCATAGAAAACGCAATAACGATGAATGATATTATAAGTGGTAATATAATTGCCAATAAACTATTTATTACCAGGTTATATAGCCTGCATTCCGTGTATAACATGAAGGAGAGAATAACAAGCCTTTAGAAAACAATAAGAAAATGCCGAGACCACATAATTGAGCTTCGTATCACCATACAGTCACTGAACGTTCACAGCTTCAGGAGACGTATCATCGAACTATTTTAGATATAGAAAATGAACGTCGTGCGGAGAATGTTCATGGAAGAACCGATACTAAATTAGAATCTGCGATTGCAACCGCTGTAAGGTGTATGCAGAGTACTGTTGCGCCTGGTGTCAACTTAGAAGGAGATATGTTTCCAGAACAAATGTGGTTTGTATACCTACACAACCTGGAGATTATATCGAAATACGAAAGCAAAGTCTGTGACCTTGAAACAGAAAATAATATTTTAACGAAGAGCAACAAAGTCCTAAAAGACATTGTCGCCCATTACATGAATGATCAAAAGACCTACGAAGGCAAAAAGACATTCTTTGAAAAATTGATTAATCTGTTTGATTGCTGCACTTTAGAAAAGAATGAATTATGAATTAAATAATTTTTTGTCAGGATTCGACGATTAAACTTAAAAATATTACGGCTGATTCCGAGTGCTAGAATATATTGTTCGATGTAATGCCTCTAAAAAGCCATACATCGAAATTCTCATTTTTAGAATTCTCACAAACAAAATAAGACAAATCAGAACTAGTCCGGTGTCTAAGGCTACCAAACCAATAGGAAAAGTATTATGTCTCTTTGAATGAAGGCTTCCTTTATAACAAAGATGTGGCTTTTGATTTCACTAAAACCCGACTAATAGAATCTTTGACCAAGATGATTGGACATGTTATACGTCATGTTAAGCTCATACGGCAAAGGATATCAAATAGTCCACACATTAAGAAGCAGGAAGATGTATGCAAAAAGAAAAAATGATATTTGTCGGAAATGGAAATGAATTGTCAAATTTTTAGGAAATCGTGGTTGACGTTTCGATTATGGAAACTGAATGTTTATTCATTGGAATTGGGTTAAAGTGATAAAGTAGAATGTATAGAAGTTTATTAAAAAGTAAGAAAAAGTTCACACAGAAAAGTTTTCGAAAGAGAAGACGTTGGGCAGCTGAAATTTGCATGAGTGCGAATAGATAACTTGATATGCTAATCACGCTCAAAACACCAGTGGTGTGTTTTCTGATCTTCAAACGAAAAGAGACAGGCACGATATCATGAGACACTCTGAATCGGAATGAAGAATCTACAAACGTTGATATAAATTTACTTATTTGTATGAAAAATGGACTTTTCTTCTCATTTTTAGTAAATTAGAGCTTCGGGATGAGTGTGAAAAATTTAAAAAAAGGAATCTACATATCAAATAGATTATCTAAAATGTTCAATACGGTGATGATTTACTGTTATTAATAATTGAAAGATTGTTTAGCCGCAATAATGACGTTGTCGCACAAAATACCAATAAAAAATTTATTGCTTCCCACGGTGCACGTTGCGAATGTAGATCTTGGCGTTAAAGATGTTAAGAAGGTGCTTGCTGATACGAAATACAAAGGAACACGTTTAAAATAATTGAGCAGCTGATTGAGAAACGTGCTGATGACCGTAATGTGCAGTGGATGAAAAAGAGTTTGGTAATGAATCAAAATTATGGTTGTTTTTGGCGGAAAAAAATACATAAACCAAGGGCCGGTGGCCATGGTCGGTCCCATCGAACCAGAAGAGTGTGTTTGGTTAAGTAGTGTGTATGAAGGAGATAATTAAACTAATTTTTAGTTAAAAAAATCAAAACAAAAGGACGACGTAACAGACAAAAGATGCGAAAACAAAAAGCAAAGGAAGAGAAAAGAAACAGAAGCGCTAGACACGACGTATAAAGGTTAGTTCTTGTCAACAACGGTGAACTAATGGAGACAAACGATAAAGATGCAAAGATTACGGATGTAAAGTCCCAACGAAATAATTGATTTTGGTGCATGGCTCAAAAAGGAGAAGGCAGACCCATGGAATTTGTAAGCGATGAGAGTCGCCAGAGCAAGAAGTATGAAGGTGAATAAAAAACATGACCAATGGCCATGGTCAGTTTCAACGAATCAAAAAGTGTTTGTGCTGTGAGGTATGTAAATCAAGAAATAAAAGCAACGTTTGAAATAACAAAATTTTCGATATCTAATGACATATACCAGCAACCTAATCGTTGAGTTAAAAACCATAATCTGATCGTTAACTAAACTATATTTTGAGGGTTGATGATTAAACTTTTTTTTGAGGGTAGGAGTGCAACAAGTCAGTCATAAGTTTCAAGCTCTATAGTTTTAATTTAATTTAAATTGTAATATACAAATATATAAGTGAACTTATGTACCTGTAAAGTTCCTCTACTTGCCAGCTTTCAAATCATATATCATCAGAACATTAACAAGCACTTAAAATATATCATTAG
This sequence comes from Elymnias hypermnestra, assembly GCA_015832385.1. Taxonomy (NCBI): domain Eukaryota; kingdom Metazoa; phylum Arthropoda; class Insecta; order Lepidoptera; family Nymphalidae; genus Elymnias; species Elymnias hypermnestra. Next base: position 91,766 of record JACTOM010000105.1, read on the forward strand.
TTTTGTGTCCACAATTGAGTGTATTTTCAAGATGGAGGCTGTTAAAAACAGTTTAGCTGAGCTCACTGAAAATTTTAATTCACGCATGGAAGACTTCCAGAAGGAACTCAAGAACTCCATACCAGCAACTACTCCTAGCTCGAACATTAACCATCAGTTTCACAGTTTTCGGTGTTTTGTATTATCCGCTCTCGACAACTTGAAGATGCAAATGGAACTGTTATCAAAGCAATATGACAACTTCGAAACACGTACTCGGCGAAAGATATTGCTTGTGCATGGTGTAAAGGAGGTCAGGGGTGAAAACACTTCAGTGTGTATAGCTGAGGTTTTATCCAAACACTTAAAGATCCCTGATATTACCCCCGACTCAATTAGACGCTCCCATCGATTTGGTCGGCCTGCTGATAATAAACCAAGAGCTATTCTTGTTAAGTTCCATGATCTGTCGCTCAGAAACAAAGTATGGTATGCTAAGAAAAGTCTCAAAGGTTCTGGCATCACCTTATCCGAGTTTTTGACGAAGAATCGTCATGAGGTCTTCCTGGAAGCTCGACAGAAATATGGTATTTCCAAGTGTTTTACCAAGGACGGCACAGTGGTGATTCTGGGGCCTAACGACACTCAGATCCGTGTTGATACGTTGACAGAGCTTGCAGCTACCTATGTTAGCAGCGCGGTTGTTACAGAAGAAACACGGGGACCTTCCCCAGCGGCGAGTGCCAGCGGCACAGTGGTTAAAGTTACGAAAACATCCAAGCTGAGAGCCAGGCGTAACGTTAGAAACTAATATTATTTTCCAGCGGCTGTTATTGTTTACTTCATCTCCCCTAACAATTTATAATTTGAATAGTCCCTTTGCTTCATACGTTCTTATCTCGGTTTATTAATAGCTTGTACCTTCATTTTTTTTGCTTATTATTTTTGTTTTGTACCTTGATTTTTATAACATTAATATATACCCGACATCGTGTTGACACTTGTCAGCGGTAGCTGTCAATTCAACATTGACATTGACAAAACAATACTGCGAACGTTTTGATCATGCAGTAATGTGTAATTTCAATAAGTTAATGTAAGAAGCATTTTTTTGTTTATTTATTTTAATTTTTTTTATTATTAAATTGAGATTGAGAATGTCTGACGATACAGTCAATTATAGTGTTTAAAATGAATTCTCTAGATTATAAAATGTTTTGGTTTTTTTTTTCTTTTGGTTTATTGTTTTTATTCGTTTGTGCAGTTAATGTCTGTATTTCTTTTTTTACATATTGTGTTGTTATTCTTGACAGCTGGCGGGTAGGGATACCAGTCTTTACCAAACTTTATTATATTCTATTTTATACATATACATCTTACATTTATTTATTTATTTACTTCGTATATATATTACGTTTTATATATATTATATTTTATAAAATAGTTATTTTATCTATAATGGAGCCTAATTTAGCTAGCCCCAATGTTTTGTCCATGTCTTTGAGCGATAATTCTGATAATTCTAGTGATAACAGTTTACACAGTACAATATTCGTCCCACTTAATGTTAATCTCAATTCAATCTTCTCACAGTCGCTGAAAAATTTCAATGTCATACATATTAACGCCCAAAGCATTCCGGCTCACTACACTGACATGCTTGCGTCATTTGAATCTCGTCATATTCATGCCATAATGGTATCTGAATCGTGGTTAAAGCAATGTCTACCATCAACTTCGTACTCGCTGCCTGGCTTCAGTCTCATTCGGAATGATCGCCTCGGCAGAACGGGTGGAGGAGTTGCTATTTACCTTAAATCATATATACCGTACACCATTATAAATTCATCTACTCAACCCCCACCTGCAGATGGAACTGAACATCTTTTAATTGAAGTCACCCTATCTTACACAAAAATCCTCCTCGGCGTTTTCTATAGTCCCTCCCTCCAAATTGATTACTTTTCCTCTCTCGAGTGTCTGTTAGAAAACTACCTTCCATCTTACCAACACACGATTTTAATGGGTGACTTCAATACCTGTCTCCTTAAAAGTGACTCCCGGTGTAGAAGGCTACTGTCGGTGACAGAGGCCTTGAATCTCAACGTTTTACCACTAACGGCTACTCATAAAGTGCCAAACTGCACCCCTTCTTTGCTCGACCTTATTATGGTTTCTTCACCGGACTTTGTTTCTCAGCACGGTCAATGCCCGGCTGCTGCTTTTTCCCATCATGACTTGATCTTTGTCTCTTATAGAATACGCCCTCCTAAAGCAAAGCCGAGAATTCTTCTGCAACGTAATTTTGGTGGAATGGATGAGAACCGTTTACGCGAAGATGCTGCAAAGTTAGATTGGTCTCCTGTTATATTAGAAACTTCGGTTGATAGGAAAGTAGAATTATTTAACTCAATGATAAATCAGCTCTTCGATTACCATGCTCCTATCAAACCAATTAAAGTTAAGCACTTGCCTGCACCTTGGTTGGATGATCGTTTAAAACACTTGATTCTTAAAAAAAACGAAGCTAAATATAGATTAAAAAGTAGAGAATCCGACGACAACCGAAGGCGTTATGTTAAAGCACGGAATCGTTGCAATACAGCTTGTAGAGACGCGCAACGACGCCATATTCATAAATCTGTCGAAAACGGCGACTCAGCTAAAGTCTGGAAATTTCTTGAATCTATAGGAGTTGGTAATAAATCTCGTAACTCCTTTTCTAATCATTATGACACCGAGATCCTAAATAAACATTTTGCAACATCTGACTCAATAGATGCGGCCGCCAAGGCGCGCACTTTAAGTACTCTTTCATTAAAGCCAACTCCAGATTTTCCTCCGTTTATTTTCCGACCAGTTGCTGAATGTGACGTGAAAAGGAATATTCTAGCTGTCTCATCTAATGCCATTGGTACCGACTGCATTAGCCGTAAGATGATTCTTCCCATCCTGGACCTTATTATTCCAGTCTTGACCAATATCCTCAATCAATCCTTATCCTGTGGCGAATTCCCCGTAGCTTGGAAGGATGCACAAATCACTCCCATTCCTAAATGTTCTAACACATCCTCCTTGTCTGACTTCCGTCCAATTTCTATTTTACCATTCTTGTCCAAGGTCCTTGAAAAATGTGTCCATTACCAATTATGCCTTTTCCTAAATAAAAATAACCTTCTCAATCCGCTGCAATCTGGCTTCCGACCTGGTCATAGTACGGTTACTGCCCTAGTCAAAGTATCGGATGACATTAGAATGGGAATGGATAACAAACGGCTTACAGTATTAACCATGCTTGATTTTAGCAGTGCTTTTAATTCAGTTGACCATGACATACTGTTAGGTCTATTGCATTCCTTTAACGTATCTCCATCAGCACTGGGCTGGTTTCGAAATTACCTGAGGGGCCGTCGGCAACGTATCCGTGTAGATGAAACTTTTTCATCATGGTGCGATGTCCGAACTGGAGTACCTCAGGGTGGCGTGTTGTCACCATTACTATTTGCAGTTTTCATCAACTCTATTACTCATAATTTATCTTCTCTCTACCATCTGTATGCAGACGATCTCCAGATATATAGCCAGTCCACTCTTGATAATTTGACCTCGGCTATATCAGTCATCAATTCTGATTTGGATCGCATTCGGCTCTGGAGTAAATCCTACGGAATTAAGATCAATCCGAGTAAATCTCAGTCAATAATTTTTGGTAGTCGAGGTTTTGTTTCAAGAGTTGACTGGAGTACCCTTCCGCACACGAAATATGATGGAGTCGAAATACCCTACAGCTGGACGGTTAAGAATCTTGGCGTTCATCTGGACTCCTCTTTCACTTGGTCTCATCATATCAAGGAAATTAGCAAAAAGTTTTTTGGTGCCATGAAGTCCCTACGCCGCCTGCAAGGATTCTTGCCCATTCCCACCAAAATTATGCTAGCACAGTCACTACTTCTCAGTATTCTCGACTACGCTGACGCAAGCTTCCCAGATCTCACCGAGGAGCAGTTGAATAAACTTGAGCGACTTCAAAACACCGCCATTCGGTTTATATTTGGCTTGCGCAAATATGACCATATATCAGAATTTCGTTCAAAGCTCAAGTGGCTTCCAATCAGACTTCGCCGGAACTTGCACATTCTCACTCTTCTGTACTGTGTATTGTTCAACCCAAAAACTCCGCGTTATCTCAAAGATAAATTCGAGTTCACGCTTAATGCACGCCGTGCTGAAGAATTGGTGCTACAGTCAAAATACTGTAAAACAAAATTTTTCCATAAATCCTTTACGATTTGTGCAATTAACCTCTGGAACGCGCTTCCTGTCAAAATTCGCCAGTGCCAAAGTATCTCCACATTCAAGAAACGTGTAGTGGAGCACTATCTCTCCTTATCGCAATAATATACAGGCATGGATAAAAATGTATTATATATCTTTATATGTATCTATTCTTTATATGTATTTATTTCTTGTATATATGTATTCGTATTAGTATGTATGTATAAGTATTTATATGTATGGATTTATTTCAAGTAATATATGTTTCCCTTTTTACCTATAAACACCGCCTACCTTCTCTCTCCTTTCTTTGACGGTTTCCCTATACGTGGGGTTGTCTGGAAGAGATCGCTAAATAGCGATAAGACCGCCCATTGTACACTAGAATTATTTTAAGTTAAGTCATTGTATTATATATTTTTTTTTGTGGTGTTCAATAAAGTATACTATCTATCTATCTATCTATATTTTACAAATATTAATTTCTGATCATGTAATGGTCTGAACACCTGATATCATATCACAAGATAAATATTGATAAATATATTCGGAACAATCAAAAATTTTGCCATAACTGACGACTGATTGACAACCAGGTTATTTGAATTAGTGTAATCAGATTCCCTTCACAAAAATAGTAAATCGTTAAGCAAAAACAGCGCCTTTTTTACACAAATGTGAGTATAAATATCGTGAAACAAAAAAGAATGTGCTTATTCTTCACCTAATAGGTAATTGCCATCAATATTCATAAAGAAAATCTTGATCAATAATGATTTTATATTTTTTAATTAATATTATTTTCATTTACCATGTTGTCACATCATAACACACTGACACTCTTCCAGTAGTCATTATTTTACGCTAATATTCTAAATAACATGTAACTCATCACATATATTCATTAGACATGTTGATTATGAGAGTTATTAAATTGCCTAATAAATCATTTAGAGTGGTTATAATGTATAGTAGACTTATAGATTGCTATCAAACTTTATAAATACAACTATATGCTCAATTTATATGTTTATTAAATACTAGCTACGCTATTCAATTTATAAAACAGAAATTTTAATTCTTAGACATTCGATAGGACTTATTTTTTTTCTTAAATTCATTTTAATCTACTGTTCTCCAGTCGTTCGCATTTCTCGTTATAGGATAAAAATTAATTTTCTGTCAGCATGAACGATTAATCGTAAATGAACGCTATGTGTGTTTCTGAAGATGAAAACTTCATAACAACATGTAATTTATAAATAGTAACAAAAACATGGAATAGTATTTTTCTATTTTTTTTCTGAATTGACCAGTCCAATCAGTTTGTGAGTTGTCTTTTTATTAATATGTGATTTAATGACGTGTATATGTTTTCTTTGATTTACTTTTATTTGTTTTTTCAGCGAACTTCTTGCAGTTCTTTTTTTATGGTAGAACAACTAGAACGTTAATTTTAAACCACGGCTTATGTTTTTTATGTGTTGTGATTCACTTAAATCACATTGATTTTTAATTTGGTTGACCAGCAAATATATTTTTCGCCAAATATTCGAGTCATAAATGAAGGAGCGTGTTTTTGGCGTTTTTTTAGCTATATTTTTCTGATCTTTAAATTATAAACGATTAATATTTGTTGTCTTTGCATGCTCACTGTACATTTATAAAATTTTCTTTTTGTTTATATGATGTGCCAGATATTGCAATATCCATGAACAACGGTTATCAAAGTTACAATTGGTGCTCAGCGTCCCAAAAAATTCTGTTTAAGAGCTATGGAAAAACTGAAAATTAATTAAACGAATTCCAATAAAACAGAAGAAATTCAAATATGGCATATTCCTACAGTAAAAAGTAACACATGTATGAAATTGGGATATTTTTATTGCTATTGAAAATTACTTGAGTATTTATATCTAAAAATGATAATTCCTGCTGTTTTATGAATAAAAATTGAGCACAAATTATTTAAAATACCTCCGTTATTATAAACATTAAGGAAAAAAATATTTCCGGAACTATTTTCTGTTTAGCTTTATCTTTATGGCAGTTAAAATACGAGTCATCACGCAAAGTATAACCGAATTAAAAAATAAATTTGTTTAATCCGGGAGGCATCACTAGCGTGAAGTACTAAAAATAATTTGTGGCTGCAGCGTGGTGCAACTCGGAAGACGTCTGCCCATTTAAGAAATTATAGTATTTTAGTATGTCCTGTAGACTGCCTCATTGGTCTAGTGGTTAGCATGTTCGACTACAGACATGAGGTCCTGGGTTCGAGTCCCGGGTCGGGCCAATTCAAAAATCAATATTGAGTTTTCTATTAAGATTTTCTCAATATTTGCCTGAAGTTGGGAAGTTGGCGGTGCAATCCACCCCCGTGCCTCGGAGAGCACGTTAAGCCGTCGGTCCTGCGCCCGATCTCTCTCCGGTTGTGTCGGATTACCGTCACATCGGACTTGAGAGTGAAGGAATAGAGAGTGCACTTGTGTACTATGCCTGCCAATCCGCAGTGGAGCAGCGTGGTGGGTCTATGCTCTAAAAACCCTCTCTCTTCGGAGTGAGAAGGCCTGTGCCCAGCAGTGGGACATTAATGGGCTGCTACTTACTTTACTTACTTAGTATGTCCTACAACGCAATGATGTGATTATCAAGAAGTGCGATAAAGATAAAATGAAAGCTCAGGTGTTCTTAATCCGGTAACTATCATCAATCAAATTCCTGAATCAAAGATCACAAAGCAACTTCGGCACTCAGCATACTAGGAGAACTCATTTATGCGTGCAGAGAATGTAAAGTGTTAATTAAGGGACTTCAAAAAAATAAAGCTCTAAAAAATTCAATTTTACGGCGAACGGTTGATCATGATAATCAAAAACATTCATTTAACTTATCAGAGAAAACTTCAACAAATAATCTATGTCGTAATTGACAGACTAATTCTTAAGACTTTTTTTACTAAAAGTAGAATTCTTAAGACAAATTTTCCAGAAACTGAAAAACCTCAGTTCACTATTCACACAATTTAATTTATATCGCACAACTAATTGTTTATGGTTTAATTAGTATGCATACTATAGAGTTGATCATTTAGTAATATAATCCATAGTGTTTCAGCATTATTTGAGAAATATTTCCTCACGTTATTTTCAAAAATAGCAAAAAAAAATAATAGAACTGTAATTCAAATTAGTTGTTTTCATTTGAGCATAATAATTTGTAGCTATTTCAATTCATTTAAACATGCTTTACGTTGTCACGCATTTTACCTGTCACAGCAACTTCATTTCTATCTTTAGATAATCTAAATTCTAACATTACAGAAGCCATCCTTCGTAATACATTTTCTTGGTAAACATTAATAAACTTTATCGTTTTATGTTCTTGAGAAAAATGAGAAAATTGTGTTGGATTTGTATAAACAATGAGAAAAATGTAAAAAACGATAAACCGGTGAATTGACAGCGATATGGATAAATGTTTGAAAGTTAAATAGAAACTTATGTTTCTATTTCGTGCTATGTATCAGTGTTTTTATTTTATTTGTATTTCTTTCTCTAATGAGGATGGAGACACAAATAGAAACCTGGTGAGTGGTGAACTGTCAGATACTATTTCAGCAATCCGGTCTTCTAATGTTACTGATTTACATTCATCAGGCCATCACTTGTGCTTGTAAACCTTCGGCCGACAAACTTTGGTAACGGGTACAACGAGGCCGTAGTGGATGAAACAGAAACACAAGAATGAGCACGGCCTATAAGCCCAAGAAGTGTAATTGTAAACCGTGTAGTGGATCAACCTTCTGAAGTTAATCCAACTATTCCTGAAAATGGTAACTTAGAAAATGGAAGTGAACTTCCTTATATATTACCTCCGTCATATGAGAATGTTGTTGGCAGCCATTTGGCAGGACCTCCGCCAGCATATACTCGATATGACACGGCAAGTCAACCGTTAGTTCAAACGAGATGTGTTCAAGAATATACTGGTGCCAGAGTAAGAGAAAAAGTCAATATAACGTCTACGTCGCAATCAAATTTGTCAAATTACTTAAAAACGAAGATGCTGAAATATTGCCATAGATGCTTGCTACAACCATGTATTGGGATGTGCGTTAGCGTTTTACCCTGTGCGATAATTTTTTTTCTAATCTGGCAATTGTCAAATTTAAAACTATAAACTTGTGCTTCAACCGACAATGCGAGTTAGTCCTAGGTTTTTAATAGCACAGGTATAATCATTGCGAGGTCTAAGTTAAAATTGATTTACGAAAGTGCTGTTTTTTCTTTAAAATTCGAGGAGTGATTCAAAACAACTTTTTAAAGATAAAACAGTTTGTTATTTATTAAAAGATTATAATAAGCGTGCTTGGACAAATATTTGCTCGTTTTTCACTCATTTCTAAAAAAGAAGTAAAATACATCCATTTGGTGGCTAAAAACACCACCATAAGGGGAGGGGTGCGGGATGCGAGGCGGATGATCCTACCAGCGAAGCAGGACTCCTAATATAATAGTGGACTGTATGTGGCGGTGCGAACGAGAGAACAACTAAACAGGATCACTGGATAATAGAGATAGGAAGCGTACTGTACCTTTGATGATAAATCAGGGCGAATCCCACGTGGTTACGGCGTCGGCGTGTCAGCGTGGCTATGCACGTGGCGCCATGCGAGTTTTATGAGCGGGCGCGCAAATCACACAATTTCACTGCGATCTATATACGTTCAGTTCAAAAATGTTAACACTCCACGGCGTATTAAAGCGAAAATGTGAGCCGGCGTAAGTTGAGCCACCATGCGCGTGCGCGTGCAGATTGATTGACACGTGCGTCCGCGTGCGCAGTTCATTGGCGACTGGGTGGAGCGGCGCGATGCTCCGCCGCCGCTAGTGCAGTACGCGGAAAAGGGACAGAGCGATGGGTACACATGTTAGCTGTCCTCTCTCTCGCGTATAATCAGGTGGCGTTTTGAGTTTTTCAAAACGAGCGCCACCACCATTGTTTAACGATTTAATGTTTTGTCACTAATTTACATGGTTAAAAACAATGCCTGATACTTAATTTCCTATATTTAATTACGATCGTAACATATTCTTACAAACTTTTTATTTTTTTGCCAAGTTTTTATACTCTCATATCAATATTGAATAATGTACCTTCATTTATAAAGTTGTCCATTGTATTCATCATCAGTGTACATAACGCGTCTATTAAATTGATTGCGAGTTACTTCTTGTTACAGTTCACCATTTATATATTTAGTCATCATTCACGATTATCCACGTTATTATATTTGCTTCATTATTTTATATATATTAATTTAATGAGAATAACCCAACCGATTGGCACAACTTTCTAAACTACAGTATGCTTCTTTCTTTGCTCTTTTTAGATAATATATTTCATCTATCAAATATTACTTGATTTCACATTAAAATAATATTGTAGATTGAACTGTCACAGTTTATGAAATAAGATCTTGTTTCCTTATAGAGACAAATTTTAAATTGCTCTTTTCCATTTTAGGTTTAAAGGCTTTTGAACGGCGCATTTCACTACCTATGTTTAGGGAACAAATGAATACCGACGTGTATCACTAATCAGCAAATGGTCTATAATACTCTCATTCGTTAAATTATCATACGAACTGTTATTACCATACAGATGAGTGGAGACTGTGTGGATTATTGCAGCTTATAATATTAATTCTATTCATCGACCTGGCCTGCGAGTTTTTAACGATGTTTTTATCCTAAGTGGATACTCTAATAATGATACAAAGTGTGTATCATTATAATGAAAATTTATTGTTATCAACAATATTAAGAAAAACAATACTTTCAAAGTGTTATTTGCTCTATGAAAATAACCTAATTAATTTTTCTGAAAATAAAAATACATGTCTTTAAAAAAATAATAAACGAATAACGAGTTAGGCAAATTACGTTCGGGGGCAGCTAGGGGGTGCAAAC
>JACTOM010000158.1:7678-48427 GCA_015832385.1 Elymnias hypermnestra
ACAGGAACTCCTTTAATTAACCCCATTCGAGTAATGTTGTATGTTGGGATTACAACTTTATAATTTGCTATGTTAAGTAATGGAGAGTTCAAAAATTCATTTGCTGAATTGAAACTGGAAAACTCAATGCTTATTTTGTTCCGTCCGACATTCTTTACACCATCGTTGACAATATTTTTTATTTTATTATTGTGTAAAAATTGCCCAAACTTTATTGCCCGTATAGAAATACCCGCAGATGGGTCAGCAGTTGTCCTCGAGGCGTATACGATGTAGGGTCCCTTGTCCTCTGCTGAGTATTTACGAATACCCTCGGTAAAAATTGGGTTTATATACGTAGTCTCTATCGACGGAGTTGATAAACTTGGTTCGGTAATCGTTTTTTTTGAAGTTTCCGCAGAAGCAGAAGAATCGCTTGGACGCTTGCGAGGCTGACTTTGCCGCCTAGCATGTGGGCAATCCATTGGAATATCGTCAGACGGCGGATCAGGAGGATCGGGCGGATCAGGAGGATGTTTATTACCCATTATTGCCTAAATACTATAACAATATAAATACTACAAAATATTATTAAGCACTAACCAAAGCAAATTCTTGTAATAACTACACAAATACCCACTATTATTGGTATATAATAAATTTAAAATCAAAATGGATGACAACTACGTGCGTCAACCACGACCCGCAGAGGCGAAAAAAAAAACGTAAAAATGATAAGTTTTAATATTAGAACAAACGAGAAAACAGAAACAAAACACTAAGCTTGACATATGTTGACATTACCACAGAGTAGGTATATGTAGACAGAGTGACAGCATGCGTGCGGTTGACCTTTGCTTCAACTGGTAGTACGTGAAATTGTATTGTGATATTGTAAATTGTTTATAGCGATATATGTGATTTGGATATTTTCCAACAATAACAATAGATGTGTTTTTTTTGTATTTGTCAGATGTCTCTAATGATATGATGCGATTACAATTTTCAAAACCGGTATAAACCGATTTCTGTGGAAAAAAACCCTACTTTTAAAATAATACCGTTATATCTAATCTTAGGCTCAGTGAGTGAAAATTGTTCCCATTAAGTAATCACAATTGTGGACACTAATAGATTTTTTGAAATATTTAACGAGTTAGAGTTGTTTAACGAGATGCAGTGTATTATTAACATTTTCTCAGATATATATTCTACGTTTAGCGATTCATTGACGTAACCACTAAAGAAGTATTTAAAATTAAGATGTTTAGTCTCTTCATGTGAACTGGTTGCAATACAAAGTGTTAGGAGACCGCAACCGAAAACAAAGAAAGACGATAGTACTAAGACACCTTTGATGATGGGGCGGAAAAATATCGATCCTACATACATACATACATAACATCACGCCTCATTCCCATAGGGGTAGGCAGAGACAACGTCCTTCCACTTGCCACGATCCTTGCATATCTCCTTCGCTTCTTTCATTCTCATTAAACCTTTCATACAAGTTCGTCGGTTTAGAGTACTCTTGACCTGGCCGTTATTTAAAATGTCCTGGATTTGGTCCAGGAACGTTCGCCTTGGTCTTCCCCTTCCAACTTTCGCATTCACTCTTGACTCATAAATCCTTTTTGTCAGTCTCCTTTCATTCATTCTCTCTACATGCCCAAACCATCTAAGCATACCTTTCTCAATTTTAGTCACTACGTCTTCTTTTATACCACAACGTTCTCTTATCACACTATTTCTTACTCTGTCACTCAGTTTTAATCCACTCATGCTTCTCAACGCTCTCATCTCTACCGCATTTATTTTACTTTTGTGATTCTTCTGCCATACCCAACTTTCACTACCATACATAAGTGTTGGCACCAACACTCCAGCATGCACTGCCAGTCTAGCCCTTTGAGACACCATCTGGCTATTCATAAAAGCATGCAGAGCACCATTTACCATATTCCCTGCATTCACTCTCCTTTCGATATCACTTTCACATGTTCCATCTTTTGTAAATTTAGATCCCAAGTATACAAATTCTTTCACCTCTTCCACTTGTTCCCCATCTATCAAAATATTGCCATTCATCATAGATTCATCTCGTTCAAAAAGCATAACTTTCGTTTTGTTTACATTCACTTTCATTCCTTTCCCTTTCAAAGCTTCATTCATAATATTTAGCATCTCCTGTAGCTCGTTAGCGGATGACGCAAGTATTACTTGATCATCAGCGTAGAGTAAACATTTGATGAGTAATTCATTCATTCTTAACCCATACATACTTTCTTTTAAATCTGTCAAACATTTATCCATGAAAAGGTTGAACAGCCATGGTGACGCAACACATCCCTGTCGAACACCTCTTTCGACAGGAAACCACTCCACACCTCTTTCGTTTATTCTGACACAGGCACTAGAACCCTTATAGAGAGACTTCAATGCTTGGATCAGACAACCGCTCACCCCATACGTAGATAACGTTGACCACAGCTCATTCCTTTGAACTATAAATTAAAGGCAATTTAATATGTTATCTGTGTTTGACATGGCTTGAAAGAGTTTATGAGAGTCGTCTGCTCGTTCTGAGTAGCCATTTACTATGTCCCACTTCAAATGCACAACATATTTGACGCACCACCGTTTCTTATTGGGATTGAACCATATTTCAACTAAGTAAGGGATAACTAACGTAAGTTATCCGTTATTTGCTACTTTATCTAATCAAAAGGGTATTAAGTTATTTTAAATATTTAACAATGTAGCGAGAGGCTATTGTAATAACTTCAACTAGTAAATATGCAGTTAAAGAGATAGTTATTAGGCAACGTGACCAAATTAACTATTATAGAATTCAATTGACAATGACAAAACATCGTACACAATTATAGAGATATTATAATTTTACTTATGTTATTTGCCTTTAAAAAAAGCCCTATAAAACTATACATTTACTTTTAATTAAATTGTATTTATTTAAAGTGCTTGAGATTGAAATCTATTACCCAATACCTTCTAAATGATAAATAACTTGATAAAACACGTGTTATTGAACCGATAATAACGTCAGAGTTATAGTTATTAAAAATAAGCTATAACATCCATGCTTAATTTCAACGCGTGTTGACATTATCTGTGTCTACTGCGGGCGTACACCTATTAACTACTCTGTGGTTATGCCGATATAATATTCGATATTGTAAATATGTGTGGTGTTTTGATATGGTTCTGATTTCTAGTTTGTTCCTATATTAAAATTTAGCATATGAATACCATGGAGTCCCAATAATCAGTATTGGTCAGTCTGCCATTGTCAAAAGAAGCCGCCCTTAGAAGAAAACAGCTAAGATCAACAGAGATTGATGCACGAATAACAATTCAACAATCAGCTGCTTGTGGGAATATTCATGGAAAGTGGAGAGCTCCAGTTTGTGTTGCATATTAATGTAATGGTTTGAGTGCACGCCGCAAAGAATAGTGTTTAATCCATTTCTGATCATCGAAATCACGAACAATGCGATGCTGCGTACCTTTCTGTGGAAGCACTGCAGACAATGCTTCAGGAGCAAAAGAGATCACATTTCACGAGTGAGTGATCGGATTCATTATAAATATTAGTTTCTGTGTTAGTCGCTTTGCTAGCAGAGGCCCTGGTATCGATCCCCGGTAAGTCGAATTTGTCGTCTTCCGGAACGTCTTCGGCCGTATCTAGATACGATCTGATTAGTACCATACTATCTTAGAGTAATCAATTTAAAGCTCATCATAAAATTGTTAGAGCTCATAATTGTATGGAATCCTCTATCCCCTGTCTTCCAACACAGCTTCAAAATGGTTTCTTAAAAGACTAAAAGTGGGTGTCATACTTTCTGCTTAAACCCCAGCATTCTTAGCTAAAAGTCAGTATCAGTCTTAACAAGATCCTATGTAAAAGTTTTATATTTCTTGAGAATGACTTACAGCCTAAGCTTAGCTGTAAGAATGTTCTAGTAAAGTAGTAGAAATAATATATTTTGTTTTTAATTTAAAGTCATTATTATTGTTAAAAATCGTTCATTTTCATATAGTATATTTTTGTTTAACTTAGAGTCCCTATATTTATAGATTCGTATAAAAGATGTTTGTATGATTATATATTTGTATGATTGTCATTTCCGAGAATAAAGTTGTTTGTGTAATTAATGTAATCCCTGTGATTGGTAAGAAATAAAAAGCTAATCATAGGATGTTCTTTTCATCAAATAAAGCACCAACCACCATTGTTTGCTTGTCACAATAATGCACGTTTGCCAGTCGCAAACACTGTATAATAACAGGCCGATTAGGTAAACACCTTCCTTCTGAACAACAGTTCGAATTGCGATACATAATCCTCGTCTGGTGACAAGTAGATGGCGGAGCGTTGGAATCTGGTGGCATTTTCATTTATCCTGAACCTGCAAATCTTCTCAAGAGTGAGCTGCTGAAGAGGCTCACAACTTTGACAAAGTGATATTATTATTTTTTTAAATAATGAGTAATTTAAGGAAGGTTATAATTATTATTATTTTTTTATATTGCTGACAGATTAGCGCTTGACTGTGATCTCACCTGGTAAGTGCTGATACAGTCTAAGACGGAAGTGTGCTAATCTGGAAAGAGACGACATACCCCTTACAGTTTCTACACAGCATCGTACCGGAACATAAATCTCTGTTTGGTGGTACGTCTTTGCTGGTAGGGTGGTAACTAGCCACGGCCAAAGCCTCCCACCAGTGCACACTCAGACAAATTAGGAAATACAATTTCCTAAATTTGTTTTACCAGGAATCGCACTCAGGACCTCCGCTAGCAAAGTGAATACTCACACTACTTCTACAGTGAGGCTGTCAGAGTATAAGTTATAATATGATTTAATATCCCCAGTCTACCATCAGATGCTACACTCCGCACAAAGTGGCTCAATGCCCTCGGCAAACATGATCAGCCTTTAAAAGAGTCTGAAGTAGTCTGCTCGCAGCATTTTCTGGAAGAAGAGTTTTGCAAGATTGAAGGTGGCCAGAGACAAGTTCGTTCAGGTGTCATTCCATCTGCAGTTAAGGTTATTATTTTTCTATACATTAATATATGAATTTATTCAAGTAATCCTAAGAAAATTTAACAGCAAGTTTTTACTTACTCTAACAATTTTCAGATGAATTTAACTTTAATATTATTGTAATGCATCATCCAGTTAGTAATGTTAAAGTAGTTTTAAAAAAAGGTTTAAGCTCTGTAGTTTTTTTCAGCTCTGTGTGATTTGCTTGGACACGGACAGGAATTTAGTTTCACTAAGCAAATACAACCTGGAGGATGCGTATGAAAAGTTGACTGGACATTCGGTATGTATTGTATCAGAATCAGTATCATATAAGTACCAGTATATCTTCTGTCAAGTTCAAGTTTAAAAAAAAATCTTCTAGTAGGCTTTCACAGCACAAGTTGTCAATTATATATTTATATATTATTCTAATATACTACTTTTGGTGATATCAGAGAAAGACTAACAGTCTACAGTTACACAGGCTCCTTAAAGCCCTGTTCTGAAAAGAGCCCACGACAAACTTGATCAGGTGTCACTTTTTTTATCATCACCATCACATGATTGTAGCAACTCGTTCACACAGTATGAATTTTTCAATTAGCTTTTCTTTAATAAAGTTTTTAAATGTATTAGCTGGGAGTTTGTTATAGTAACAGTTACAGTTACCCTTAAACAAATTACTATATCTATGTTGCCTATTGGAATTTACAACAACTATTATATCTTTAAGGTAGTTAACATAACATAATGACAGTTCACTGCATATATATGTAAACAAAGTGCTTCAAGACTTTATTTAATTATCTGTGAACTTGTTGGTTTTCTGTAGAGGTAGCTGTCATATGACAAGACAAAGCGGTAATTGTTAAGAACTGGTAAAATAACCTTAAATGTTGTTTCTCTTTTCCAGGTAATATTTGTAATCAATTAATATTGTATTTGTAAATGTAAAGTGTATGTTTGTAAAAAATAAAATCTCTTTTCCAGAGCAACACATATTGGTTTAAATTTAGTTGCACATGTTGTCCGCAATAATTATAAAATATCCCATTATAAAACAACATTTTTGTTAATTAGCAGTAATAATGGAAAGATTGAAATTTGAATTTGTGGTGAAAGCCAGTGAAGATGTTAAAACAAATACAATCAGTGTAACGACAATCACAGATATAGATGGCCGGACATTTGCCATCCCAGAAAAATTGCAAGCTATAAAATTACATGATAAATTGATACAGACGCAGATCTTTCATAAAGTGAAGGCCACATTACAAAAACGGCATGAGAAACGACAGGTGTGGATTTCCATGAACCCGGAGATGAAATCGGTTTATTGCGATGAAGATGGAAATAAACAATTTATGGGATACCTATTGGAGGAACAAACAAAACAACAAACTTCTATAAGAGAATTTTCAGAAGAAACTCTATCAAGAATCATGGAAAGCTTTGCTGAAATGAAGAGAGACTTCACAAAACCTTTAAATATGGAGAAAGTGGTAGAAAAGTTTGTTATAGGAAAATTCAACAGCAAGATCACTAATGTGTCTCAGTGGATGGCTACATTTGAAGCAGAATGTGTTCGTATAGGAATAGAAGAAGATGTCAAAAAAATTCAAATTTTTAGGTTATTTATAGAAGATTCTTGTTTAGACTGGTATAGCTCTATGCTTATAAAACATACAATAAATTCAGAATGGGCAATGTGGAAAAAGATCTTTTGTGAAACATATGCAGATAAAGGTTGGTCACCGATCAGGTATGCAATGTTATTTAAATACAGACAGGGCTCATTACTGGAGTATGCATTAAAGAAAGAGAGACTTCTATTAGAAATAAATAAATCAATAGACAAACTCACTCTAATTGATCTGATTGCCACTGGATTACCAAATTTTATTGCAGACAAGATTGATAGGAATAGCTTAAAAGAAACTGAAGACTTATTTAATAATTTAAGAAGTTTAGAGCATATGGTAAACAAAAAAACAATTGATAAAAAGATCATTACTTTTGAAAATAGAAGTAGAGAGAAAATTTTAAAGCCTGTGGTTAGTCCATGTCAAATTTGTGAGAAAGAGAATAAAGGTATACGTTATCACCCTGAATCCCAATGTTGGTTTAAAATAAGAAACAATGATAGGCCAAAAAAAGATCAAATAAGGAGTGTTAACAATTCGGAATTAGAAATAGAATTAAATGAAATTGATCCAAAAAACTAATAGTACCGCCATTAATAAAAATTAAATTGCTTATAAATGATACTGTGGAAACATCCGGAATCTATGATTCAGGGTCTAATGTGTCTTTAATAAATTCGAGATTATTATCTATAAAAAAATTACCTACAAATGATAAAAATGCAGGTTTAAAAACAATTAATGGCGTAAAAAAATCAATAGGAATGGTTAGATTAAAAATAAAAATTTTTGATATTGAAAAAGAAGTTAATATTTTTGTTATAGATGAAGACAACTTCGACTATGATTTCCTAGTTGGGTTAGATTGTATACAAAAATTTCACTTGACTCAAAATGAGAATTTAAATATCACCCAAAATATCCTCAACAATAATATTAATTACATAAAAAACAAAAAAAAAATTCCTCTAGACACTACAGAAATTCCTGTTCAATCAGGTAGTGACTTAGGCAGTAAAGGAGATTTATATTATGAAGAAAAAGATGTAGATATTAAAAATAAATACAAAAAAGAGACTACTATTAATGAGTATAAAATAAACTTTAATGAAAATATAATAGTCGACAATTTTGATATATCTATAAATAATTTAGATCAACAGGAAAAATATGAAATTGATAAATTGATATGCAAATATAATTCAGTCTTTGCTAAAGATAAATATGATATAGGTACTGTAAGAGGTTATGAAGCCCACATTGATTTGTTGATAGATAAATACTGTAGTAAGAGACCATATAGGTGCTCTATTGATGATATGAAAGAAATTGAACATCAAATATCAAAATTACTAAAAAATAATTTAATAGAGGAGTCATACAGTCCCTTTGCTGCTCCAATCACACTAGCATTTAAAAAAGAAGAAGGAAAACGATCAAGACTTTGCATAGATTTTCGCGAATTAAATAAAATTGTAGTCCCTCAATCGCAACCATTTCCACTAATTGAGGATCTAATGGTTAAGACAAGGAAGTGTAAATTTTTTTCCACATTTGATGTAAACTCAGCATTCTGGTCCATACCTCTTAAAATTGAAGATAGACATAAAACTGCATTTGTTACACAAGAAGCACACTATCAATGGACTTGTTTACCTTTTGGTTTAAAAACTTCTCCAGCTATTTTCCAGAGAATATTAAGTAGCATTATAAGAAAACACAAACTGTCAAATTTTACTGTCAATTACATAGATGATATTTTAGTATTTTCTGAAACATTTGAAAAGCACATTGAGCACTTATCCCTGTTATTGGAAGCAATTTTAAAAGAAGGCTTTAAATTGAAATTTACCAAATGTAACTTTGCACAGGATTCTGTAAAATATCTAGGTCATATAATAAAAAACAATACTGTCACTCCATTAAAAGATAATTTGATTGCTATAAAAGAATTTCCAATTCCAAAAACACAAAAAAACATCAGACAATTTTTAGGAAAAATTAATTTCTATGGAAAATATGTGCCAAATATGTCAATAATATTGGATCCTCTACATAATTTATTAAGAAAAGGAGAAAAATTCGTATGGTCCGATAAATGTCAAAAATCCTTTGACACTATAAAAAAACTACTTTGCTCAAAACCTATTCTAGCCATCTTTGACCCAGACTTGCCGATAAATATTTATACAGATGCTAGCATACAAGGTATAGGGGCGATTTTAAAACAGATTCAATCCAACAATGATGAAAAGCCTTGTGCATATTTTTCAAAAAAATTAAATGACTCCCAAAAGAAGAAAAAAGCTATATATCTTGAGTGTTTGGCAATAAAAGAGGCAATAAAATACTGGCAACATTGGCTTATAGGAAAATCATTTACAGTTTTTTCAGATCACAAACCTTTAGAAAATATGAATATTAAAGCCAGAACAGATGAAGAATTGGGAGATTTAACATATTATTTGTCACAGTTTAACTTCAAAATAATATATTCTCCAGGCAAATATAATATAGAGGCAGATACTTTAAGTAGAAATCCTGTATTAGAATCGTATGAAAATCAAGATAGTTCTTTAAAAATAGTGAACTTTGTTAAATTAGAAGATATAATAAATGATCAAGATAAAAATGAAAACATAAAACAAAATCTAAAAAAACTTATTTGCAAACATAATATATATTATAAAAAGATAGGAAAACATGAAAAGATTTTACTAACTGAGGAGTTTAGTATAAAGATTATAAAATATGTACATCACTACTATTGTCACATAGGAAGACAACAAATGGAAAATAAGATAAAGCCCTTTTATCATGCTAAGAATATGGTCGATAATATAAGAATAATTTGCGATAACTGTGATGTCTGTATAAGAAATAAATCTAGAGGAAAAAACAAGTTTGGACTAATGTCCTACTTAGGTCCCGCTACCTATCCATTCGAAATAGTGTCTATAGACACTATAGGGGGATTTGGTAGTTCTCGTTCAACCAAAACATATTTACATCTTCTAGTAGATCACTTCACTCGTTATGCTTACATTTTGACATCCAAAACACAGTGTGCAAATGATTTCATAAAACTTGTCCAAAAAGTAGCACAAGATTATAAAATTGAATTAATTCTATCAGATCAATATCCAGCCATAAATTCAAAGGATTTCAAAAATTTTTTGGAAAAAGAAGATATACCTATAGTTTTCACTGCAGTAAATGCACCATTCTCAAACGGATTGAACGAAAGGTTAAATCAAACGTTGGTTAATAAAATACGTTGCAAGATTAATGAAAAGAAGGACAAAATTGCTTGGACAACTATTGCTCACGAATGCACTGAAAAATATAATGAAACTGAACATAGTGTAACAGGGTTCTCTCCAAAATATTTATTAGAAGGAAAAAATGTCGACTTTCTACCTGATGAACTGAAACAAGATATAACACATAATCATTTATTACGAGACAGAAAAATTGCCTTAGAAAATAGTATAAAATCACACACTTATAATAAACAAAGATTTGATAAAAACAGAAAACATTATGAACTAAAAGTGGGAGATTTTGTTTATGTTGAAAATGGAAACCGGTTAAACCGAAAAAAACTAGATGAATTGAAAATAGGACCTTATCAAATTGTATCCAAAATATCCAACTCAATTTACAAAATAAACACAGGCTATAAAAAGTCTGAGTCGAATCTCTTCCATATTACAAAACTTGTACCAGTAGAGGCGGACAATAAAACTTGGTAATGTGAAAGGGGGATAGATGTAAACAAAGTGCTTCAAGACTTTATTTAATTATCTGTGAACTTGTTGGTTTTCTGTAGAGGTAGCTGTCATATGACAAGACAAAGCGGTAATTGTTAAGAACTGGTAAAATAACCTTAAATGTTGTTTCTCTTTTCCAGGTAATATTTGTAATCAATTAATATTGTATTTGTAAATGTAAAGTGTATGTTTGTAAAAAATAAAATCTCTTTTCCAGAGCAACACATATTGGTTTAAATTTAGTTGCACATGTTGTCCGCAATAATTATAAAATATCCCATTATATATATATTAGAAAATTAACAACTCATTTAATGGTAACTGTATACGTTTCTATAATAAACTCCCACAAGACGTTTTAGAGATGTCAATTAATAAATTCAAAGTCTTTGTTAAAAGAAAGTTGATAGAAAATCGTATTATAAGTTGCAAGATTACTTAGACGATAGAAACGCCTAGGAATGAACGAATTGCTCTAATTTTAATTAAAATATAGTAACCTAATATGATATTGTAATGATGATGGCAACAAAAAAATATACCCGACTGAGTTTGTTGTGTGTTCTTCTCGGATCAGGGCGCGAAGGAACCCTCGTAACTTTAGATTTTAACCCGTTCTTGAGTACCATCACCAGACGTATATTAGAATCAGATTGTGGAAAAAAATGTACTTTGATGATTCAAAGGTGCTGTAATATGCCTACTTGAATAAAGATATTTTTGATTTGATTTGAATTGTTTCTTATGTTATATGGGGTGCAATAAATTTTATTCTTGGTAGTATTAATATTTTTATGAATATACAACAAGTTTTCAACTTCAGCGTACTTTCATTATTTTAATTGATCTCATAGGGACTTGCTTGGACCCATGTTATGAATTGCACTAACAGCTGTTGTTTGCAGAACAACTATTACTATTGTGTTTATATCAGCAACATTACCCCAAAGTAGAATACCATGTGGCATTATGCTGTAAAAACAACGAGAATAATCAAGTCTGGCAGTTTCTGTCTGGAAGAAGACAATTTTTTTTACCGTGTAAAACGCAGAGCTGATCCTGTTCAACAGTTTATTCATATGGGGTATTGTTGTTTACAAGCTAGTGTTGTACCTAAGGAAACTGTACTGTTGTATTGTATGCAGTTCCTAATTATTAATTAATGTTTTCCATTTCTCTTACATTTGGCAAAGTAAATTCAATATAAAATTTTTGCCGCGTTAAGTAATAAATTATTCGCTTCAAAACATTGCACGATTTCATTGAAAGAGTTGTGTACGTCGTTATATCCTTTTTTCTGTCGGTTAACAAAACAATCTCATGATCATCCTTAACAAAGTAAGAAAATTTGTTGACGTAAATGAAAAACAAGAAAGGTCCTAATATGGAACCTTGGAGCACTCCTACTTATAACTGACTCGGCAGAAAGGTTTTTATTAACAGAAATCTTTTATGTCCTACTGGTCCAATAGGAAATTATCAGGTCTAATCCTGCATCTTTGATGCCATGGTGATGGAATTTTCCGATCAGGGTTTGATGTTGAACACAGTCGAAAGCCTTGGGCAAATCATACAAAACGCCAAGCGTGTCTCGTGATTTTTCCAAGCGTCGTATATGTCGAATAGTAACTGTACACCACCGTCGGTTATTGAGCGGCCTCGCGTAAATCCCAATAAATTTTTAAAATGTAACAACTGTTGCAAAATAATTTCTCAATTATTTTCCTGAACTTTGGAATAACTGAAATTGAAACAGTGCGGAAGCCTAAGTTCTCCTCGATACAATAAGATACTGAAAAACTTGTTGTAATTTGTAAATGAATAAATACTACTTATACACATTCCCGTAAACATTCTAAGTTTACCCACACACATATACACACATTTACACATGCAAACACACACATCCACACACACGTTCTATAACACGAGTTTCTTAGGCAATAATCTATTTTGTTTAAAACTTCATAGTATTAAGAATTAATTAAGCTTACAGTAACATAGTGTAAAATTTTACAAACAGTTTTGCGAAAATTTGCCGTTGACATCTGCAACACAGTTTTTTTACTTTTGCAGTATCATCGTTGCCTATATTTTAAGATACAACGTAACTTGATCAATAAATATATTTCATTTCACTGGTCTAAAATTAGAAGGGTCAGAAGTACTGTCTGACTTAAACGTTGGTATAATTCTACTGTACTTCAGTAATTAAATTGTTTCACTACTAATAATACATTTGATATTCCAACTAATATTTGTTTGAAAAGTTGTTACCATTACATAATTGAAGTAAAGTAGTTCCAGCAACCACGTGATTTCTTGACCCACCTTTTGGTCACAGATCACTATTCAATTTGACTGTTTGTGCGCATTTCACTGATCAATTATAAAAAAAAACATCTTGCGCATTGACACCTATAATCTGGAGAGTGAGGTTTTTGAATGTCGTTTTAGATTTGTCGAGAAGGATACCTGAAACAAACACTCTGCAACGAATGTGCTCAGCGTTTGATAAATTTCGAGAAGTTCAGATGCAAGAGTTTAAGGGCCCGTTCAGCGATGATGGACTTGGTTAAAATGCATGAAACAGTAAGCGAAAAGATGTTAATTCTGCAGGATATCTTATGCGTTAACATGATTAATATTTCTTGTTTCTGTTAGGTAACAATACAACACATAAAGCAGATCAACGACATGAGAGAACTACTTAAGTCTGATATTGTTAGGATAGATTTTGTACCTGACCACTGTGACTTACACATAAAAGAATACGATTATGCAATACTACCGGATGCAATAAAAAGTGAAAACTATGAATGCGTGGTAGATGGAAGTGGTATAGATCTGAATTCTACAGTAGCAAAACATGATAATGAGAATGGAAATATTGACAATCAGGATGAATTTAAAAGTAATATTTATAACGCCAGCATATTGTTGGATACGACACTTATGGACGAAGATCTAAGCAAGGAACTGGGTTTAGTTGAATCTATCAAGTCGGAGTACTCAATTTGTTCTGACGATACCTACAACGATCACAACGATGACATGGTGAGTTTGCCACACTATTAAAAACGGTGTTCTTTAAATGATAGTTAGGGCGTGGAAAGTCAGTGCAACGTACTTGGGCTGTTCTTAATTAATCCATTTGTTAAGTAAGTGGATAGAAAAGAATGTATTTGGTTACCTTCAGTGAACTGTTTATCACATGTTTGGAACTTGCTCGCTGAAAGGCAATGCGCCTAACTTTGGCCAGGAACGACTTACTATCCACCAACTGGTTAAATAATAATATTAAGCCTTTATTACTATTACCCATACAAATGTCAATATAATGTTTCCAGTACAATTGATAATATAATGAAAAAAATACTATTCTTACAAATATTTTTTTGGCAATTTTATGTTAATTTTTTTGATATATATTTTTAAATGTTAATGTCAACAACTATATTCTTAATGTATTTTATATTTAGTCAGATTAGCCTGGCGTAAAGGTCGCCTCTTCGGCGTAGGCCTCCCCTAAATTCTTCGACGTAGCTCTATCTCTGGCTTGGCGCATCAAGTCTTTCCCTAAAGATATCCCTCCATTTTTTCCTGTGTCGCCTTCTTTTCCTTTTCTTGTCTCTGAGAATCCATTCTGTCACCTTCTTAGTCCATCTTGTGTCAATTACTCTGCATACATGTCCTGCCCATTTCCATTTTAATGCACTTATAATTTTTATTACCTCTTTTAATTTGGTTCTTTTACTATCCATAAATACATGGTTGCGGCTGGTGACGTCCTTCGCATCGCTGACATTAGTTATGGTCGATTTTGACCTGGCTTCAGAACATTAGTATTTGTTCATAACAGCTTAGAGTGGCTGAGCGGAGATATGTTTTCATAATGAGTAATTGCTGTTCTCCAAGGTTTGCGCTTTGTAATGAACTCGTGTTTCTCTCCACGCAGCTCCACGGAGAGTTCGGTAATGATGAGTGGACCACACAGATGGCTCACGTCAATCACACTGCACTGCACTCACAGCAGCGGTGAGTGCGCTTTGAACTCACGATAGATTGTGAAATTTGTATTTTTACCATTACCCGAACTCCATAATTCTATTCTAGACGATATAGAGTAATATCATTTAATTTGAATTTTTATGTCCTATTCTAAATGTAGTTTATACTTTCGAGACTTAGAGGGAGGGGAAAAGGACGATATGTTAGGAAAATCTTGAATTTAATTATCATTAAAATATAAGTATCGAAAATTTTATTTATTTATACTTTATTGCACAAATAAAATACAAGTTAGTTTTAGAAATAAATAATGTTTAGGATAGCGTAGTGCGCAATGGCGGCCTTATCGCTATAGCGATCTCTTACAGACAACCTTTGATGAGAGGAGAAGTAAGTAGGAATGGGAGGTGAAGAAGTACCGACACTAACATACATCTCTATAAAACATACTAATTAAACAATACATATAAAATGTATATATATATTAACTAGCGACCCGTCCCGGCTTCGCACGGGTAGACATAAATAGGTACAGATATTTAAGTTATAAGCATGATAATTAAAACGACCATGAATTGACTAATATTATGGAAAAGTGTGATTCCTAATACTAGAACTAAGTAGCTCTGAAAAGACATTTTAAGTGAAGCATTGCCCCTCTCTCGTCGAGTTAGTTACTCGATGCGCTGCGTGGCGGCCGCCGCCGACATATTTTAATTTTATGATATCTTCTGAATGGAATATCCGATTTAAATAATTCAAAAAGTAATCATCAGGTATTGAGGCAGTCTTGAATATTAAATTATTTATTTGGATAAAAATTGATAAATGGTATGGATAACACGGTCTGATTTTGATCGGCATTTCTATCAATTTGTTAAATGTAAAAAAATAGTTATAGTTACGTAACTACAATAGTTGGATATATGGTCTCGCGAAGTTTTTCGAAGATATTGATACATTCTATAATATTGTCGACCATTTTTTGTCGTATCATTAATACTCTTCACAGCGTATGCGATGAAAGAGATTTCATGGCTAAGTTTTTTACACCTTCGGTTGGTTTTAATAGGAATTTATAAAGATTTCTATAGTAATCCAGTACTATATATAGTCTATGTCGATCAGTGATAATGTAGCTTCCTAATGAAAAAAGAATTATTAAAATCGGTCCAGTACTTTTTGAGTGTATTCGTTACATACAAAAATACAAATCTTTCCTCTTTATAATATTAGTGTAGATAAATAATACATATATATATATATATATATATATATATATATATGTGTGTATGTATTATTTACTGGAGAAATTCAACCGCAATGCGTGCAAAGATAGCAATTATTTGCCATATTGTTCGAGTACAAAATAACGTGTCCTTTCCAGTGAGAGCAATCAAGACATGGGTGGAGATTCCTCTGCTGACTACCCTCATACGTCCGGTAAGTGGAGTCGTATTATGCAATTATCTTTTTCGTGTTTTTTATTTATTGCTGACAGCTTAGCGCTTGACTGTGATCTCACCTGATGGTAAGTGATGATACAGTCCAAGATGGAAGTGCGCTAATCTGGTAAGGGGCGATACACCCCTTTTGGTTTCTACACAGCATCGTACCGGAACACATCTCTATGTTTGGCGGTAAGTCTTTGCTAGTAGGGTGGTAACTAGCCACGAAACCTCCCACCAGTCCAGATTCAGACAAGTTAAAAAACACCATTTCCCAAATTCATCCCACGTTCATCGCAGCACTGCACCAGAGAGGACGTCAAAATTTACAAGAGTTTAAATACATAAAAATCTAAGGCGATTGAATTGAACTTGGAATCTTGGTTAATAAAGAGTTAAGTCCAAAATAACTGCATTTAGTATTCAGGGCCCCGATCAGAGTTTTGACCCTAATTTTCTGTTCTTCTTTAAGCAACTGGTATGTTATATGTTAGGAGTTCCTTTCGATAATGTTTTAACTAAACATGCCGAAAAACCTCCATTCTTTTTATATACTTGAATATATAATAGATATTATGATTTCCTCGAACTGTTCTTGTCTAGCGATGTCAAAGCTCTATGGATGCACTTGTTTCACTTTTATCTGTACTTCTCTCTCAACATCAATAAGATGCGGGAGTCAGAGCCCGTCTTCTTGTAATACTTCTTTCGTATACTCGGTCTTCAAAAGGCGCTCCAGCTGAATGTGGCTCTAGTGTCGTAGCTACTTCACGATTATATTTAGTTTCCGTAATAAATGTATCGTTAATGTTGTAGTTGTGTTATATAAATATTATGAATGAAGCTTTGAAAGGGAAAGGAATGAAAGTGAATGTAAACAAAACGAAAGTTATGCTTTTTGAACGAGATGAATCTATGATGAATGGCAATATTTTGATAGATGGGGAACAAGTGGAAGAGGTGGAAGAATTTGTATACTTGGGATCAAAAGATGGAACATGTGAAAGTGATATTGAAAGGAGAATGAATGCAGGGAATATGGGAAATGGTGCTCTGTACGCTTTATGAATAACCAGATGGTGTCTCAAACGGCCAGACTGGCTGTGCATGCTGGAGTATTGGTGCCAACACATGTATGGTAGTGAAAGTTGGGTATGGCAGAAGAATCACAAAAGTAAAATAAATACGGTAGAGATGAGAGCGTTGAGAAGCATGAGTGGATTAAAACTGAGTGACAGAAAGAAATGGTGTGATAAGAGAAAGTTGTGGTATCAAATAAGATGTAGTGACTAAAATTGAGAAAGGCTTAGATGGTTTCGGCATGTAGAGAGAATGAATGAAAGGAGACTGACAAAAAGGATTTATGAGTCAAGAGTGAATGCGAAAGTTGGAAGGGGAAGACCGAGGCGAACGTTCCTGGACCAAATCCAGGACATTTTAAATAACGGCCAGGTCAAGAGTACTCTAAACCGACGAACTTGTATGAAAGGTTTAATGAGAATGAAAGAAGCGAAGGAGATATGCAAGGATCGTGGCAAGTGGAAGGATGTTGTCTCTGCCTACCCCTATGGGAATGAGGCGTGATACTATGTATGTATGTATGTTAAAGTTGTAGTCTATGAATATCGTTCAGAATGTGTATTATATGTACATTAATGCGGGTGTACCATAGGACTTAATTTTTGTCTCCCGCACTGATCATACTGAATAGTAGTGGAGTCTAGAAGCAAATGAATGACCGATAAAGGGTATGCCCTATTTTAAGTATAAAATTTAATTGTGCGGTTTAAGCACTTTATAGTATAAATGATCGAGCAATTACTGCTGAAATACACGTTTATCGCACCTCATGCGGGGTAACCGTTGTTAGAATGTTTAATAATGAGAAATTTCATTTCAGTAAATATGTTGCCGACTCAGCTATACGAAATGGCCTTGGAAAAGAAAAATACGATAGACTGTGAGACAAAAAACTTCCAAACACCGATCCCGGTCGACGAAACGGAGTTCAAGTTTGTAGAAATAGCCATTGATAAACTTGAGGTTAATAACCCTATTGTAATATTAGAAAACTTGAATAAGCAGAATTTTCTACAACACTATTTTTGTGAGCATTGCGAATATAAATGTAGCAAACGCTGTAATATTGTAAGACATTTGAAAAACCACACTATTGGGGAACGTTTCTTATCTAGTTCACGTGATCATGTATACAAAAGTAAAAATAGTTTAGCGAATCACATGAGAATTCAGTCCGGTGAAAAACCTTTCTCGTGTAAGTTGTGCAAGTATGCATGCAAAGACAAAAGAAATCTAGTAAGACATACGAGAATTCACACAGGTGAAAAACCTTACTCATGTAAATTATGCGAATTTGCATGCAGCGCAAAAGGAAATCTAGTAAGCCACATGAGGATTCACACCGGTGAAAAACCTTTCTCGTGTAAATTATGCGAGTATGCATGTAGACATAAAGGAGATCTAGTGAGACACATGAGAATTCACACAGGTGAAAAACCTTTCTCGTGTAAATTATGCGAGTACGCATGCAGAGAAAAAAGACATCTAGTAACGCACATGAGAATTCACACTGGTGAAAAACCTTTCTCGTGTAAATTATGCGAGTATGCATGCAGAGAAGAAAGAAATCTAGTAAGACACATGAAAATTCACACTGGTGAAAAGCCTTTCTCATGTAAATTATGCCAGTATGCATGCAGAGAAAAAAGAAATCTAGTAAGACACATGAGAATTCATACGGGTGAAAAGCCTTTCACGTGTAAATTATGCAAGTATGCATGCAAAGAAGAAAGAAATCTAGCACGACACATGAGAATTCACACCGGTGAAAAGCCTTTCTCATGTAAATTCTGCGAGTATGCATGCAGACAAAAAGGAAACCTAGTAAGACATATGAGAATTCACGCCAATGAGATCCTATTTTAATGTAATTTATGCGTATATGCGTGCTAAAATAAAAGTGACTTACTAAGACACACAACCGTATGAGCAGATAACAAAATTAATGTAAAAAAAATCAAAATATCCTTTGTTCAAGTAGGCTCGAAATGAACTTTTAAATCGTCTTTATTCTGTCCAAAAACTCAATGGTTACTCCTTTAATTAAAGGTTTTGTAGGGCACAATCTTTCATGGGCAATGGGAATCAAGTCCAAACTCACTCTGGGAAATGCTTTTACGCACCCCTACCACGAGGGTAGGGAGTGTGGGATTCGCTAGCTTAGCTAGAATACCCACTAAAACCCAGCGACACCCTCATCAACCTAAATAGGAAGTATCAGAGGCTCCCTTACGCATTCGCTCTGACAAAGTCCAAACATCCTTGTCGCTGAAATAATCTTCAACATTATAATTTGCCTTCTGTAATAGGACGCTTTTCTGAATAAGGTGCTTTTAACTACTGTCATCAATCATAGAATCATACATTTCGATGTAATATTTGATATAGATATTTAATAAGGGAGGTGGTCCGGATGGTATGCCACTTTTATTTCTTAGATCGTGTTCTGCATACATGGCCCAACCCTTGTTATACTTTTCAATCATTTTAAGCCTACTGGCCAAATGCCAAAAACATGGAAACAGTCTACACCTGTTTATAAATTCGGAGACAGGCATAACATACTCAATTATAGACCGATTTGCAAACTTAACGCCATAGCTAAATTGTTTTAGACAATATGTTGTGATCAAATATACCCTGTCCTAAAACTAATTATCATAGACCAACAGCATGGTTTCGTAGCTGGTAAGTCAACAGAAACCAATTTCTATGAATTTATCATCAAGTTATATACACTGATTAGTCGAAGGCCTTTGATAGAATTTGTCACGCATTATTAATTTAAAAACTTGAAGCTGTCGGAATACACGGTGATTTACTTCGATGGATAACGTCACATTTAATGGAAAGGAGTCAGGCCGTAGCAGTCAATGGTTTTTGTTCGACGTTTATGCCGGTTACTTCGGGTGTGCCGCAGGGGTCCCATTTGGGGCCATTATTATTTAATATATATGTATACTATCGGCCCGTCCGGGCTTCGCACGGGTAGACATAAATAGGTAAATAATAAATAATAAATAATCTTTATTGGTAAACAACTTATTTGAAACATTTATGGATCAATACAATACTTCTTAATATAACGATACAGATAAGATGGTTGGTCACTGATGCCTAAACTAGGTTACCCTGTACTATAGGCATCAGTTGCCTTCCCTCTTTCACAAACTATTGTACTACTTTCTAACAAATAGTGAGTTGCTTACAGTAACTAAATAAAGAATAACAAGAAAAAAATGAAATGTATGTGTCTGATTGAGTTATGATATATAGTTATGATATATGTGACGGGGTGTGTGTGTGAATGTGTGACTGTGGATGAGTGCTAGTGACTGCATTGCATAGGATTGTACGCCGTTTTCGTGGGTAATATTTATTTATTCTATAATATACAATTTGATTTATAGTTAACAAATATTAATTTATCTTAAGTCTGATAGTAAACTTTCTGTTTTTTCGTACGATAAACGTTGCAAATAATTAGTAACAGTAGTTTTACAAGTAAATCTATTCATTTTATAAATATGAAGATGTTTATTTATTTTATTGTATAACGTCTTTCCTAGCCAACTTAGAAATCGGTGTGAAAAAGATGTACGAGAACGCGTGCAGCTAAAAACATTTTTGCGACGCTTATCATCCTGAGCAACCTCTAAGGGTGGCACTAATTTATGTTGATAAAGGATCAGGCGCAAAATAAATATTTGTCGCACTGTCAAAACCTGAGTATCAATATATAAACTATTGGTAGGATAACGTCTAGGCAAGCTGAGGCTAACCTTCAAAACTGCACGTTGAGCTCTTTCTAGTTGCAGTAAATTGGTTTTCGCCGCTCCCCCCCATACTTCAATACAATAAGATAATATAGACTGACAGAGTGAAGTGTAGATTAATTTCATAATTTTGGCATTAGCTACATGGCGCATATTTCTAAAAATAGCAATTAATTTACGAATACGATTTGATATTAAATTGATATGAGGTACGAATGAAAGACGATTATCGAGTGTAACTCCCAAGTATTTTATTTCAGCTGACCTCTCAAGCAAAGGACAAGAACACGATTTTGTTAAGTTAGTGTTTAAGCATATGTATGAGTGGGCTGTTATATTATGTGTAATATGATTTGGTTGTGTAGATTGCAAAATTGAAAATGTAACGTATTTTGTTTTTTTATAGTTTAGATTAAGCAAATTAAGATGGAGCCAATTTGTAACTTTATCTAATCCCATCTGTGCATAATACATGGTTTCTTCCCATGTTTTACTCTTAAAAACCAGGGCTGTGTCATCTGCAAATGAGAACACTTGCCCTTTAAGTAACTTTATATTGCAAAGACTGTTAATATACACAAGGAAGAGAGTAGGTCCTAGGATACTTCCTTGGGGTACTCCATAATTAACGGGCAAAGAGTCACTAGTGTAACTATCTACTTTAACACACTGATATCTGTCCGTTAAGTAACTACTAAGTAGTTTAAGCGGTAAACCTCGTATTCCAAAAATTTCTAATTTTCGAATAAGATTGGCTATTGACACCGTGTCAAATGCCTTGGCTATGTCTAAGAATATAGCAAGGCATTTATCACCATTATCGAGGCCAATGACTATATCATTTGTAAGAGAAATTACTGCATCACTGGTAGATTTATTTTTACGGAACCCGTACTGATTTCCAGACAGTAGTTGTTTTGTTTCCAAAAAGTCAGTGAGTCTACGGTTAATAATTTTTTCAAGTACTTTAGAGACTGATGGCAGAAGAGATATTGGCCTATAGTTAGTGATAATATTTTTCGCTCCTTGCTTATAAATTGGTATGACTATCGACTTTTTAAGCATTTTAGGAAAGACACCCGAAGTAATGGCGAGGTTACATATATGCAAAATAGGTTCAGCTAGAGTGTCAATATTGTATTTAAGAATTTTAGTAGAAATTCCATCCCAGCTAGGGGCAGTATCTGTTTTTAAAGATTTTATTATTGATATTATTTCACAAAGATCTACTGCATTCAGGACAAAAGAGTTGGAAGGGGAGTTTAATCCTTCATCAGAATGTATATATTGCTTAGGGTTGTTATGTTGTAACATTTCGTTAGCTAAGTTTTCACCTACCGATACAAAGTACTTATTCATTTTATTAACAGATTCAATTGGATTTTCAATCTCATTTAATAAATTTTTAGCGTTTGACTTTTCTGCTTTTATATGTGAAATTTTGTAAATAGCTTTCCATGTTTGCTTGGTTCCTTCGGAGCTACCTCTTTCCAGTTCACTCCTTTCATATTGCCTTTTCAATTTTTTTAATAGATCGTTACAGAAATTTCTGTAACGAGTGTAAATCTGTTTATGTTCTGTATTGTTTGGATCACATTTTAATTTCTTATGCATTTTATCTCTGTTTTTTATACAACGTAATAACCCTGAAGTGATCCAGGGCTTTAGTAAACGTTTTCGTCGTGGAATCGTTTTTATAGTAGTACTCTCTTCTATTACCGATGAAACAGTTTTCATAAACATTTCAGTTGCAATATTACAGTCATCAGAGTTTAATACTGATGTAAAGTCGCATTCTTTAAGTCGTAAATTTACATCATTATAATTTAACTTAATTGAAGTAAAGGAGTTTAGAGGTTGCAGATTACCAAATTCTAAGGATAATAGGACACTGTTGTGATCCGTTAATGAATGATTTAAAACTAGGGTGGTTGATTTTAATTTTGTTTTTAATATGGCATGGTCGAGGCAAGCTGTTTCTCTAGTATGAAATGAGTGTGCAGGCAACAAACCATGAGAAGCCAACAAGTTTAAATAATCTGAGGTACTTTTATCAGGGGTATTTTTAATTATATTTATATTTATATCTCCTACGACTAATATATTTTTGTAGGACTTTAAAGAATTAAGGACTGTGTCAAGGGATTCTAGAAAGCTATTGATGCTTAGAAAAGATGGTGACCTATATATAGAAATAATAGCTGAGTCGTCTAATTTAGATACTAGGCAATTCGCTTCATTAAAACTTGGTTCGCAAGTATTGAGTTTTAAGTTCTTATTGAAATATATAACGATTCCATCATTTTGGTTTAGAAGGACATTATTAGTACAATAATCGTAGTCTGTAATGTGTGGAATAACAGAGTTTGAGGACAACCAGCATTCAGTTAGAATTATGATGTCAGGCAAAACTTTTATTCTGTTTAGTAATATGAGTAGCCCATCAAAATTACGTGAAATACTCCTAATATTTTGTGTCATAATCTTAAGAGTTCTATGTGTTGACTTAAGATGAACAGTACAATCTTCTGGGTTGCAATAGAACGACTGAGATACTTTAACATTATCTATGTTATTCATTAGATCGAATGTGTTGTATTTAACCATAAACGTAGAGATTGATGTGGATCGAGAAAAATGTCAAATATCATGATATGATTGCTCAAATAATAGTTATTATTTAACAATATAGTATCAAATATTTCAGTTGCATTTAATAAAAAGAATGTTCGTATTATATAAGTATTTTTAGCTACATATATTTTGTTTAAGAAAGGAGTATATCTATAGGCAATTGTTCTGGAACCGTCAATCTTAATAGTATAGTATTGTATGCGTTGTACATATATATGATACTTTACATCCGAGGGTATAAATAATATCAGAATGATGATACGGCAGGCATAAGTGAGAGTGCAGAATTTAAAACTGGAGACTATTGTTTTTGTGTAATTGAAAAGTTTTATAATCAAAATAATGTTGTATATTATTGTAACTTTGAAAATTGTTTGAAAATTACGATAATTAAGGAATGTTGTTTTTGTTGTATATAAATTGTGTATGTGGGTATTATTTAGAGTATAAGTATTTGTAATGCTTATATATTTATGTTTGTAAAGTGTTAAAATTAAACTAATCATATAAATTAAGTTAAATGCAATGTACATCATACAACCAGTTTTGCAACACAATATTAAAACGTAGTTGTAATGTTGAATAACTACTGTAGAAAAAAATATATAACGATGAATTAAAAGTCATGCAATATTGAGTAAATCACTTTCCTTGAGAATAGAGATGTATGGCGCACCTTCTCGTTTGCGCAGAAGCACTTTTCCATTGGAAGTCCAGCAGAAAAGGTAACCTTTTTCTTTAGCTACTTCTCTGGCCTTAAAGAAAAGCTTTCTAGTGGTCGCTGTAAGATTTTCCGAGATATAAATTTGCTTTGGAGCACCATCTATATTTATTTGTTTGGTGTTCAGTTTAGTCCCATTATCTTTATTATATTTTTTGACAGATTTCAGAAATTTTTCTTTTGTTAGAACGTTTGAGAACTCACATATTATTGGTTTACTTTCCGTTTTAGAATTTGTCCTGTATACATTATGTATTTGCGAGCGTTGTATGTCTACATGGACAACCCTGGCGGTCGTTTCAACTAGTTCTGATAAAATCTCCTTCGATTCATTTTGTCTTGGCGGTATATTTCTTATTTCTATAGATGTAGCTTTAGTGGATTTTTCTAAATATTCTATTTTATTTTCCAGGAATTGAATTTGTTTAAGATTCTGTTTTTTCTCCTCTTCCAATACTTTAAGTCTGGAAAAAATTTCATCATATTTTTGCGACATGAAATCAACGCCAGCCTTTATTTCAGCATTCTGTGCTTTTAGTTCATCCATTGATGCAGACATTGCAGACAACTGTTTTAGAAGTTTGGAGTCCTGGTCGCTTGCCCATTTAGCAAACAATTCCAAGATATCTGATTTTAGCGTATCTAATGAGTCATATTCCAATTCTCGCTTACGTTTATTTCTGATTGTTATATTTAGATTTGAGGTATCACCAAGGTTATCTTCTCGCTGCAACGATATGTTTGGCTCTGATACGTGATGTTGCAGTGATGGCGAACCAGTGGGAGGAGTTCGATTAAGGGGCATATTTGTGTTCTTAATGCGAGGGTGGCAGTACGATACAATTTTGTACTCCGGGCACTAGGACACCAAATGCACGGGAATTATTGGATATAAACGTGTAGATGCACGTGCAAAACAAATGAGCGATAGTGCGAGCAGCTTAGCACCTTTACACTCACCTTGAGCTTCGCGCCACAAAAGCACTATACTTCTTGTCACGTTATGTTGTTACAATCTTGTTAAAATCTGAACGCCGCGTTAGCAAATTTTAACGGTGTGTGTATCCGAACAACAGTTCAATTTAGTTGGCAGCATTGACAGCGACAACTTCACTATTGTTTACACCTTGTCACATTTTATAATTTATAAAGAATCGAAATGTTTCGATTTGTTCTTATTTATACTGGCAGTTTTTGGATACACTAGTATTATTTCAACTCTTTACTTCCACAAAAATATGTTTTTAGCACTACTAAGTGACTGTTTATTGTATTTTGAAGTTATTTTTCATTGCACAACAAACTTAGATGTTTACTGTAAGACGACCGGAACGGGAAGGAGAGAGGTACAGATATTTAAGTTATAAGCATGATAATTAAAACGACCAGGAATCACTGAATTAAAAAATGCATGCTTATCTTAAAGCCTCCCTGTACACTACGTGAAGAAGACTCCAATACGACGAACTTTTGCTAGTCTCGCTTGGGAACTATTCTTCGACCTTTTTCTTCTAGGCATATTGATATGAAGGATATTTATTTTAAATCAGAGAAATTAAGAATAAACTGATAATAATAAAAAATAAATTATTCGAGTTCAAAGACATAGTTCTGATAAGAACTTTTGACAAATATTATGAAACAGTGTGATTCCTAATACTAAAACTAAGTAGCTCTGAAGAGAACTTTTTAAGTGAAGCATAAAAATGTCGCTTGCGTCCACTGCGTACGTTAACTTAGTTCATAATGGTAAGCCCCCTTCTCCCGCACTGCCCCTCTCTCGTCGAGTTAGTTACTCGATGCGCTGCGTGGCGGCCGCCGCCGGCAATTTTAATTTCATGATATCTTCTGAATGGAATATCCGATTTCAATAATTCAAAAAGTAATCATCAGGTATTGAGACAGTCTTGAATATTAAATTATTTATTTGGATAAAAATAGATAAATGGTATGGATAACACTGTCTGATTTTGATCGGCATTTCTATCAATTTGTTAAATATAAAAAAGTAGTTGTAGTGACGTAGCTACAATAGTTAGACATATGGTCTCGCGAA
Organism: Elymnias hypermnestra; assembly: GCA_015832385.1. NCBI lineage: Eukaryota > Metazoa > Arthropoda > Insecta > Lepidoptera > Nymphalidae > Elymnias > Elymnias hypermnestra. The sequence goes on from JACTOM010000158.1 coordinate 33,856, forward strand.
GTTTTTTGTAGATATTGATATATTCTATAATATTGTCGAACATTTTTTGTCCTATCATTAGTACTCTTCACAGCGTGTGCGATGAAAGACATTTTAATAGGAATTTCTAAAGATTTCTATAGTAATCTAGTACTAAACATAGCCCATGTTACTCAGTGATAATGCATCTTTCTAATGAAAAAAAAAGAATTAAAATCGGTCCAGTAATTTTTGAGTTTATTCGTTACATACCAAAATACAAATCTTTCCTCTTTATAATAATATTAGTGTAAGTATATAGTTAGTAGTTTTGAAATTTATGCAGATGATATGAAAACTTTTAAGAACTTCATTGACTGATTGTGTTCTGCTACAGAAGGAGTAAAAAAACTATCTGCTTATTGTTAAGAAATTGTTTAAAACTAAATATCAACAAATGTAATTTGATTAGTTTTACTAGAAAAAGATATCCAGTAATTTTTAATTATATGTTGAATATACGGTCGTAAACAGACTATCGGAAATCAGAGATTTAGGGGTCTAATTAGACCATAAAGTAACTTTTACTTTCTATATTGTATCAGAGGCTTATCGAACACTTGGCTTCATTTAGATAGTGAGTAAAGAGTTTATAACAATATCTACACTCATTTTACTGTAGAACTCCTTTGTTAGGCCGCTTTTGGTATTCTGCTCCACACTTTGGAATTCTCAATACTAAAAGCTCTATTCTTCGAAATGGTTCGAAATTCCACATCATTTCTTCAAAAGTATTTATTAAAAGTCAGGAAATAATTGATACAACATATTATACACTTTATCATTTTAATATCACTCCACAAGACTCGTCGTCGTCTCAACCGATGGACGTCCACTGGGTCCGTGGCTGGACAAAGGTCTCTCTTAATTATTTGTATCTAGCGGCTGCCAGCGACCCGCCTGATATCATAGGTCCACCTGGTGGGGGGTCTGCCGATGCTGCGTTATCTGGTGCGAGGCCGCCACTCTAGCACCTTAGAGCCCCAACGTCCATCGGTTCTGCGAACTATGAGCCTTGTTCATTGCCACTTCAGCTTTGCAATTCGTTAGGCTACGTTGGTGACTTTAGTTTTCGTACGGATCTCCTTATTTATGATTGGTAGGGAAGCCCCGGGCATAGCCCTCTCCATTGCCCGCTGAGTGACTCTGAGTCTTCTTACGAGCCCCATAGTCTGCGGCCATGTTTCGGAACCATATGTAATCGCTGGCAACACGCACTGTTCGAAGACCTTAATCTTTAGGCACTGAGGAATTGTGGATGAAAAGATGTCCCTATGAACGCTGCCCATCCGAGTTGCATTCGGCGGTTGATCTCTTTTTCGAAGTAAGACCTACATAATTGGATCGTGTGTCCCAGGTCGGGACTCGTCTACAACTTCGAATGCCGAGTTCTCAACGGTGACCGGGTGGGACGAAACATGGATGTTCGACATGATTTTTGTCTTATCGATTTTCATTTTTAGGTCCACCTGTTGAGAAACTGCAGAGATCATCGAGCATTGTATTGAGATCTTCCAGAGTCTCTGCCATTATGACTATATCATCGGCAAACCGCAAGTGACTGATGTACTCGCCGTTGATATTGATGCCGAATCCGTTCCAGTCCAAAAGCTTGAAGGCGTCTTCCAACGCCGCAGTAAATAGCTTTGGGGAGATTACATCTCCTTGTCGCACACCACGTTGCAATTGGATAGACGCTGTGCTTTGGTCCTGTACACCGTCATGGTGGCGTTTTCATGCAAACACTTCAACACATGGATATACCGGTAGTCGATTCGGCATCTCTGTAACGATTTCAATGCGGTTCAGGTTTCCACCGATTCGAAGGCTTTTTCATAGTCCACGAGACTATTTATTTGTTATTCACAACACTTTAATTCTTTCACTTCTCTTATTGCGTGAACCTTCTGTAATCCACGACTGCTTCGTATGTCGGCACTAGTTTCCTCGCTAAAACCCTCGGGTGACGACACATAAGATGATATTCCACCACCTATAAGAAAGTCCAAGTCCGTTGAAAATTACCAAGCCCTGTACAAGCAATGGCTTTTAAGTGTACAAAAATCCAACACAAATTGGACAATTGTCAAACAATAATTTTAAATATAGTTACTATAATAACATTTAACATAAAATTAGTTTTTTTTTTGTGATAATTCTTTTAAATTTCTAGCTGCCTGTTTGCAAGTGTTTGGCATCTTACCTAAACCTAAAGTAAATTAAACAATAGCCCATGTACGCAATTTTTTTTTTAGTATTTAGTTGCGAACTGAAAAGCAACTTAGAGCTGAAAATAAGGTTTTGCCCTACATTACGTACACAACACTTTTTTTTTGCGAATAAGGATCTTTATTATTATTACTTCCGTGTCGTTTTACACAGTAATTGTAGCGAATTAATAACTGTACAACTTTCTTTTATATCTCCCAATAAATTAATAATTGCTAACAATACCAGGTTTATATAAAAATTAAGAAACAAAGAATATTCTGGCAACAACACTAACAATGTTCAATTAAATCTTTTAGAAAAGTCGGACACCAAATATTTTTATGTAAATTCTTCATTCAACTTATTTGACTCTAAATTCCTCTTGAGAAATATTTATTTCAAATATCCCAGGAACACCAGTAAGGCACCAATCATTGATTTTGGAACCAGCACCTTTGGCCAACTGTGCCAAGAATTCATTCATTTATCGAGCATGCCACATTTATAATGAAAATTGTACTTATGTCGATGTCATGCACAATAAAATGAATGTATTTAAGTATAGTCTATATTAATATTTAATATAAAGATGTTTTTCGTTTTTTTTGTGTTAAACTTTTGTATTTTACATAAAATAACTATTGTAATCTTCTAATATATTATAGATGTGTATATCTGTTAGTAATTAGTGGAAACTAGACTGATTCTTGTAATATTTTTTTGTTTCCCAAATAATATATTAATTAATTTATTAATAAAAAATCAACGTGTAAAAGGTGATCTTGAGAAGTTTGTTACATCACATGAAGTGACCTTTCTTCTTCTTAGCCGTTACGCTCATGACAGAACGGTCGTGATCGTTATGAAGTCACGGAGTGGGCAAATGTTGTGCCCATGACGACGGCTCGCCATTTCTCCCTAATCGAGGTCATCCTACTGCATTCGTTCAACGAACTTCCCAGAGTAGATTTGATCTGATCAGTCCATCGAGTAGATGACCTCCCACGCGGTCTGTTGCCTTTCACCTTCCACCTTTCCCTTTCCCCAAAGAAAGTCAGGATGCGAGATTTTAGGACAGAAAATAGACGCTGCTTGATGCTTCTTGAAGTATTGAGACGTTCGTACGAAAGTCGGTCCACGAAACCCCAAGCATCCTTCTCCAACACCACATTTCTAGAGCATCTATTTTCTGTCTTTCCACTTCTCGCAATGTCCGCGTCTTAGCAGCGTATAAAAATATGGGGAAGATCAGTGTCCTCACGAGTCTGGATTTCGTGGTCTTAGTGATGTTTCGATTCCAGTATTTGTGTACAGTATAGTAGTGAACATTTCAGTATTTATAAATATATGCACGTTAATAATGTCTGTAATGTCCTTGTTTGGATATAGAGTTTTCATGTTTTTCAATTAATCCTTCATATGTCACACGTATCACAACACGCCGTCTTTAGTGGCCCCTTCCCCTCGCTAATCTAACTAATCATAGACTATCTACAAAGTTCACAGATACATAACTGTAAAGTTCTCTATAGCCTATATATTCTGCGCTCTTTGATGTGTATAATTAAGATATCAATGTTGTTTGGAATTAAATTTGTTTAACGCGATGCTGTATGTTATTTATTGCCCTTTAAATATTATAGTAATTAATTTTAGTCTTTTAGAATGCAAAATCTTTTGCTTGGTAAATAGCCACGACCGAAATCTCTCCATTCCAGACTCAGACAAATTATTAAATACAATGTAACACAAAAGTTTACCGACTTCCGGTGAGAGGCTCTGATGTGGCGGTATTGGCAGTATTGGAGAGGAGGGGAGAGTTGAGGTGTGGCGAGGAGAGGAGAGTATAAAAGAGGTGTACGCGATTAAGTGGTCTTATGTGTGTACTACAAAGTGATACATTATGTCATAATGTGTAAATAAAAAAGTTAAAAGTGCGTGCTTACAAAGTACACGTCAGAAGTGAAACTTCTTTGGCGAACTAATTTATAAGTCTTTTTTATAAACACACCAGCTTATTAAGTGTAAAGGCGCATCCTCTGGTTGTGGCGTTACAATCTTGGATCTTGTCTACCATAATGCGGGTAGTCGGGAGAGGAGATCAACGTCGGGTATTTCAATAAAATATTCTGCGATACAATTAGTTCCTTCTTTATTCATTTCACTATAATAAATCAACACTTATAATTTTAAATAATTAACAAAGTATAACTAGATTTAAAACATTCCACCAGAACACGTGGGTGCGTGCGCATCCTATGAAATCCGAACCAGTAATGGCTGCCATCCCAGCGCTCGGTGTTGTCAGCTGTCAACCTCAAAAATGTCAAACCCGATTCGATTGTAAACGGATTAACAATCTGTGTGCCGTCAAGTGGAATATAAAAAAAAGATTTGATATCAGTATCATATAATATTGCTGGCTGGTTTATAGTTCATTTAATTTAACAGAAATCATTTCAAATTAAAATAAAAATTTTAACAAAAAAAGACCCGCCTTCAAAACAAACTTACAAATATATTAATATGCCCTAAAAAGTAAGAAATAATTGCGTATTCTTTTATGTTCTTCGTATTCTTATATTCGGAGTCGGTGTCAGCTAAGGTAGATGTTCCCCGCGTGGCCACTTAGCAGCTCCCGCGTCTCTCCCACCTATAGGTACTAGGTATAACAATTAAGTAATGAGACTGATCCCATAAAAACCGTATATTTGAGAATTATTCTACAACTCTGCCATGCCCTTCAAAGTAGTTCCCTTGAGCAGCTATACAGCGATATTCCAGCGCGTTTTCCATGCTTGGTAACATTTCTGGAACACTTCGACTGGGATGTCCGAGAGTACCCTCATCACGGCCACCTGGATGTCCGTAATTGACTCAAAATGGGTTCCTTTGACCACCGACTTTGTTTTAGGGAACAGAAAAAAGTCACAGGGTGACATGTCAGGTGAATAAGGCCAGCTGTTGCAACACGGCGATCACTTTAGAGGCCAAATACTGGTACACGCTGTGGGCGTTGTGGCTCGGCGCGTTGTCCTGATGAATGATAAAGTTACGAGCGATGTCTGGGCGCACCCTGTTAACTCATCTTCGCAATATTTCGAGTACTTGGCAATAGTTCAGTTGATTCACAATTTTCCCCGGTGAAACGAATTCTTAGTGGACGATTCCACGGTCTCCCACTCCGCGCCTCGTCTTCCACGCTTTCACGCCCCTCCTTAAACTCTTTGTGCCATCGAAACACCTGGGCACGACTAAGAGCACTATCACCATACACGTTTACAATTTTAGCGTACGTTTCCGAAGCGGTTTTGCCCAATCTGGCGCAAAATTTTATCGCGACGCGTTGCTCTTGATTTCGTTTTTCCATTTTTGTGACGAGCACTACAAACACACGTCTACTCAACTTAACGCAGCAGGCGAATTAAACAAGCTAGAGCGATGGTACACATATCAATGGAAAAGAGAGGGATGCCGGAAAAAGAGAAAGGGAATTTCAAGGTCACAGATTTACCACAAGCGCGGCAATAAATTCGGTCTCATTACCTAATTGCCATACCTCGTATATACGTAGGCGCCTTGGCTAACACCGACTCCAAATATAAGAATACGAAGAACACTATAAAAGAATACGCAAATATTTCTTACTTTTTAGAGCAACTTAATATATTTGTGAGTTTGTTTTGAGGCGGTTCTTTTTTTGTTAAAATTTTTATTTATTTTTTTATTTTTAGCGAATGTGAAGTAAACTAACAAATGAAGATCCCATCTTCTGCTAATTTATTAAGAGACCCATGAAACGGCAGAGAAAATCATCGATGTATCATCCGCGTAGGAAAATATCGGACTTTCTTCTATTTTCAGATTACATAAATCATATAAATTACGAATAATGTTAGTCCTAAAACTGAAGTGAAGAGCTAGCCTAATCTATTCTACGCGTATGACGAGGAGTACGCCACCACCGACCGGAACTTCTCTGATAGCAACTGAAACCATGTCTCCGCATTAAAACCTAATTATCGAGCCAAAAAGTTCCCTAACATGACGCAATATCGCTCATAACACGATGGGGCAACTTGCCACACTTCAAACCGATCGCTTGCGGTTGTCAATCAACTTTTCCCAGAAAAAGTGATTCTCGCCGAGGAACCATCAACTGGCCCCCGAGAAGTCCCCGATCACACCCCTTGATTAATTCATACCTTAAGCAGAAAGTGTACGCAAATAAACCACGAACTCTACTGCAACTGAAACAACATCCGCACCAAAATGGCCACCATTTCCAAAGAGATGTGTAAACGCGTGGTGGATAATTTCCGATTTAGTTTAGACGAATGCCAGCAAAGCGAGGGTCAACATTTGGACAACATGTTTGCCAATAAATTTTCCAATATCTTCTTTAATATATATATCGGGTTTTCCATCGTTTAAATAAAGACAACCACAGTCAATTTTCACAGATTATTTATTACTTTCAACCAAATTATTAATTAATTTTTTAATTAAATGACAATAACCAATAATTTATGGGTGCAAGGTGTGCACCGGGCAGCACTTCGAGTAAGAATGCCCGCCAGTCTAATGCAAGCCCTTTTATACTAGTTTCTGCGAGTGGGGGTAGCTTAAATGTTGGTAGACGTTTGTTGCTAGCTCGCTGCACACCCTGTTACCAACATTACAAAACGTTGCCGCCGTCATACATTTTTTTCAGACTTGTTGTTTGTTTTTGATTGAATTTACAAATACCCCTCACCCTTTCTGGACACCGTGTACATAATTCATACAAACTGGCCACATAGCCGCGTAAGCTAATGTAAAAAAAATTCTATTCCAAGTTATGATTGGAATAAAAAATGCATTGCCAGAGCGGCATGTTGATAGTCAGTTTTCAGTCCTCGCTTCATATTTCTTATATAAATATATTCAGCGGGTATGCTGGTGCGTCTCAACGACTCTTTGAAGTCTTACTCCAGCACAGCCAAAAGCAAATCGACAGTGGGCTGGCTGGTGCATTTTATGGACTCCTGCAGTAGCACTCCAGTTGGCCAAAGTTTATCACTGTTGAGCAAACTTTCAAATCACCTCATAATTTTAGGTAACATTTCGATTTATAATACACGGGGAGGCGACCATTTTCTGTATCGTACCATTGTATAGTGAATTTGCTCCTTAACAGATTTTGAACAGTTGCTAATATTAAAGGTAAAGGGACTAAATATTTTACGTTTAAAAAACTTCTTTAGTGATTACGCCAATGAACCGCTAAACGTCGAATATATACCTGAGAAAAGGTTAATAAAAAAAAATCTCGTTAAAAAAAATTTAATTCCATACAAGTTATATTGAAAAATTATCATAGACACCACAGATCGCATAATATATAGCCTATAGAGAACATAACGTGCACCGTGACGTGTAAATATATACGTACATAAATATGGAATTGTGTGGGTACACTGGTATTGTAATTATACAATACCAGTGTATATATTTACCATATGTACGTATATATTTACACGTAACGTTTATCGGTTTGTCGATGTTTTATATCGACAACAAAACATCGACCACGCCACAGCAATACATAACGGGAAAAAGAGCGAGGTATGACCGGCTGCGCTCACGCACGCCGCGTCGCCAGTCATTGCTTCTCTCTGACGCGGAGCGCACGTTTCTCGCTTGCTTAAATTCCCATGCAATATTCCGATCTTAATTATTATTTATGTTCTAAAATTACGTGTGAAGTTTCCCTAGCTTTTTATTTGTGCTGTTATAGTTTATGTACATACAGCTTTGTCTATCTTTCTTCCTGTTTGTGCCTTCTGACTTTCAATTGTATGTGTGTGGATATAATATATTTATAATTAACGTAAGTTGACTATTTCATTACTTCTTCAAAGAACTATCCAATCACATCTACACCAGTTTACTTTGGAATTACGTGAAAATAGGATTTCACCGGTGTGAATTCTCATGTGACTTACTAGATTGTGTTTTCTTTTGCAAGCATACTCGCATAATTTACACGTGAAAGGTTTGTGTGCTACTTCTACTCATATATATATGTCGGAGTGCAATAGTCTGTGGAACGCTGGCGCCATCTGTCTATCGGCGTGGGGCAGACTCAATAGTGACAATCCGGCGCGCGTCTTTCCAGTTTTCGGGTGATAGTCCCCCAGAGCGGTCGACTATTGAAACTGTCGCGTTCCTAGCTACTATTTATTATTAATGAGTTTGTGTAAATTGATATCGGGAAAATTAAATGGTTGAACATTATAATCTGAGTTAATTAATAGTGTTTGATTGCACCAACATTACCCACCAACGCCCGCAGTATGGAAATTGAATTATTGATGCCATTAATGACGTTGTCGGCGGAGAACACTACGCCCCTAAGCTTTATGCTCCTTCTCTCTTATTCTTAATTCTAATTATTAATAAATACGTATTATATACACAGATACATAATAATACAATTACTTATTATAGGCACTTCTATACATTATGGAGCATAGCGCTCAGCACTTGTGTGCGTATTGTTGTTCATGGCAACGCACGCATAGTACTGGTACGAACACACTGGTACTCAACGTGCTTACACACATTATTTTATACAGTAATTACTTACCTGTGCTGTCTATACGTGTGTACCTATCTTTCGTGTGAACTTTACAGACTCTGTGTCTGTGCTAATAAATCGATCTTAAATAGTTCTCACTTCCATTAGTCTCCTGATAATATAATTATAGTGATCAACTATCAACCCCAACCCCAATAGGTTTTTCACTAGTGTGAATTTTCATGTGACTTATTAAGTTACCTTTTTGTACGCTTGCATAGTCGCATAACTTACATGCGAATGGCTTTTCTCCGGTGTGAATTTTCATATGACTTATGAGGTTTCCTTTTTGTCCGCATGCATAGTCGCATAACTTACACGAGAAAGGCTTTTCACCGGTGTGAATTCTCATGTGACTTACGAGGTTTCCTTTTTGTCCGCATGCATAGTCGCAGAACTTACACGTGAAAGGCTTTTCACCAGTGTGAATCCTCATGTGACTTACGAGGGTTCCTTTTTCTCTGCATGCATACCCGCATAATTTACACGAAAAAGGCTTCTCACCGTTGTGCATTCTCATGTGACTTACTAGATTGTGTTTTCTTTTGCAAGCATAGTCACATAATTTACACGAGAAAGGCTTTTCAACGTCGTGAATTTTCATGTGTTTTACTAGGTTTCCTTTTTCTCTGCATACATACTCACAAAATTTACACGAGAAAGGTTTTTCACCGGAGTGAATTCTCATGTGATTTACTAGATGTCCTTTCTCTCTGCATGAATAGTCGCATAGTTTACACGAGAAAGGTTTTTCACCGGTGTGAATTTTCATGTGATTTACTAGATGTCCTTTTTCTCTGCATACATATTCACAAAACTTACACGAGAAAGGTTTTTCACCAGTGTGAATTCTCATGTGTCTTACTAGATTTCCTTTTTCTCTGCATACATACTCACAAAATTTACACGAGAAAGGTTTTTCGCCGGAGTGAATTCTCATGTGATTTACTAAATGTCCTTTCTCTCTGCATGCATACTCGCATAGTTTACACGAGAAAGGTTTTTCACCAGTGTGAATTCTCATGTGTTTTACTAGGTTTCCTTTTTCTCTGCATTTATACTCGCATAGTTTACACGAGAAAGGTTTTTCACCGGTATGAACTCTCATGTGATTTAGTAAATGTTCTTTTCTGCAGCATTTATATTCACATAATTTACATGAGAAAGGTTTCTCACCGGAGTCAGTTTTCATATGACTCCCTAAACTATTCTTACTTTTAAATGTCTGATCGCGTGAACTACACGATAAACGTTGCTCAATATTGTGGTTTTTCAAATGCTTTACCAGATTATCGCGTTTACTACATTTATATTCGCAGTGCTCACAAAAATACTCTTGTAGAAAATTCTGCTTATTTAAGCATCCGAATATTTCAACAGGGTTATTAACCTGAAGTTTATCAGTAAGTTTTTCGACAGACTTGAACTCCGTTTCATTGACCGAGACCGGTATTTGGAAGTTTTCTGTCTTTTCAATGGCCATTTCGTATAAGCGAGTCGGCAACATATTTACTGAAATGAAATTTCTCATTACTAAACATTACAACAACTTTAACCCCGCACGAGATTTGGTAAACGTGTATTTTAGTAGTAAATGCGCTCATTTATGCTCCTAAGTGCTAAAACTGCACAATATTTCGTGCACTTTAATGTAATACTTAATTATCGGCCATTTATTCGATTCTAGATACCGCTACCTAAGTTGTAAATTGCAAGTTGAAACATATCACTGACATTCAGGTTGATCAACGCCGGGGCAATAGTCCTATGATACTTCGACATTAATGTACAAATATTTAGAACGATATTCGTCGATCACAACTTTACTGTTACACTCATTATGGAAACTGAATATGATCGTGCAGTAGCTACGTCACTAGAGCCACACTCAACTGGGAGGCTTTTGAAGACCGAGTGTAAGGAAGCATAACAAGAAGACGGGCTCTGACAACCACAGAAAATCCGTCGGGTTCGCGCATCTTATTGATGGTCAGAGAGAAATACTGACAAAAGTGAAACTAATTGAATCCATCTTTGACCTCCAGACATTGTATTTGATCATACGCCTTCTGAGTTAATTTCCTCGATATTAATAAAAAAGAATGGAGTTCATTTAGATGTTCAGTTAAAACATTATCAAAAGAAATTCCTAAAATATTACAAAATGTCAAGTTACTTTATGAAGGGACAGAAAATTACGGTCAAAACTCTTGATTGGGGGCCGTAAATACTAAATAAGCTGTTATTTTCGGGCGAACTCCTCCTTAACCACAAATTCAAGTTCAACACAATTAAAAGCCTTACATATGTAAACACTCTTGTAAAGAAACCACAGCAGTCTAGCTAGCCAATCACCCAATGTAGAATATTAGGAGTGTCACTCTCTATAAACGTTATAACGATACAGCAGTGACAGGTAAAGTTTATCAATAATTCTTCTTTTACATCTTCCATCTCTTCAATATCCATTCTTCTCCTTTTATTAAACTTCCATCTGAACTTCTGATTACACAAAGCTCCGAGGTAGTAGATCTCCCTCGGGCAATTTGTATTGTATCCAAAAAAACTTTTTGTTTGACTGAAAATCATCAGAAAGTCTCCTATCATACATATCCCTGCATTCTTCTTTTTTTTCTTACAGCTTCTTTCACATTAGTAGTAAAACATTTATTAATATATAAATTGCAAAAAACATGACCGTAATTTTTAAAAAAGATAAGTTATAAAATTACTTTATACGACTCCACTTACCGGACGTATGAGGGTAGTCAGCAGAGGAATGACCACCCATGTCTTGATTGCTCTCTCTGGAAAGGACACGGTACTCGAATAATATGGCAAATAATTCACATATTGCGGTTGGATTTCTAACCATATATTGTAAACTAGACTCTCCTGTTTGGAGATGCTCAAAACGAATCCGCACTAGGCTCAATAAATTTTAAGTTAAGCTTTAAAAATTTTCAATGTGTAACGCCTCACGTCATCTAGTTAAGCTCCACAACAACAACTTATAAAACTACACCTGATTTAAACTATCGTCGTCGTCACTTCAATCGATGGACGTCCACTGCTGGACATAGGTCTCACGTAATGATATACACAAGGTCCGATCTTGCGATGCCAGGCTCCAGCGGCTATCGGCGATCCTCTTTATGTCGTCGGTCCACCTTGTGGAGGGTCTCCTTACACTGCGCCACCCTGTGCGAGGTCGCCACTCCGGCACCTTGGCCCCCAAAGTCCATCGTTCTTTCGGACTATGTGCCCCGCCCATTACCACTTCTGGTTCGCGATTCGTAGGGCTATGTCGGTGACTTTGGTTGACTTTGCTAGGGATCTCCTCATTTCTATGACTAAGCACATTGAAATCAAGGTAACGAAAAGTTGATAATGTTGTGTAGTTTTGTAACGTTTCACGTAAATTGAAAGATATGACTCTATATAGCCTAGAACAGAATTATAAATTCGCAAAATACAAAATTCGCAATCTATTATGAGTTCATAGCGCACTTACCGCTGCTGTGAGTGCAGTCCAGTGTGAGAGACGTGGGACAACTGTGAGTTCCATTCAGCACTACCACACTCCTCGTGGTGCTGCGTGGAGAGAAAAACGAATTCATTACAAAGCACAACCCTTCGAGAACATCACAATACGACTGTTCTGACGCCAGGTCAGAAACAACCAAAACTAATGTGACCGATGAGAATTACGCCACCAGCCGCAATTATGTATATGATTTGAGAGCAAGTTGACTGTATATCTGCATTTATGGATGGTGTATGGATAGTGAGGAATTCAAAACCAAAGTTAGGCGCGTCTTTTTTGACCGAGCAAATTCCACACATGTGATTAAAAGTTCACTGGAAGTAACCAAATACATTCTTTTCTATCAACAAATATCGACTAAATTAATTTGGGCATTTGGATCTATGTTATTTTTATAATTAAGAATAGCCGAAGCACGTTGCACAGACTTTCCACGCCCCAAGCAATATTTAAAGTAAACTCACTCACCGTGTCATCGTTGTGGTCGTCTTCAGAAGAAACTGAGTACTCCGACTTAATAGATTCAACTACACACAGCGGCTTGCTTAGAGCCTCGTCCATAAGTTTCGTATCCACGAATATGCTGGCGTCTAACATATTATTTACACACTCAGTGGGATTCTTATTTTCAATATTTACATCCTCATTATCAACTCTTGCTTCTTTCGAATTCTGATCTTTACCACTTCCATCCAACACGCCTTTACAGTTTCCACTTTTTACTGCATCACTTGCATTTAGTAACATAATGTTACCGGGGTCTGTCTGTATGACTTCATAGTTGTATTCTTTTATGTGTAAGTCACAGTGGTCAGGTGCAAAATCTATCTTAACAATATCAGACTTAAGTAGTTCTCTCATGTGGTTGATCTGCTTTATGTGTCGTATTGTTACCTAACAGAAACAAGAAATATTAATAATGTTAACGCATAAGATATCTTGCAGAATTAATATCTTTTCGCTTACTGTTTCATGCTTTTGAACTAAGGCCATCATCGCTGAACGGGCCCTCAAGCTCTTGGATCTAAACTTCACGAAATTCATCAAACGCTGAGCACATTCGTTGCAAAGTGTTTGCTTCAAGTTTCCTTCTCGACAAATCTAAAACAACATGTAAATAACCACACTCTCCATATTATGGGATTCACAGCGTCTTCAAATATTATGGATGCTTTTTATTAGTTAACAGTGAAGTGCACACAAACGGTCAATTTGAATAGTGATCTGTGCCCAAAAGGAGGGTCAAGGTAATAAATATGTTTCTTTACTACGATATGGCATATTTATATGGGGAAATTCTAGTAATATTAATAAGGTGTTTATAGCTCACAAATGATGTAAAAGGAGATTTTAAAGATGTGAAGTAAAAATATGAAGTATCTTTGTATGTAAAAACACATTTAGATCAGTTCGAAAAACGGTATGATAAAACACTATTTAAACGATTTAGATTTCAAAACAGCTTAGTTAGACCCTATACAAGAACACAGCTTTATGATAAAAGACTGTGACGTCATGGCTGTTAAAATTCATAATAAATTACCCAATGCAATAAAAGAAATTGACAACAGTAACATATAAAAACGTAAATTTAAAAAATGGCTAACATTTAAATGCTATTACTATATTAAGGACTATTTGAATGAATGTCAAAATAAACACACGAACAGAAAGTGCTCACATATGCCCAAATATATTGAGTATTGTATCGCCCGTGCAGACAGCTTATCTCAAAATTAAAGTTGATACGAACTCCGAGATTCGTTTATTTATGTAAGTATTATTGGTAATTAAACAAATTTGATGGAAGAATAACTGTAGATGTGTTGCATCATCATGGCTGTTCAACCTATTCATGGATAACTGCTTGCCAGATTTAAAAGAAAGTATGTATGGATTAAGAATTAATGAATTACTCATCAAAAGTTTACTCAACGCTGATGATCAAGTAATACTTGCATCATCTGCTAATAAGGTACAGGAGATGGTAAATATTATGAAAGAAGCTTTGAAAAGGAATGGAATGAGAGTGGATGTAAACAAAACGAAAGTTATGGTTTTGAAAGAGACGAATCTATGATGAATGGCAATATTTTGATAGATGGGGAACAAGTGGAAGAGGTGAAAGAATTTGTATACTTGGGATCTAAATTTACAAAAGATGGAACATGTGA
>JACTOM010000158.1:48680-60139 GCA_015832385.1 Elymnias hypermnestra
ATGTGTATAAGAGACAGGAGATATGCAAGGATCGTGGCAAGTGGAAGGATGTGGTCTCTGCCTACCCCTATGGGAATGAGAGAGAGAGTAATAACTAAGGAGATATACTGATACATATATGATCACACAATACATACCGAATGTCCTGTCAGCTTTTCATATGCATCTTCCAAATTGTGTTTGCTTACTGAAACTAAATTTCTGTCGGAGTCCAAGCAAATCATACAGAGCTGAAAGAAGCTAGTTAGCTTTAATATTTTCAAATTAAACATAAATAAATTCAGATAAATAGATGTTTATGGTGTTAGGAAACACTTGCTGATTATAATTCAACAGGGACTGCTTTCTCGGGGCATGTTGGGGAATTTCTTTGATAATTTAGCTTGATTACACGATTAAATTACTGATAAATATACAGAACAAGTTACAACCTTAACTGCAGATGGTATGACACCTGAACGAATTTGTCTCATGCCACCTTGAACGCTGCAAAACTCGTCATCCAGAAAATGCTGTGAGCAGACCACTGCTGACTCTTTGAAAGACTGATCATGTTTTCCGAGGGCCCTGAGCCACTTCATGCGGAGAGTTGCATCCGATGGGAAACTGGGAATGTTTAAACATAATATCAATTATGTAACTGTAAATTTCCTTCAAAATCAATTTATGAAGTGAAACTTCTATAGTGGTTTCACATGTGGGAGCGGCACAATTATAAAAAAATAAAACACCTTTTATTTTCTACTCCCACACTTCTCTGTACATTTAAACACAAACTAATTATGTGACTTTGGTTTTAAATATTTAAAAATAACATGTGGTATTTCACTTTGCCCTTGTCATTTAATATACTATTGTTTATAAAATATAAAATAAAATACATTTAATAGATTCCCTTTCCTAAATTTCAAATTAAAAACAAAATTAAATTAATTATTTGTAATATTGACAATAAATTATCTGTGTTAATTTTTGATATTTTAAATATTTTTTAATGACAATTACATTGACTGAATTCTTAACATATTTTCCTTTTTCTCTGTAATTCCTGGAAATCAAATTTTATATTTGTATAAACATAAACATGACTTAAAAATTACTTCGCCAAAGAATTTTAACTTCCGACATGTCTACTTTGTATTCATGCACTTTTTTTATATATAATGACTTGTCACTTTTCCAATGTTAATAATCTGCTAGAATGTTCTTGGGATAACTTACAGCTAAGCTTTGTGTCTATCTCACTCTAAAGAAATGTAAAACTACTTTTACAGTAGCCCTCGTTTTAAGACCAATATTGTTTTATTCACTTTCGAGTTACAGAACTGGAAATCCTAATAAGTGTGACCAATGTAGTCATAGGCTATAGTGTCTTAGAAGAATATTCTACTCATATTAGGTATAATTTCTAACTGCCTCAATGGTCAAGTGGTTAGCTTATTAGACTACAGACCGGGTCAGATCAATTCTCAATATTTGCCCGAATAGGTGTAAATTTTGCTGTGTAATCCAACCCCGTGTCTCACAGAGCATGTAAAGCTGTCGGTCGTGCTCGTGATATCTCTAATGGTGTCAGATTCCCATCAAATCAGACTGAGAGTGAAGGAATACAGAGTGCACTTGTGTAGTATGCCTGCCAATCCACAGTGGAGCAGCGTGGTGGGTCTATGCTCTAAAAACCTCTCTCATATGAGTGAGGAGTGCCCAGCAGTAGGAAGTTAATGAGCTGCTACTTACCTTTTCTAATATTTTTCAGAGAATGAGTAGTTAACAATTAGGTAATCTCACAAATCCTTCCTTTCCACATAGCCCATAATCTTATTGAGTTCAACTGGCCACAACTGCAACGCAAACCTTGACCACATTTGTGATCTGCGGTAATCTT
The DNA here is from genome assembly GCA_015832385.1 of Elymnias hypermnestra. Lineage (NCBI taxonomy): Eukaryota > Metazoa > Arthropoda > Insecta > Lepidoptera > Nymphalidae > Elymnias > Elymnias hypermnestra. The sequence goes on from JACTOM010000158.1 coordinate 50,566, forward strand.
ACCAGTATATCAGTGAAATGCTATTTATCATTAAGGTGGTCTATTTATTTATTTATTTATGACTACCAAGGCAATACAGATTAGGAAGCTACAGTTAAATAATATTATAGCAAATGACTTTTAAATTATAGATAGTAAATAGATTAATATAAAAAAATGACACTGGTAAAACCAAAAATTGTGAAATAATGACTTTATTCTTTGTTTTACTGTTTCTATCAATGGTGCTTTTGTTTTTCTAAATGACTATATACTGTCACTTGAAATATTAATAATATAATACAATACAATGTAATATAACACAATATGTGCTATAACAACAGTAAACACAAATAAAAAGACACAGGTAACTTTTAATGCAGTTCTTAAAACTTCCCATGGATTGACTTGTACATATCAGTTCAAGAATAGACTGCACAAGCACAGAAATGGCAAAAACCACAATTGAATACACTAAAATTGATATAGACGCATCAGCGAAAGCTGCTTAGCCTATTATAAATAATAATAATAATATTTCTGCAGGGAATTTGTGTGCTGTCACTCTGGGATTGTAGACTGATACCAAAAGGATTGACATTGTGAAAGGAAAAACGCTCTTTTAGGTATAAAGGAGTGCAAGGATGACAGAGAATTTCATAAAGTAGACAAAGGAGGTGAAGTTTATGCTGCGGCTGTACCGGAAACCACTTAAATTGGTATCGAAATTGAGTTATTAATTAGAAAGATCATTCTAAAAGAAATGAGGTAAGTAGTAGCCCATTTACTTCCCACTGCCGAGCATATCACCAGGCAGAACATAAATGTATGTTATATTCAGTCTCCTAGTCCAATGTGACGACAGTCCGACACTCGCGGAGAGATCAGACGGAGTAGGGACAGCTTAATGTGCTCTCCATGGCACGGGTGTAGAGCACACCACCAATTCCCCAACTTCAGGGAAATACTGAGAATTTCTTCACTGGAGTTAATACTGAGAAATATAAAATACTAAGAACTTGAGTTTTCTCAATATCGATTGTTGAATTCCCCCGAGCTGTTACTCGCACCCAGGATCTCATGTCTGTAGACGAACAGGTTGACTACTAGGCCAATGAGGCGGTAACAAATATTCAGAGGGAATCCCGTTAAAAATTTTAATGAGACCGAGAACTCACTCGTGAAATGTGATCGCATCTGCTCCCGCAGCTTTGTCTGCAGTGCTTTTACAGAAAGGCACACAGCAACGCATTGTTCGTGATTCCGATTTGCAGAAACGGATTAAACACTACACTTTGCGACTGACACTCAAACCATTGATTGAGCAAAGTAACCGCGATAACTATGCAGCACACACTATTACTATTCTAGCTCTCCGTTTTCAATAAATATTCCCATTTCCCACAAACCCTTGGATTGTTATTCGTGCATCAATTTTTATCTCCATAGACAATACCTATAGTATTGTCTATGGAGATAAAAATTACCATAGATAATACATATATAGTATGGATGCCGTGGTCAATATGACAGCATCGAATTAACATCTAACATTCTCCGGTTTCACACACCTAAACATAGAACGCGCCAAACACCCCCCTTTTTTACTTCACATTGTCAAACAAATTATGCAAATAATTCCATAATTTGCCGCATTCAAAGACATTATAACGAAACTTACTCTGACGTCCATGGCAACAACCTAAATTTTAAAAAGAATTAATAAAATTAATGAATTTAAATAGTGAGAAGGTAGCTTGTATTTGACTCCAGACACACACACACACACACACATTCATAGACAGACTCACACCCACCCGCAATCTCTCCGGCGCTTATTAGTCCAATTAATAAATGTAAAATCCGTAATTAGCCTTAAGTTAATTTAATTAAATTATATGTTAGTTTTAATAGGGCTGTGGATTTTGTAAAATAAATAAGTAGTCTATTATCTCTGTTGATCTGTGTTGCCTTTGACATCAGACTGAGTAATTCCGGTGGCCAATATTGAGAGTCAATTGTATTCAAATGTTAAGTTTTAATATAAAAACAAATGTGAAAGCAAATGCAGATTAGATATACGTATGTAGGAGATGGTGTCCACACACTCGTTGAAAAACAGTTGCATCCAAGCCAGTGAGACAGAGAGAGAGAGAGAGATATGAGGCGGAGGTGCGTCAAAAGTATTGTGTTGTAATATAATAGGCTTGTTGAAAAATATCGATATCAATATATCTATATTTTTATGCGATATTTAAGATTTTAATGTAATATAAAATATTAAGTATCGAAAAAGTATAAAAATTATATTTTTCATTCTTCCTTCTTTTGTACAAATTACATTTTGTTTTTATTATTTTTGGTGGACTCAATTTGCTGTTTTATAATTTGGTGTTAAGTTGGCAATTCAGGCCGTCAATTTCAACCTTAACTGCCCTTTCGTATTGTTGACCTGACTGACTTTTCTTTAATAACAATAGTATTAAATTATATTTATTAATAAATATAATAATATCTATATTGATATTAAAAAAAAAATTGAGATATGATATGTATCGATACTTTATTAAATTTCCGACATCCCTAGTAAAGTAAGTAAGTAGCAACCCATTAACGTCCCACTACTGGGCACAGGCCTCCTCACTTCGAAGAGCGAGGGTTTTTAGAGCATAGTCCCACCATGCTGCTGATTGGCATAGTACACAAGTGCACTCTCTATTCCTTCACTCTCATAGTCCGATGCAACGAGAATCCGACACGACCGGACAGAGATCAGGCGCAGGACCGACGGCTTAACGTGCTCACCGAGGCACGGGGGTCGATCACACCGCCAACTTCCAAACTTCGAGCAAATATTGAGAAAATTCTTAAATAGAAAACTCAATATTGATTTTTTAAGTGGCCCAACCCGGGAGTCGAACCCAGGACCTCATGTCTGTAGTCGAACATGCTACCCACTAGACCAATGAGGCAGTTCCATCCCTAGTACGACATAGTAAATGGCTCGGTTAAGTATCAGCCCATTGAGTAGACCATGATTGGAAAATGACAGTAAGAGTAGCCTCTTTTTTGCACTGAGCCAGTACAAGGTCTCACTTCAAATGAGGCGAGGTACATTGTAGGATTGACTCCTTTTAGTTACTATGTTGGCAATTTTTTTTACAAATAATTGTAAATGAAAGAAAATCTTACTTTTAATTGATTGATTTACGATACGTCACTAAATAACATGTTTATTTTAAAGTGTGCCTTTAGATATTATAGTAATTTTAATGCTCTCGTTATTTTAAAATGTGCTTTTAATCACGGCGTTAATTTCACATTATTTATATTTGTTTTGCTATCTCTACTCAAAACGCGTCTACGCCTCATTTTTCCGTCGCGCTCGTCCGATACTTGCTCGAATACCTTGTTGCAGCATGTGGCTTATTTGTTCCCACTCACTCCCTATACTTTTATTTGTATTTTTTGATTTCATTTTAAGTTAATTTTAATTTTTAATTTAATTAAATTTTGTAATAACATGTAATATGGGTTGTTAGCCTGATATAAAGGATATTATTATTATCCCAGAAGGTATTTTATAATAATTACTTAAATATAGAAATATCAAGTAATACATAGACGTACATAAACAATTACATAAATAAATATAACGGGCGGAGGATGAACCCCGGCAGGGAGACCAAACGGCCGGGGGTCAGGGCTACAGGCTGAGAAACCGCCGGACTATCCCAGCCGAGTCCAAAAAGACCACTTTCTGCATCCTTGCTGCGAGCGAACTGCCACGGAACGCCAGCCGTCTCAGACGGTGAGCGAGACCGACTGGGATCAAACCATTCGCAGATATAACGATTGGGATAGTTTCAGTGGATCCCACCCCCACATGGCGGTAACCTCGTGCACCAGATCCAGATATTTACGTTTTATCTCTGTCTCAGCTCGCACGAGATTCTCGTCATATGAGTTCGTGATATCCACTAAAAACACCCGAGACTGTGCCCGGTCCATTATCACAATATCAGGCTTGTTGGATAGTATGGTCCTGTCCGTGATAATGGATCGGTCCCAATAGATTCTTTATATTATTATTAGTTTGCTGATGCAGAATACCTAGTCAAAAAAATAATCTTGAGGCACACTTACATTATGTACGGGACAAATGTAAGAGTTTATGTAACTATGTTCTTCCTAATAGTATTCAGAACATTTAGTGCTCGGGGATTTGAGTACGCAGGTCGAATCTTGTTTGCGATAATGATGAACCTAATTACGATTTCCAAAACCGGTACAAATCGATGACTTTTGAAAAAAAACTTTTATTCGTTGATTTGCAGAATTAAAGACATCTAATCATAGACTAACCACAAAGTTCACAGATACATAATTAGACTAAAAGACAATTATGATAATATTTGTAGACGAAATATTTTTGGTTTTAAGTGCTTCTTTAGCAGTTACATCAGTGAATCGCTAAACGCGGAATATCTAAATTGTCTGAAGAAATGCAAACGGGAAAGGTTAATGATATACTACATCTAGTATAAATAAATTTAATTATTTTAAACATGTTGAACATACAAATATAAATAATCGGAAGAAATAAAAATACCCACCGTAGGGCCTCATTCGAAAGCTCAAAAGCGATGGAGAGTGATTTGTGAGAGAGTGTGAGATTTCTCTACGGTCAAAGTTCTTGGCCACCTTCTTACAATCGGATTATGTTCCTTCTACTTTTCCTGCTCCAACTCCGAGCCTATATACGGCATTCAGCGACGTTATCCAACTCTCTGATACATGCCATAGACAAGATGCTAAGACTGCTGGAGTTGTTGCTCGTTTAGTTGGACAGATGGAGAACGACGGTCTACGTACCCAGACCTCTACCATCCTGTTCGGCCAAGACGTCAAATTTAGAGTCGCCGATAGATTTTAGATGGAACCTCCATATACAGCGGCAACACTACAGTTATTCTAATAACACTTTCCTTTAGTCATATAGTTTTAAATATTATATTTACTTAGTCATATTAGAGTATATTAAAAGAATAGACGGTGTAAATTAAATATGATTTAAAAGAATATATTATTTAATGTATTTTGTGATGCTTGAATGCTTAAATAACAAAAGAATAGCTCCAAGACATAAAAACTTTTTTATGTAAAATAAGAAGGAAACAGGAGATGGAGGTTCACACAACTCATCCCGCTGTAAAGAATGTGATGCTGCATCCGGGGCGCCAGAGAGGAATGGCCCCAACGAACCTCCGTCTCCTCATGGTATACAATTGTCCCGTTGGGTTTTGCGAGTCCGAGTGCATTATGGCTCCGGCCATTTTTGAATCCGACTCGAGTGCGCTTTTACTCACATAATTACCTAAAATTGCAATAGTGTCTTTACTAACATAATAACCGACTACCTTCGTTATGTACAAATTTCCTTTCTGTACAACCCTTCTAAATTGAATTGAGAAGTTAGAATGCTTTCTCGGTGTATTATTGTTGCCTGCTCGCATACGATTGTCTCACTAGTTCACTTTTACTTTTGCATGCATACTCGCATAATTTCCATGGAAAAAGTTTTTCAGCATTACGAATTCTCATGTGTCTCACTAGACTTCCTCTATATCTGCTTTTATACTCCTATAATTTACACGAGTAAGGTTTTCACTGGTATGAATATTCATATGTTTTACTAGTCCTCCTTTTTCTTTGCATGCATACTCGCATAATTTACACGTGAAAGGTTTTTCATCGCTGTGAATTCTCATGTGTTTTACTAGTCTTCCTTTGTCTTTGCATGCATACTCGCATAGTTCACATGGAAAAGGTTTCTCACCGGTGTGAATTCTCATGTGTCTCACTAGACTTGCTTTATATCTGCTGGTATATGCGCATAATGTACACGAGAAAGGCTTTTCATTGGTGTGAATTTTCATATGTTTTACTAGTCCTCCTTTTTCAATGCTTGCGTACTCGCATAATTTACATGAGAAAAGTTTTTCACCTGTGTGAATTCTCATGTGTTTTACTAGTCTTCCTTTGTCTTTGCATGTATACTCGCATAATTTACATGGGAAAGGTTTCTCACCGGTGTGAATTCTCATGTGTCTCACTAGACTTCCTTTGTATCTGCTCTTATACTCGCATAATTTACACGTGAAAGGCTTTTCACTGGTGTGAATTTTCATGTGTTTTACTAGTCCTCCTTTTTCTTTGCATGCATACTCGCATAATTTACATGAGAAACGTTTTTCATCGGTGTGAATTCGCATGTGACTCGCTAAACTATTTTTACTTTTGAATACATGATTGCATGAACTACATAAGAAACGTTCCTCAATAGTGTGGTTTTTCAAATGCTTCACAATATTATCGCGTTTGCTACATTTATATTCGCAATGCTGACAAAAATACTCTTCAAAATTATGTTTATTTAAGGCTTCGGAACTTCGAATAACGTTATTAACATGAAGTTTATCAGGAAGTATTTCTACGAACAACTCGGTTTCATTGACCGTGTCTAATGGTAGGAAGTTATCAGCCTTACAGTCTTTAGTATTTTTCTTTTCGAGGGTCATTTCGTGTAGTGGAGTCGGCAAGATATATACTGAAATAAAATTTGTCATTATTATTTTTATACATAATAACTGGTTAATTTTAGTGGTAAATGCGCAAACTTGTGCTCTTAAGAGGTTCCACTGCACAATTTTTTGTGCACCTCAACATAACAATTGTCGTAGAGCATCCTTAATAGCGCGCATTTATTATCTTTTAGACTCTACCACTACATTACTGTATAAACCGATTAGGGAACAAGGGAAGGCGTTGTTTTAAAACATATCAATGATATTTAGTATAATCAGCGCCGGAGACAATACTGTGGTCTGTGATGCATCAACATTAATGGATACAGGTTTAACGTCACACTTATTATGGAAACTGCTTTTTGGTGTTGCTGATTGAAATAATATTAACCTCCTGTCTTCAAATTGCGAGAAGTGAATGAGAGAGTTTTTTTCTCGTGCATATTAAGTTCACGAGAAAAAAACTCAAGCAAATGACAGATATTATATTCACAATGTACCGCTTAAAGAAGTTACAGTTATCCGTGATCTAGGTGTATATTCTGACAGCTCCCTCACACTCCGATATCATTACGATAGTATCATCGGAAAAGAAGAAACATATCTGGTTTCATTTCACGGCAACTTAAGACATTCCATGACCCTGATTTGTCTGTTATAATATTTTTTTTATAGTTATGGGAGACAAACGAGCTGGCGGGTCACATGATGTTCAGTGATCACCGTCGCCCATGGACACCTGCAGCACCATAGGTACTACTGATGTGTTGCCGGTCTAATTAGTGGCAGTTGATTTGCCTCTTAAACACATCTGCATCATAGCCTTGCGGGAACACCGTTGGCGGGAGTTCCTTCCACATTTTACACGTCCGTCGACGGTATCTAAGTGTGGTTGAAGGCCATGCATCCAGGTTATATGGATAAAATTTATTGGTACATCGAGTTGTCCGGTCGTAAAACCGTGACGGTGGTACTAATTTAAAGAGTTCTTCAGAACATTCTCCGTGATAGATACGATAGAACACGCATAGAGAACTTACGTTTCTACGGTGCTCTAGCGTTTCCAGTTTGCGTGTCAATTGAGTGTCCTCTACAATTCGAATTGCCCGCTTCTGTATCCGGTCAAATGGAAGGAGTTGGTATTGGGGAGCTCCAGCCCATAGGTTAGAGCAATACTCTAAGTGCGGTCGGATTTGCGATTTATATAGGAGTAATCTGTGTTCCGCTGCAAAGTATAGCTTGGCTCTGTTGAACACCCCGAGCTTTTTAGAAGCCAATTTGGCTTTGCCTTCCAGATGATGGCGGAATTAGACGTCACTCGAAATGTCGACGCCAAGGATCTTGAAGTTTTTGGAGGTGGTGAGGGGAAAGTTCTGAAAGCGTGGTGCGAGGTTGAAGGAACGTCTTAGCCGTTTATTTTTCACTAGTCCGGAGTATTCTAGAGTACTGCAGCCCCGTTTGGTGTCCAAGTTATGATGTGCATCGTGATAGATTAGAACAAGTACAGAAACGTTTTTTATATCAATTAGCTTACGAAAATAATAAGTGTCGTAAAATTATGTCTTTGGGAAGCAGGCGTCCGAGTGGTTCTATTTTATAAAATTATTAACGGCCTTATAGTCTCTCCTGATATCTTAGAAGGCATAAATTTTACGGTGCCTCGCTCAGGTAGTCGCTTTTGCAATCAAAACACTTTTACATTGCCATTTTGTCGCACGAATTTAGCTAAACACAGTGCCATTAACAGGATAAGTTCTTTATTGAACAAATTTAGAAACGACTGATATTTTTTCTGGTTCTGTGGCCTCATTTAGACATTGCCTTAAGAGTAAGCTACTGTAGTATTACCTCCATTCCTTACTTATTGTATTCTTTAGTTTTTTATTTTATAGTTTACATTGTATTAATATCCCTTCTTATGGTTTAAGCAAGCCGTGTTCGTTTCGAGCTGAAATCTATAAGAAGTTTAATGGATTTTAAACATACTTTTAACAGATTTCACCCATTTAACGAACTAAATATTAGTAGTTCGCGATTCGCAGATATCCCCTTTATAGCTGTAATACGATCACTATTACACTGTACAACAGACACTGAAGTGAAAACAAAGTAGCCCTACACCTCCAAACGGCCTACCTCTAAGTAGCCCTGCTGAAAGATTCATAGACGATTTGCCGGTGTACATAAAATCTTGATGTATATCGCCTAGTATCGGAATATCACAAGACATAAGCCAGGTTTCCTGTAAGGCAGTGCCGTGTGGCCCCGGCGAAAAAGAATAGGGCCATCCCTCCCCAGTGGGTGTCGTAAAAGGCGACTAATGGGGCGCTCGCACTTCACCACCCACACGCGAGCACACAGACAGGCACACAAACACTTACACGCCCACACTCTCAACGACTCACGGGCCCTGGGGGGTCGGACCCTGTCGACGCGCAGTTTCCCCTGCGCTAGGGCAGGTCCAGGTAGGCTATCGGAACCCCATCGGAGGTGTCGTGGTCATGTCTCGCGGCCTCCGGTGCGGCCGAGGATCTTGCCTTCGTTGGCCGGGTCGCGAGGAAGACAACCTCTATAAAAAATCACCCCAATCCTAAGCGGCGGCGCACCGCGAGAGGATGCATGGCTGATGGGATGATCAGTTGCTAGTGCGACCCCCGTCAGGGTACCGGCCGACCCCCTGACGAGTTACGCTAGGCTTATCCGGGCACAGGGGGCACTGCTCGGATGGACTTTTTATTTCCCCCATACTCGTGGGAACTTTTATGGAAAAGTTAATAAAAAACCCATTCGTCGTTTTAGAGGATTGTTTGGAGGGTGGCGCCACGAGGAGGGGCGTGAGGTCGCCGAGATCATTGTCGGGCTGTAGTAGCCGGGCGATGGTTTCGTGCGAAAGTGACGCCGAGATGGCCTCCGTACCCGACCGGTCGGGAACGGAGGCCACCGCGGTGGCTTTGCAAGGAAGAATGTGGCGACAGCGCCAGAAGCGGAGGAGGGACTCCGAGTCGGGG
>JACTOM010000158.1:62613-90070 GCA_015832385.1 Elymnias hypermnestra
TGCCGGGTGGCCCGTAGGGAGCCCACTGAGGAATGCCACGAGTGTGGATCCGCCGTGGACACGGCGGAGCACACGCTTGCGGTGTGCCCCAGTTGGGATAGCCAGAGATCTGCCCTAGTGGCCGTATTAGGGTCGACCGACCTGTCTCTGCCCACCGTCGTGCGAGCGATGGTGGAGCGGAGGGAGTGTTGGAGTGCGGTGGCCTCCTTTAGCGACGAGGTGATGTCGCTGAAAGAGGCCGCGGAGCGGCGTCGGGAGGCGGATCCCGCCGCCCACGCCCTCCGTCGTAGGCGTCCGGCGAGAAGGCGTGCGGTCCAGGACCGCCGTCTTCCCCCTTAGCACTAGCCTCTGGGACGGCGGACCGCGGAGTTGCCGTCGTCCCACGTAGCGAGGCTCCGTAGGTTGTCGGGCGGCGCGCCTTCGCGCTGCCCCATAGGTAGCTCGATCCTTAGGATCAAGGTAGGGGCCCCTCACGGGGAGTCACGGCGGCGCGCGCAGTTTTACTCTATAGCTAACCTGTAGCGCCGCCATTGTGACAGTGCGTAGGATGGCGGGTCGTTTTTAGCCGGTAAGAGTCCGGCATAACCGGGACGTCCGCGGCGTCCCGGTATCCTATTGAGGATTTTTTTCCCGTCTTACCAAAAAAAAAAAAAAAAAAAAAAAGGTTTCCTGTAAGGCTACTACATCCGCTGATTCACAAAGTGTCTGTATACATTCCTTGGACCTTTTAACCGTACAATTGAAGCTATAGAATTTCAAGTACAAATCTTTATCCATTAACACTAGAAATAAATTTAGATTATTATTGCAAATTGGTATAAAAATGTTTATAGATATTTTTTACGCCTATGCGTGAATCGCAATAACACGGCGTGAATTTAGGATAAGATTATTGGGTTATTTAACTGCATTATACGACTCCACTTACCGGACGTATGAGGGTAGTCAGCAGAGGAATAATCACCCATGTCTTGATTGCTCTCACTGGAAAAGACGCGTTGATTTTTATTCGAACAATATGACAAATAATTGCTATATTTGTCAAATAATTTACATTTACGCTATTATGATTAAAAACATTTAAATGTCATTGCCATATAAAGATCGAAGTGACGAAAAACTGATTAACGTAACACGCGAAATTAAATGAGTCCACTCCATATAGTCAAGAAAAGTTTTGTGGACTTACAGAAATAAAAATCCTTTACAAAACAAACATCATACTCTATAGTGAGTTCAAAGCGCACTCACCGGTGCTGTGAGTGAAGTTCAGTGTGAGAGCGGCGGGCCAACTGTGTGTCGCATTTCTCACTACCGCCCTCCACGTGGTGCTGGAGAGGAACACGAGCCCATTACAAAGTGCGACCTTTCTTATCACTTCTAATACTAAACCCAAATCACCCTAAGCCATTGTAAACAAATACTGGCGGGATTCTAGTCTGGATCCAGGCTAGAATCGTCCAGAACTGAGGTTAGTGGCGGAAATTTCATCACCAGCCACAATTATATGATTTGAGAACTAGTCAAATGATGAAATATATAAAAGTGATATTGAAAGGAGAGTGAATGCAGGGAATATGGTAAATGGTGCTCTGCACGCTTTTATGAATAGCCAGAAGTTGTCTCACAGGGCTATAATGGCTGTGCATGCAGGAGTGTTGGCAGAGATAGGTATGCTTAGATGGTTTGGGCACGTAAAGCGAAAGAATGAAAGCAGACCGACAAAAAGGATTTATGAGTCAAGATCATATGGGATAGTTGGAAGGGGAAATCTAAATCCAGAACTGAAGAACTTATATGAAAGGTTTAATGAGAATAAAAGAAGCGAAGAAGATATGCAAAGATCGTGGCAAGGGGAAGGACGTGGTCTCTGCCTACCCCTATGAGGGGAATGAGGCGTGATGCTATGTATGTGAATGTATATAAAATGTTATTCAATATATATTGCGACGGTACTGTGAGAATTGATCTTAAAGAAACTACACAGTCAAAAGCCTTAGTAAGGTCATTAAAAATTCTTAATGCATTTTGGGACATTTCCCAAGCTTCAAAAGAGATACGCCTGCGTCAGTAGTATTGCGACTTTTTCTAAATCTATATTGCTAACTTGTACCTTTAATTTTTTATAATTAAGAATAGCGTAACCATGTTGCACTGGCTTTCAATGCTCTTGGAACGGCAACGCAGAAGACGCCACCGTCCATGTGGCGGGGGTTGAATAGAATGTGGACTGTATAGCGGATTAGAAGTATAGAAGAAGAAAGAATTTAGAATTTGAAATTTAATGGGGTGTCCGCGTAAATGGTGATATGAGACGAAGGGAGAAAGGAATCACGGCCACGTACCTGGAGTGTCGAGCTCTCCTACTAGTTCTCGTAGACGACGAAGATGAAGACACGACTGGAATTATTTGCGGTAGGCGGAACACAACTTGTCGAGCGAGTATATTGACGCGATGGAAAAGGTAGGGTACTTGGGAAAAGATCTCATTACGCGGCACCATCAAAATATAAAAACCAAAGTACTGCCAAAACTGTTGTCACCAGCTCTCTTACTACAAACAATACCGTTACATAAAGTACACTACTTTCAATTGTCTCACCGTGTCATCATTGTGGTCGTTGCAGGCGTCGTCCGAATATACTAAGCACTCTATCTTGATAGATTTACCTAAACCCAGTTCCTTACATTGAGCTTCGTCCATATCATTTAAACAATCGCCATTATCATTTGTTTCTTTAGAATTCAGTGCTACAGCACTTCCATCCAACACACCTTCATAGTTTTCACTTTTTATTACAACACTTGCATCAGATAACACAATGTTCCCGGGATTTGTTGGTACATCTTCATAATTGTATTGTTTTTCATGTATGTTGCAGTGATCAGGTGCAAAAGCTGGTTTATCAATATCAGCTTTAAATAGTTCTCTCATGTAGTCTATCTGCTTTATATGTTGTAATGTTATCTAAAAGAAACAAAAAATATTAATCATACGAACGCATAAGATATCTTGCATAATTAATATCATTTTGCTTACTGTTTCATGCATTTTAAGCAAGTCCATCATCACTGAACGGGCCCTCAGGCTCTTGGATCTGAACTTCTCGAAATTTATCAATTGTTGAGCACATTCTCTGCAGAGTGTTTGCTTCAGGTATCCTTCTTGAAAAATCTAAAATAACCACATTCTGCAGATTATGGGAAACTTTGCACTTTCAAATATTATGAATGTTTTTATTGGTTATCAGAGCAGTACCTCCACAAATTAATTAGTGATCTTCAATCATGTAATAGAACTTGATGTGTGAGCCCCTTTGACAGCACACACTCGCTAAATGCTGATTCAGGAACAAAATAAAATGCCGGCAGACTTCTTGCTCAACGCCCCACCGTCCACTTGTCACCAACGCGGATATAAATGCGATCGATTAATTAGCAGCAACGAACTTCGCGCCAAAACGGGCCTCTTATATGCCGCAACTACGGCTGGCAAACGTACACTATTGTGACAAGTAAACGGCGCTATCAGGCACTCTTTATCTATAATATAAAAATGAATCGCAAAATGTGTTGGTAAGCGCAAAACTCTATAACGCCTGGGTTGATTTTGACAATTCTTTTTTTTTAATTCTTTGAATTTCAAGGATGGTTTTTACGGCGAGAAAAGTTCGAATAATTGCAGGGGAAAACCCTAAAAACAGCCCTGTTCTATTTCCCATACAAACGTTCTCTAACTAAAATGTAGAGTCAATTTGACCTTTATTACTATTCAATAAATCTCATAATAAATTACAAGTAGTCACTGTTTTCTAAGCAATGTAGGTGTGTTCCTAACGTCAAAGAGTCAAATTGCACTTTATTACCGCTGCACAAAGTCCAAAATCAATTGAATCCGATCAACTTGAATAGTCAGAAAAATGTAAGAGCTATAGATATTTAGCACTGCTGTAGTATTTAGTTACATTATTCTTCAATCGGAAGGGGGTAATAATAGTAAACAATAACAAAATAAACTATATTTAGGGAAAAGGTGGCGAACATGATGGATGGCAAACAAATCTTATAAACTCAAATATTAGATTGAATGGATCTTGAAATAAGGTAGAATAATATAAAAAAAGAATATGCATTGCAATCAAATTGTTGAAATTAATTTGAATGGTGAGTATTTAAAAATATGGAAATTCTCAGGTAATGTTGGACTACGAGAATCAAGCAAAGGAACATGCTCATGTGTCTGTACTGTATCAACTGTGGAGGTAGCTTATCTCTGCGATTGAGGTTGGCTTTAGAGGCCAACATTTGCTTAGCAGGATTATTAGTGAATTGTTTTTAATAGTGAAACAAATTGTTGTACGAGTAACTGGGTAGATATATTGATACACATATGAACACAAAATACATACGGAATGTCCAATTAACTTTTCATATGCACCTTCCAAGTTGTATTTGCTCAGTGAAACTAAAAATCTGTCCGTGTCCAAACAAATCATACACAGCTGCAAGAAACCAAAGAACTTCAATTTGAAAATTCAAATAAAATAGCAAAATAAATTGAAGTACTCTTTTAAAATAACTATATAATGCATTTCAATAATAATAAGGTCAGATTCATTAAAAATTTGTCTCATTTGTCTTGGGTTTACATCCTGGGACGGGGCAATTCAAAAATTGATATTAAGTTTTCTTTTAAGATTTTCTCCATATTTTTCCAAAGTTAGGATGTTGGTGGTGTGCTCCACCCCTGTGCCTTGGAGAGCATGTGAAGCTGTCAGTTCTGCACCTGACTTCTCTCTGATCATGTTGGATTCCCATCATATCGGACTACGACAGTGAAGGAATAGAAGTACACTTATGTACTATGCTGGCCAATCCAGAGTGGAGTAGTGTGGTGGGTCTAGCCTTAAAAACCCTCTCACATATGAGTAAGCCTGTGCCCAGCAGTGGGACATTAATGGGCTGCTACTTACCTTTTACTTTACCATTGGGAGATTGTTATTCATAGGATACACCAGCTGATAAATGGAAATCAACAGAAATTGCATTGTTAGGACATGTTGTGGGATTTCTTTAATCATTTGATTTAATTAATTGATTAAATTCACATATAAATGTACAGAATAAATTACAACCTTAACTGCAGAGGGTATGACACCGGAATGAACTTGTCTCTGGCCACTTTCAATGTTGTAAAACTCATCATCCAGAAAATGTTGTGAGCAGATCACAGCTGACTCTTTGAAAGGTTGATCATGTTTTCCGATGGCCCTAAGCCACTTCATTCGGAGTGTTACATCCGAGGGGAAACTGGGAATGTGTGTGTCATAACTTCAATTAAATACTTGTAATCTTCCTTTTTTTAACAATTAAGATCACTTCAATAATGTTATTAATCTACTAGGATATTCTTAAGGTTAAATTATAGCTTCGCTAAGGATCTATGTATCAGTCAAGGAACACAAAACTTCTTTACATAAGACCAATATTGACATATTGATCAGAATCTCCTGATCTTTGAATGAGAAAAATCAAGGCACATCATAAAAGTGAATGAGCACACTCCTCAGGCAGCTCCTGTAAGGTCAAATGGACGGCACAAGAAACAGAGCCATGTGAATTGTTTGCATATACAAAACTGGATTCCAAAGATGTGCTTAAAATATTATCACAATACCCCCTTGTATATAATATTGTGTTAACTATTTAGACATCTGAAGCTGAAATTAATACCTGTGTTTATTATAAAGCCTAAAGCCAACTCAGAGCTGTAGTATCTGAGAAAAAGAATATTCTGATTATATTACATATATTTTGTGTATCTGATTGGGAAATTAGCAATTAACAATAATTCTTTTACATCTTTGAGTCCATCAATCACAATAGAGACTATCTCACAAATCTTTCATCACAACTGGCTGGGACTGAAATGCAAACCCTAACTGTATTTGTGACCTGCAGTACTCTATGCTGAGTATCATTAGCTTCAACATGAAAGGATTATAATATTATTTAAGAAAGTCATTGATAATTGTGGAAATATCAGTGAAATGCTATTTATTATTAAAGTAGTCTGACTTTTTCGTGTGTGGTTGGAATGGTTAGCCCCAATTTATTGTTAGTGATTAGGAAGATCATTTGGTAACAAATACCGATAAATTCTGTTGAACAGTTTTAATAAAACTGATAACTCACTCGTGAAATGTGATCGCATCTGTTCCCGCAGCATTGTTTGCAGTGCTTCTACAGAAAGGCACACAGCAACGCATTATTCGTGACTTCGATGTGCAGAAATGAATTACATAAAACACTTTGCGGCAAGCACTCAAACCATTGACTTAACAAATTAACCGCGACATATAATGAAGCACACACTGTATCTCTCCATTTTTAATGCATATTCCCACAAGCAGCCAATTGTTGAATTGTTTTCCATGCATCATCCTTTATCTCTTGATCTCTTGCCTTCTGCTAGAGCCTAGAGCTGACTTTAACATCAGACTGAGCAAATAACACAGCCAATATTTTAAATATTAAGTTTAAGTATAAGAATTACGAAAAAACGTAAGAAATAAGAACAGAACCATATCAAAACGTCAAGATAATTACAATTAGGGACACGGAAGTATCGATACTTTAAAGTATCGAGTACAATTGTATCGATACCGATGCTTAATACTCGATACTTTTGCTAAGCGAGTACTTCATGGTAGGTATCTAATACTTTATAGGGTTGAGGCTGGTAGCAATGACGCATTGCACCAATACTAGTCCTATTCCCCAAGNAAAAGTGCTTTTTGAGCCTACTTAAATAAAGAATAATTTGATTTTGATATGTACAGAACATTGATTCAGCTTTCTTATAAAATTAAATTGGCTTGTCGGCAAGTGGTTTGTATGTAAGCAGTACACGGCTAGAATGCGAACTACGATTTAGATTGGGACTTGTATGTTTATGTACCTGTGAACTTTGTAGACCCTATCCCTACCCACGTGGTTTTTTTCCCACCCATTGTAGCGTCTATCCCCTCCAATCGCAGCTTCGGCACGGGGGGCACTTGAATAACAATAAAGGATAATTAATTTAATTACCAAAAGAATAACAACTCTATACCCGACGTGAAAGGACATTACATTATAGAAGTTCATTAAAATTTCTCAGAAATCAAAATATTGGACAAGACACGGGCGCGCGCTAGCTTCAGTGCGCCCCGCGACCCCGCACCTCAGCGTTACTGCGCGCCGACAGGGGCATCGCGTCCACGTCACGCCTCACATTCGGCTTTCGACGCACGAGTCGACCGAACGCGCACCTTTTCGCTTTTTATATTGTTATATTAACCATACTTGTACGTGTTTATCGTCATAAATCATTTATACAGTCCACGCTCGTTTTATTACGATCCAAACGGGAAGCCAGGACTCCCTCCTACCTGTACAGGGCACTGGCCCCAACAATATGAACAGATGTTGTGAGCAATTAATTTATTGTTTAAGTGGAAGTGGTATAGTAATGAATTCGCTACAGATACTGTTTAAAACGAAAGAGAAGTACTCTTTGTGTGTCGTCACCCGATGGTTTTAGCAAGAAACCTCGAATACCGACACACGAGGTAGTCGGAGATTACAATAGGTTCACGCGGTAAGAGAAGACGTATTGAGTTTTCAAATAATTAAAGTGTTGTGAATAACAAATGATATACACACCGGCATATTCAGCGGAACATAAAAAAAAGTTTTGATATCAGTATCATATAAGATTATGACACTGACATCAAACCTTTCTTTCTTTTATGTTCCGCTTAATATGCCGGTGTGTATAGTTTTTTGGAGTGATATTAAAATGATAAAGTGTATAAAATGTTGTATCAATTATTTCCGGACTTTTATATAAATATTTTTGAAGAAATGATGCGGGGTCAGCAATTTAACTAGATGGAGTGTAACTCGAGCTATCCAAATCCTGAGCGCGACGGCCTCGACTTCTCTGATAACAGCTGGTCGGAATCCCTACCTTCCCCGGGTTTTTCACCGCTTATCAGGGCTTTGGAGGGAGTGACATGGGGAGGCACGTATACATACTTTTACAAACCGGCCACTTCGTCGCATAAGCTAATGTAAGAGAAACTCAATTTAAAGTTATGATTAATATAGAAAATGCATTGCCAGAGCATTTCATATATAAACATTCATCGGCTCTATTGGTGCATCCATAAAACCGCATTCTATGAGCATTCCTTTACTGTGCAGGCGGCAAAATTGTGGAATGCACTACCCGTCAAAATCCATGAACCAAAATCATTGCTGGCATTTAAAAAGATGCTAAATGAACATTTTCTTTTAAAGACTAAAGTTTAGACGATTTATGTATTATTTTGTGTATAATTTAGATATATTTTAAATATATGTAAGTTTATTATTTTATAAGCTATATATATTCTTATATTTTCATGTTATATGTGTATTAATATGTAAATATTAATATGTATGTTTATGCCATTGCCCATCAGGTTCGATACTCGCTGCTTTTTAAACCCAAAGGTTGTCTGGAAGAAATCGCTGCTTAGCGATAAGACCGCCTTTTGTACATTTATTTATTAGTAAGTTAATATGTTAAATTGTTATTTATTGATGTGCAATAAAGTATACAAACAAACAAAACAAACATCTTAACTCATTGAAATCTCACTCCAGTGTAATGTCCTTTTATTTTGGGTGTAGTTGTCATTATTCCAGTAATTCGATTAATCATCACATATCAAATATTGTTACTAATTTAATACTCATATAGTTCTCATAAACTCATATAGTTACTCTAAATACTTATAATAAAATCAACAAAATTCTAAACATATACCCCCTATACCGAAACAAATGTAAAAAACTTTTATTAAAATGGCTAAAAAGTCAAAATTATAATGAAATCGAAAACCTTTTTGTAATCGTAAAATAATAATATAGAATTAAACTTAAAGTAACTATAAACTAAGTAGCTGTTACCTATCGAAAGCATAAACAATAGTATCATTAAAATAATAATATTGTTAGAAATGTCACACCGATTTGTAGAGGGTCACCCCAGTTTGTAGCTGGCCACATTGGAGCAGTCGCAGAGATGCTGCGCACGCGAACAGTCATCTAAGTCACGTTCGACATTTCATACGTCATTGTCATGCCTATTTTAAATATGGCCGCCATTTTGAGTTGTTTATGGATAAATAAATTTATTAAGTACCTAGTCTTCTTTTAATTTATAAGAGTAAGTTCATAGTTTTAAGTTTTATTGTTTGTCTGGTGTCAATAAATGCATTTTTATTTATTTTTTACCACGTCATTGTAGCGTATATCCAATCTAAGATAGACTGACTACAAAGTTCACGGATACATAACATCCAGCATAGCCAAAAGTAAATGTACAGTGGGCTAGCTGGTGCATTTTATGGACTCCTGTAGTAGCACTCCAGTTGGCCAAAGTTTTATTACTGTTGAGTAAACTTTCAAATTAAGTCATAATTTTAGGTAAACATTTCATACATGGGGGAGGAGACCATTCTCTGTATCATACCATTGTATACTGAATGTTCTCCTTAACACAATTTGAACCGTTTCTATAATATTTAAGGTAAAGAGACTTCTTTAGTGGATACGCCAATGAACCGCTAAACTTAGAATATATACCCGATGAAAGGTTAATAATATACTAAATCTCGTTAAACAAATTTAATTCCAAACAAATTATATTGAAAACTTATAAAGACCACAGATCGCATATGCACATAATTACAATATTTTCCAATTAACAAGTTTTCAAGACGTCCAAATGGCTTCCACCGGGTCACTTCGTGAGACGTAACAGATCCAAGTCCAAACTGACGTGAATGTCCTTAACAAATATCTCATCCTCACTTCATAAATTACTTTGTTGTCTGCTCGCATACGGTTGTGTCTTACTAGTTCACTTTTACTTTTACACGCGTGAGTTTAGAGGTTATTTGAGATTGCTTTCCAAAGATTTTGTAATGTCGTTTCACGTCGGGTATAGAGTTGTTATTAAAAGTAAGTCCCACTGCTGGGCACTGGCCTCCTCGCTCATATGAGACAAGGTTTTTAGAGCATAGAACCACCACACTGCTCCACTGCGGATTTTCAGGCATAGTACACAAGTGCATTCTCTATTCCTTCACTCTCATAGTCCGATGTGACGGGAATCCAACACAACCGGAGAGAGATCAGGCGCAGGACCGACGGCTTAACGTGCTCTCCGAGGCATGGTGATGGATCACACCGCCAACTTCCCAACTTTGGGCAATTATTGAGAAAATCTTAATAGAAAACTCAATATTGATTTTTGAATTGGCCTGAGCCGGGACTCTAACCCAGGACCTCATGTCTGTAGTCGAAGATGCTAACCACTAGACCAAGTACAGTCACAAGAGTATCACATACTGTACTTTTCTAATTAAGTCGTGGTTTCACGTTTTTCTTTGCTTTCTTTATATAAAAATGGATAGTGGCGAAGGCCCTTCTAAGTCTAAGCGACCGCGCAAAGAAATTACTTCCAATCTATTAAGTGACATAAAAATAGAGGAATTTTTTGCTTCATGATGATAGCATTGACAACGACTTTGGCTTTAATAATGAAGAAGAGACATCTTCTGACGACGATGGCAATAGTAAAGTGCAAGTGCAATATTTGCAGCCACCGATTCAATTTTATGGCAGTCAAGTAATTTAAATACAATCACCACTATCACCACCACTTTAAAAATTTGCAGGCCACTATGAACCGTCGACATCTGGTTCAACTTTATCATGGAATTTACTGGAAGAATTGCATTCAGCGGGCCTTGTAACGAAGAACCACTGAACAGTTACTCAACGTCTACGAAGCCTGGGAGGAATCTCGTGGCTCGCTTGGCGTTTTCTGTGATCTGTTGAAGGCCTTCGATTGTGTCCATTATGAAACTCTGATCAGGGAATGGCGAAATTACGACCTTATAGACACAGTATTAGACCTGATAAGTTCTCATTTAACCAATAGAACGCAAAAAGCTTTTTGCGGGGTCTGTGGCAAAACTGAGAGTCCCACAGGGTTCTATATTGGGACCATTTCTATTCCTCATTTATATTAATGACCTTCCTTACTTTGTTAAGCGTGATCATTATATTGTTCTGTTTGCTGATGATACTTCGCTATTGTTTAAGATTAAAGAACGATAAACCAAATGTGGTGACGTAAACATCTCTCTCAATAAAGTAGTACAATAGTTTAAAGTTTACTCTGCCTAATGTTAAACAAACTAAAAACTAGATCTTGCAGACAATAGCGATTTCTTAGGTATAATAAATTACTTTAATTTTAATTAAACAAAAACAAATAATGATCGAATCATGATACTGTAATGATGATGGTAAAAAAAATACAGATTATACGACTAAGTTTATTCTTAGGACAGGGCGCGAAGGAATCACCACAAGAACACCACAAGAGAAACAATAATAATACAACGACGAGTATTAGTATGTGGAAAACAAAAATTATTTCACCATTCAAAAATAACCTACGTGAATAAAAATATTTTGAGTTTGAATTCCCATGTCTCTTACAAGACGCCCGTTCACTCTGTTTGCAAACTAGCATATTTTACACGAGAAAGGTTTTCACCGGAGTGAACTTTCATATGTTTTACCAGGTTTCCTTTTTCTCTGCACGCATACTCGCATAATTTACACGGGAAAGGTTTTTCACCGGTGTGAATTCTCATGTGTCTTACTAGATCTTCTTTTTTTCTGCACGCATACTCGCATAATTTACACGGGAAAGGTTTTTCACCGGTGTGGATTCTCATGTGTCTCACTAGATCTCCTTTTAATCTGCATGCATATTGGCATAATTTACACGAGAAAGGTTTTTCACCGGTGTGAATTCTCATATGTTTTACTAGATCTCCTTTTTGTCTGCATGCATACTCGCATAATTTACATGTGAAAGGTTGTTCACCAGTGTGAATTCTCATGTGCTGCACTAAATTGCTCTTTACTTTGCATGCATACTCGCAGAATTTACACGAGAAAGGTTTTTCACCGGTGTGAATTCTCAAGTGACTTACTAGATTGTGTTTTCTGTTGCATGCATATGCACATAATTTACACGCGAAAGGTTTTTCACCGGTGTGAATTTTCATGTGTTTTACAAGGTTTCCTTTTAATCTACATGCATACTCGCATAATTTACACGAGAAAAGTTTTTCATCGGTGTGAATTCGCATATGACTCGCCAAACTTTTTTCACTTTTGAATACACGATTACATGAACTACATAAGAAACGTTCCTCAAAAGTGTGGCTCTTCAAATGCTTTACAATATCATTGCGTTTGCTACATTTATATTCGCAGTGCTCGCAAAAATACTCTCGAAAATTGTGCTTCTTTAAAGTTTCTGATATTCCAATAACGTTATTAACCTGAAGGTTATCAGTAACTATTTCTACAAACTTGAACTCAGTTTTATTGACCGTGTCCAATGGTTGGAAGTTTTCTGCCTTACCGTCTTTAGTATTTTTCTTTTCGAGGGTCATTTCGTGCATTGGAGTCGGCAAGATATATACTGAAATGAAATTTGTCATTATCATTTTTATACATTACTAACTGACCCAGCAAACGTTGTTTTGCCATATAATTACTATTATCGCTATTAAAAAATAGGGTTTGGTGATAGAAAGGTCAAAATTTAGGGTTGTATGTATTTTTGTGTGCTGTAACACAAAAAAATAATTTCGTCCCAAAATTTAAAAAAAAATTTAAGGATGAAGCAACCCTTATCACTTAGGGGTATGAAAAATAGATAATAGCCGATTCTCAGACCTACTGAAACGCATATAAAATTTGGTACAAATTGGTACAGCCGTTTCGGAGGAGTACGGTAACTAACATCGTGACAGGGAAATGTTATATATTAGATAATAACGGGTTAATTTTAGTAATAAATACGCAAACTTGTGCTCTCGGAGTTAAAGTTTAAAACATATCAATGATATTTAGTATAATCAACGCCGGAGACAATATTGAGGTCTGTAATCCACCGACATTAATGGATACAGGTATAAACCTGTATCCATTATTGTCGGTACGCTATCCATCGACTATGACTTTAACGTTACACTTATTATGGACACTGGATATAAGTGTACAGTAGCTACATCACTAGAATAAAATTAAATTTAGGCAGCTTATCAGATTAGATTAAATTATTATAGCAAATTGGTATATTAGTGTCTTAGAAGTAACACGTTTATAGATATTTCTTACGCCTGCGTGCATTGCAATAATACGGCCGTAATTTAGGAAAAGATTTTAAAGTTACTTAACTTCATTACACGACTTACCGGACGTATGAGAGTAGTCTGCAGAGGAATAATCACCCATGTCTTGATTGCTCTCACTGGAAAAGACGCGTTATATTTTATTCGAACAATATGGTAAATAATTGCATAGCGGTAGATTTCCTACCACAGGTTGTTTAAAGGACACTTTTCTCCGGAGGTATTCAAAGCGAACTCGCACTGGCCTAAATATAATTGAAGTCAAGTTTTAAAAAGTGACATTTATGTTATTATGATTAAAAACATTGCCAAAACTATAAGGACCAAAGTGACAAAAAACTGAATAACGTATCTCTATAGTTCAAAGTGCACTCACCGGTGCTGTGAGTGAAGTTCAGTGTGAGTGCGGTGGGCCAACTGAACGTCGCATTCCCCACTACCGCACTCCGCGTGGCGCTGGAGAGGAACACGAGCCTATTACAAAGTGCGACCCTTCTTATCACTCCTAATACCCAAAACTGCAATACCCAAATCACCCTAAGCCATTGTAAACAAATACTAGGATTAGTGGCCTAAATTACATCACCAGCCTAATATGATTTGAAAACAAGTGGAGTATTTAAGTTAGCGGTAAAGGCAAGAATCTTAACCGTTACTCCTCTAAATACTGTTTTAGCTTTCATGTGCAACTGGAATCAAGTCTTCGTCTTTGGCACTTAAGCATTCTTCAACATTATAACATGCCTTTTGTAATAGGACGTGTTTAACATATATCTCAAAGCTATGTGGAGGCAAACCCAAAGTGATTCAGGTCGGATCTTATTAAATATGCGTATGCTCAACCCGATAATTGATTTCTGAACCTTCGTCGCTCTATATTATTGCATAACAAGTTTATTTTATTTTTTGTGTTAAAATTGTATTTCGCGCTTTTTGCTGTATAAATGAGCCATATTACGGATATATAAAGTGGTGAGGAACGAGCTGTGGTCAACATTATCTACGTATGGGTTGGTATGGGGGTGCACGGAGTGGTTTCCAGTCGAAAGAGGTGTTTGACACCATGGCTGTTCAACCTATTCATGGATAACTGTTTGACAGATTTGTTAAGAGAAGGTATGTATGGGTTAAGAATGAATGAATTACTCATCAATTTTACTCAGCCTTGATGATCCAGTAATACTTGCAACATCTACTAATGAGCTACAGGAGATGCTAAATATTATGAATGAAGCTTTGAAAGGGAAAGGAATGAAAGTGAATGTAAACAAAACGAAAGTTATGCTTTTTGAACGAGATGAATCTATGATGAATTGCAATATTTTGAAAGATGGGGAACAAGTGGAAGATGTAAAAGAATTTGTATACTTGGGATCTGAATTTACAAAAGATGGAATATGTGAAAATGATATTGAAAAGAGAGTGAATGCAGGGAATATGGTAAATGGTGCTCTGTACGCCTTTATGTAGAGCTAGATGGTGTCTCAAAGGGCCAGAGTGGTTGTGCATGGAAGAGTGTTTGTGCAACCCTAATGTACAGTAGTAAAAGTTAGGTATGTCAAAAGAAGCACAAAAGTAAAATAAATGCGGTATAGATGAGAACGTTGAGAAGTATAAGTGGATTGAAACTGACTGACAAAGCAAGAAACAGTGTAAAAAGAGAACGTAATGGTAAAAGCAGATGTAGTAACGAAAATTGTGCGAAAGGTGTACTTAGATGGTTTGGGCACGCAGAGAGAATGACTGAAAGGAGACTGACAAAAAGGATTTATGAGTCAAGATCGAATGGGAAAGTTGGAAGAGGTAGATGGCGAACGTTGCTGGACCAAATCCAGGCCATTTTAAAGAAGGGTCAAGTCGAGAGTACTCTAAAACGACGAACTTGTATGAAAGGTTCAATGAGAATGAAAGAAGCGAAGGAGTTAAGCAAGGATCGTGGCAAGTGGAAGGACGTGGTCTCTGAGGCGTGATGCTACCTACGTATTCTGACTTGTATCTTTATTTCTGTTTTAATCAGGAATGGCGTAACAGTGTTGCACTGGCTTTCAATGCTCTCTTACGATGAACAAAACCGTAATATAAAGTACGCTATTTTCAATTGAACTCACTCACAGTGTCATCGTTGTGGGCGTTGCAGCCGTCGTCAGAATATACAGAGTACTCTATCTTGATAGATTTACATAAGCCCATTTCCTTGTATAGAGCTTCGTCCATATCATTTAAACAACCGCCATCATCATCATTTGTTTTTTTAGAATTCATTGCTACAGCGCTTCCATCCAAGACACCTTCATAGTTTTCACTTTTTATTGCAACACTTACATCAGATAACACAATGTTCCCTGGGTTTGTTGGTACATCTTCATAATTGTATTGTTTTACATGCATGTTACAGTGGTCAGGTGCAAAAGCTGGTTTATCAATATCAGCTTTAAATAGTTCTCTCATATAGTCTATCTGCTTTATATGTTGTAATGTTACCTAAAAGAAACAAAAAATATTAATCATACGAACGCATAAGATATCTTGCAAAATTAATATCTTTTTGCTTACTGTTCCATGTATTTTAACCAAGTCCATCATCACTGAACGGGCCCTCAAGCTCTTGGATCTGAATTTCTCGAAATTTATCAAATGTTGAGCACATTCTCTGCAGAGTGTTTGCTTCACATATCCTTCTTGACAAATCTAAAATCACATTCTGCAGATTATGGGAAATTTTGCACTTTCAAATATTATAAATGTTTTTATTGGTTAACAGAGCAGTACTTCCAAAAATTAATTAGTGCTCTTTAATTGTGTAATAGCTAGAACTTGCTTAGACTTTGATTCATGGCAAACAATCTTATTCAATATTCAATCTAATATTTGAGTTATCAATTATTAGATTGAATGGATGTAAATGTCAAGTATTTATTAATCTTTGTATATAGTCGAAATTGTAAACATAATAGAATTAAGCTATAAAATAATTGTTTATTTAGTCATGTATAACGGCGCACAGATTGTTAATCGGTTTACAATCGAATCGGACTTGACATATTGGAGGTTGACAGCTGACATACTGACAGCATGACACTGAGCGGCCATTACTGGTTCGGATTTCATAGAGTGCGCACGTGCCCACGTGTTCTGGTGGAATGTTTTAAATCTAGTTATACTTTGTTAATTATCTAAAATTATAAGTGTTGATTTATTAAAGTGAAATTAATAAAGAAGGAACTAATTGAAATTAATAAAGAGCAAAGGCTTGCAAAACTTTGACTCAGCACCCTTAAGAGTAGGCGAGAAAGAGGCGATCTCATAGAAGCTTACAAAATCATGAACGGTTTTTACTACGTGTCAGGGTTTGATGAAGTATTTTATGAAAAGTGTAACCCGAAGCTAAGAGATCATAATTTTAAAATCTGGTATAAGCGAGCATCATCAAACCCATTTAAGCACTTTCCTTGTAATAGAGTTGTACGCCAGTGGTGACTGCGAGATCGCTAAATCAGTTCAAGAATAGACTGGACAAGCACAGAAATAGCAAAAAGCACAATTTTATACACTAAAATTGATAAAGGCGCATCAGCGAAAGCTGCGTAGGAATATTGTATTGAAATATCCGACGTTGATCTCCCACATTATGGCAGACAAAACCCAAGATTGTAAACAGAGGATGCACCGTTATGTATGATATTTATGCATGTTGTGTTGTCCATTTTGTTTGGTGGTGGCACCAATAACAATAAATTTCAACTATTTATAGATAATCAAAATTATCAGATACCAGAACAATTTACTTTGTCTTCTGCAACACACTTGACACTGACGAGATCTGTGCCATGTGTAGAAGAAGGTACAAATAACAAAAAAGAATATGCAATGCAATCAAATTCATTGAAATTTATTTGAATGCAGAGTATTTCAGAATATGGAAATTCTCAGGTCATGTTGGACTATGAGAATCAGGTGATGGAAAGTGCTCATGTGTGTCTGTGCTGTATTGTATCACTTGTGCAGTTAGCTAATCTCTGCTATTGAGGTTGGTTTTAGAGGCCAACATTTGTTTAAGAGAATCATTAGTAACTTTTTATTAATAGTGAAACAAATTGTTGTATGAGTAACTGGGCAGATATATTGATACATATATGAACATAAAATACATACGGAATGTCCAATCAACTTTTCATATGCATCCTCCAAGTTGTATTTGCTCAGTGAAACTAAAAATCTGTCCGTGTGCAAACAAATCATACACAGCTGCAAGAAACCAAAAACTTTAATTTAAAAAAATAGCTAAATAAATTTAAGTACCCTTTTAAAAAAACTATATCATACATTTTGATAAAAATATACTCAAATTTATCAGAAAATTGTTGCTCACAGGATACAGCGGGTGATAAATATAATTCAACAGAAACTGCATTCTTAGGACATGTGGGATTTCTTTGATCATTTGGTTTAATTAATTAATTAAATTCACATATAATTGTACAGAATAAATTATAACCTTAACTGCAGAGGGTATGACACCTGAACGAACTTGTCTCCTGCCTCCTTCAATGTTGCAAAACTCATCATCCAGAAAATGTTGTGAGCAGATCACAGCCGACTCTTTGAAAGGTTGATCATGTTTTCCGATGGCCCTGAGCCACTTCATCCGGAGTGTTACATCCGAGGGGAAACTGGGAATGTGTGTTTCTTATAACTTCAATTAAATACTTGTAATCTTACTTTTTTAAACAATTAAGATCACTTCAATAATGTTATTAATCTACTAGGATATTCTTAAGGTTAACTTATAGCTGCGCTAAGGATCTATGTGTCAGTCAAGGAACATAAAACTTCTTTTACATAAGACCAATATTGGTCAGAATGCTACATTTTGAGTTAAAGGTATAAAAACCCACCCCTGATCTTTGAATGAGAAAAATCAAGGCACATTATAAAAGTGAATGAGCCCAGTACTCAGGCAGCTCCTGTAAGGTCAAATGGATGGCCCAAGAAACAGAGCCATGTGAATTGTTTGCATATACAAAACTGGATTCCAAAGATGTGCTTAAAATATTATCACAATACCCGCTTATATGACTGCCTCATTGGTCTAGTGGTTAGCATGTTCGACCACAGACACGAGGTCCTGGGTTCATGTCCCGGGTTGGGTCAATCCGAAAATAGAAATTGAGTTTTCTATTAAGATTTTCTCAATATTTGACCGAAGTTGGGAAGGTGGCTGTGTGATCCACCCCTGTGCCTCAGAGAGCATGTTAAGCCATTGGTCCTGCACCCGATCTCTCTCCAGTTGTGTCTGATTACTATCACATCGGACTATGAGAATAAAGGAATAGAGAGTGCACTTGTGTACTATGCCTGCCAATCCACAGTGGAGCAGTGTGGTGGGTCTATGCCCTAAAAACTCTCATATGTGTGAGGAGGCCTGTGCCCAGCAGTGGGACGTTAATGGACTGCTACTTACCTTTATATAATATTGTATTAGCTGAATTTAATACCCGTGTTTATTAATCTGCTTGATGAGGCTAAAGCCAACTCAGAGCTGTTGAGTCTGAGGAAAGGAATATTCTAATTATATTACATATATTTTGTGTATCTGATTGGGAAATTAACAATTGTTTTACATCTTTGAGTCAATCAAACACAATAGAGACTCACTAATCCTTCACAACTAGCTTCAACTGAAATGCAAACCCTGACTGTATTTGTGATCGGCAGTACTCTACACTGAGTATCACAAGCTAAAACATGATAGGATTATACTATTATTTAAGACAGTCATTGATTATTGTGGACATATCAGTGAAATGCTATTAATTATTAAAGTAGTCTATTGACTTTTTCGCGTGTGGTTGGAATGGTTAGCTCCAATTTATTGTTGAGTGATTAGGAAGATCATTCGGTAACAAATACTAAGTGAAAATTGAAAAGTTTTAATAAAACCGATAACTCACTCATGAAATGTGATCGCATCTGCTCGCGCTGCATTATTTGCAGTGCTATTACAGAAAGGCACACAGCAACGCATTGTTTGTGATTTAGATGTTCAGTAATGTATTAAACACTACACTCTGCAGCGAGCGATCAAATCATTGATTGAGCAAAGTAACCAACACAACTATGCAGCTTTCCACTTTTCATCAATATTCCCACAAGCAGCAGACTGCTGAATTGTTATTCGTTCATCAATCTTTAACTCTGTTGATCTTTGTTTCCTTTGACATCAGGTTGAGCAATTCAGGCGGCCAATAATGGGACTCAATTGTATTATAATAATATAAGAACAAATGTGATAACAGAACCAGATCAAAACGTCATGATATTTACATTATACATTTCGTTCCTCAGGGGGTGAAATAGGGATGATCGATGTACATCGATGTTTTGCCAGAAAAAAATCGATGTGGTGACATCGAAATCTTGTTTTGGACAACATCGACATATCGATGTTTTTATTGCGATAACCTCGACCATCAACGGGAATAAAATATCGAAACTTGTCCTAAGAGATAAAAAAAGTCCAACTTCATTGAACCGTTATCAACGGTGAACAAATCAACATTGAAACAGTCAGTACTCGCACCTACGAGCCGTACTCCCTTATCCGTAGCCGGCGTTATTCTTTAAATAATAAAGGAATATTTTTTTAAGATCAATCATAGAATGTCACTCATACATATAGGTGGGTAAAACAATGGGTTTTGCTTAAATCTTAGTAACATTCCAAAAAACATGATCATTGACTTTCACTTAAAATGAATAACAAAACATTAAAACCAAAAAATAATAAACCTAATATTGAGTAATATATTATATATTTAATAGTTCCTTTTTTTAATGTATTAGCAAAATTTATTGAAATGTATAAATACATCATCGATATTTTTTTTCACTTGGCAAATTTTCTGAAAAGTTAAATATCGAGAGAACATCGATGTTTTCATTCCCATAACATAACATACATACATACATAGCATCACGCCTTATTCCCTTCGGGATAGGCAGAGACAACGTCCTTCCACTTGCCACGATCCCTGCATATCTCCTTCGCTTCTTTCATTCTCATTAAACCTTTTATACAACTTCGTCGGTTTAAAGTACTCTTGACTTGACCCTTATTTAAAATGTCCTGGATTTGATCCAGGAACGTTCGCCTTGGTCTTCCCCTTCTAACTTTCGCATTCACTCTTGACTTTTTGTCAGTCCATAATATCCACGAAAAGAAAATATTGAAACAATGAAGTACCATTGACATCCATCTAGCTTTGAATATTTTAGGTAGGGGTTAGGTAACTATCTAAGTCAATTTTTATAAATTTTATCTTTACATTTTTTAATAATATACCCTACTGCATACCACCATAGCGCATAAAGAACTATTATCAGTGGCTAACCTAATGAGATGTCGTTAGGTTCCATAAATTTATTTTGTGCAAGAGTTTCATCCCCTGAGAACAAATATGAAAACAGAACCAGACCAAAACGTCAAGATATTTACAAAATTGACATTAGCACAGAGTAGGTATAGTATTATCTATGCATATGAAATTAGTAGAGTGGCAACACGCGTTGAAATACAGACAGAGACGGAGGTGCACCAACTGTATTACGCATTTGAAGTAGGACATAGTAATTGGTAGAGTACGTGGAGGAGGAATGGTTGAGGTGCAAAGATGGAAAGGTATGTGTAAGAAAAACCAAGCAATAGCAAAATCTTCTACATTCGCTGTCTACAAGACATTGACAACATGGTTAAACATAATAGAATAGTAAAAAAACAATATAGCTACTTATATAACACTAAATACGTCTTATTGTGTCTAAAATCAAAGCCATTCATAATTGTACGTCCCTAGATTACTTTTCCCAACATTTACCTGCTAATTGTAATGCTAAAATTATCAAAAAATTTAACGATATACTACAGGTGATGCACAACAGCTCTTTTCCCTTGGACGTAATTATCGTTACGGAGGTTGGAATATCTAACGAAATTGTCCAATTGTATAATATACCTAATATACCGGGATATAAAATGCACTCACAAATACGCATTAATAAAATAGGAGGTGGAATAACAATTTATTCTGAAAACTATTTTTTACACCAATTCATTATAAATCAAATACATTTGAAAACTTAACCGGTGCGCTAAAAATGGATAACGAACAAGACGTGGTTGTTGTAATGTCCTTTCACGTCGGGTATAGAGTTGTTATTATTCCGCTAATTCAATTAATTATTACATATCCAATAGTGTTATTCACGTGGTTTATTCCCCACCCATTGTGGCGTCTATCACCTCCCCCCCCCCGCGCCGAAGCTGCGATTGGGTAGGGATAGGGTCTATTGCAGACTAACTTATCAAATCATAGACTAACTACAAAGTTCACAGATACATAAAGGATAATTAAATGAATTACCGAAAAAATAACAACTCTATACCCGACGTGAAAGGACATTACACGGATCACCGTGCAATTGAGTTTACCTGCGTAGACGACAAGCGACCGAAACCATATAAAGGCGGTTACTAAACAGATAATTGATATAAAAGTTTTAAAAGATGAATTTAGTAAAGTATCTTGGAAAGAAACATATAATATGAGTTCTCCAAACTAAATTTGCGATTTTATTATTAGTTCATTCAAACATGGGTATGATGCATCTGCTAGGTGTTATAATTATAAGCAATTTCCTCGATAGCCGTTTAAGATGCCATGGATTATGTAAATCGGCTTAGTAATAAACGAGATAGGCTTTTAACTTTATGGAAAAACAATCCACACAATTCTCAAATTAGACTCAATTATAACAAAATGCGTAATAGATAAGATTTTAGAAAATCGAAGACTTTTACATTATGTCAATCGAATAAAGGATAACTTTAATAATCCAAAGAAAACATATAATATAACGAATCAGATGTAAGGCCGTGTTACTCTATCTATTGATGAAGCTATATTTAAATTTTTTTGATAGGGTTGCATTCATAAAACCTGCAATCGCCAGTATTCGCTTTCAAAAAGCGACCATTGAGAAAATAAATGAAATCATAAGTAATCTTTCTTCAATAAAAGCACCAGGGCCAGATAATATCAAGGTTGATCATGTCAAAATGATAGACGTAAATATATCCGTAACCATAGCGAACCTTATAAATAGTAGCTTTAAGAGTAAGTATTACCCGAATTGCTTGAACAAAAAGGAAATGTTAGGCCAGTATTTAAGTCAGGCAAACGAAATGATTATTGTAATTATCGACCTATAATACTTCTTTCGACTATTGATAAAATTGTAAAAAAGTGAGAATCAAATAATTAACAAGAATCAGTTTGGTTTTCAACAAGGAAAAGGAACACAAGATCTTCTCTTTGAGTTTCCCGATAAGGTTAACAATTATTTGAACGACCGACAACATGTACCAGCCCTCTTCATCGATTTATCACGGGCATTTGACACTCTTAATCACGACCGACTAAAATTTAAGTTGGAACATTCAGGTATCCGTGGGCCACTCCTCGCTTGGTGTTCCAATTATCTCAGTAATCGAACTTTTACTGTTAAAATTGGTAACACAGAAAGAAATGCTATTATAACTAAATAAGGAACGCCCCAGGGCTCAGTTTTGGGGCCATTGTATTTTCTGTAATACGTAAAGGATATGAGTAACTGCCTTAATCATTGCTACTGTTACCAGTTTGCAGATGACACGTGTTTAATAATTGCAGACTGAGACCCAAATAAAATGTGTGATTTGCTACAGGAGGACTTTGATCGTTTACACAAGTGGTGTCATGATGAAGGATTAGTATTAAATCTGGCTAAAACGAAGCTTCTTCATATCAAATCGCCCTACCTAAAAGACGTATTCCGAAAAAAAGTAGTAGGTATATGGGGTCTGGCAGGTGTTATTGGAATTACTCATAGACACGTTATAAATCTGACAAATACATATAAAAAAAACTCCATATGCTACCAATTTGCGGATGATACATGCTGATAAAAATCCTGAAAAAGCGCGTATCCTGTTGCAATCTGATTTTAATAGGTTAAATAGGTGGTGTCACGATGCTGGGTTGATAATTAATCGAAGTAAAACTAAATTAATACTCATAAAATCACCATACCTGAAAAAACTCCCCATGAGTGATATTCTCGGTCACAACCATAGTTGCCTGCATTCGAATAACATCAGTTGTAAACGTTTTTTATATAAATGGTTGTAAAAATTGCATATAGTTAGTAAATTTAATTGGTGTAACCATGTTGAACACCTCTGCAATAAGCTTAGACAATTTTTAGCTAATGTATCGATTTTTAGGAACCGTATCCCCTTAAAAATAAAACTAATGCTATATAATTCTCTAGCGGAATTATATATTCAGTATCGTTTGAGTAGTTATGGACGTACATTTAAATGTTATTTGAACGAAATATTTAAACTACAAAAGAGAATATTAAAACTAATCCTTAACAAAAACCGTTGTGACTATTCGTATACTGAACTTTTCAAAGAGAGTAAAACTCTACCCGTCCAGCTACAAGTAATATATTTGATTTTAAAAGAAAACTTCTTCAATGATATGTGTTGGAACAAAGTACAACATCCTGTATTTACTCGGTCTGCCACGCAAACCGGTCATGTATTACGCGAGCGCTTATTAAAGACGGCGACCGCACGAATGCTTTAGTTCCTCGCCTACTCAATGAATTACCTACCAATGTGCGGGACCATATTAACCCCCATAACATTAAAAAAAACGGAAAACTTACTTTTTAAGTTACCTTTTATGATGTATAACTTTGTTCAACTGGCAATTGTTTTGCTGGCATACCTAGAGGATTAACTCCTTGTTAGCATACTTTATAAATCCCAGTGGTTTTTTAATGCTAATATATTGTTAGAAATGTCACACCGATTTGTAGAGGGCCACACCAGTTTGTAGCTGACCACACTGGTTGCTAGCTGGCCACACTGGAACAGTTGCAGAGACGCCGCGCACGCGAATAGTCACTTAAGTCACGTTCGACATTTCATACGTCATTGTCATGCCTATTTTAAATATTGCCGCCATTTTTCGTTGTTATGGACAAATTAACGTATTAAGTACCTAGTCTTCTTTTAATTTATAAGAATAAAAAACATTTTTTTTTAATAATAAAAAAAACGGCACGCAAGCTTTCACTCCATTTACACATAAGTACTCTGTGGTAATGTCAACACTGCGCAGTGCACATAGCTTGTTTTGATTCTGTTTTCTCGTCTGTTCTTATATTGAAATTTATCATTTTAATACAATTGTGTCCCAATATTGGCCGCCTGAATTGCTCAGTCTGAATGTCGTCAAGGGCTCTAGCAGTTGACAACAATCATCAACAGAGATAAAGATTGATGCACGAAACAATTCAACAATTAGCTGCTTGCGGGAATATTCATTAAAAGTGGAGAGTTTAGAGTGTCTGCTGCATAGTTATGTGTCGCGGTTCCTTTGCTTAATCAATGGTTCGAGTGCTCGCCGCAAAGTGAACTTCGAACAACGTAATTACGAACAATGCGCTGCTGTGTACCTTTCTGTAGAAACAATGCAGACAATGTCGCGGGAGCAGATGAAATCACATTTCACGAGTGAGCTATGGGTTTCTTTAAATCCAAATAATTGTTATCGAACGATCTTTCTAATCCATTCTAACCTAACATAAATAAATCAATAAACCACTCTAGTAACAAATAGCCTTTCACTGGTAGTCACACAATCTTCTTCCTTTCTTCTTTTAATAATTGGCTTTTGGGTGTGACAAGGCAAGACACACAATTTCGCCAGTGTCACATTAATTGGAGAAACACAGAGGAAACTGTAAGGTTTATGTCATTGAAAACCAAAATTTAGATAATGTACAAATTTTAATACATTTAATAAATGTCTATATTTAATAAATTTACAATAGGGACTATATACAAACACTCAACATTTAAAGGAAAGGAACTGGAAGGAATAANAGCCCCTTTTGAGAAAGAATAATACTTTTAGACAAACTGTACCTTATATGAGTAGAATATGTTTCTTCTGCGGCACTACAGCCGTGAGTGGGCTTTAGCCTAATAATCCCATTGATAAAAAGGTATCTTGTTCAGCTTCAGAAGACCAAATTGTTAATAATGATAATATTTTGAACATGTTTCTTGTGTTTGCATTTATATTAAGGTATTAATAAGAATAGAAAAATTTGTCACACCCATTCAGATTTCCAATTCTGTATGCGCCTCATTGGTCTAGTGGTTAGCATATTCGATTACAGATATGTCCTGGGTTCATAGGCCTGCGTTGGGCCAATACAAAAATCGATATTAAGATTTTGTAAATTTTTGGGGAACTTGGTGATGTGCCCCACCACGTGCCTCAGAGAGCATGTTAAGCCTTCGGTCGGGTATTTATTGTTCTGATGTGACCTAACCATAGTATTTATCCAATTTTAATGAATTGGAAGATCTTAGGCTTGTCCCCAAGTTTGTATCAAATAGACTATTTGAACGGGTACATATCACGATGGCGATTTTTAATTTTGCCGATATTTCGACCCAGTTGCATGGATCGTGGTCACGACGATACTGCTGTGGTCGGTTGTGTCAAGCTGTCAAGGGCAGAATCTGTCTACCCTACGTCTGATTCTTTTATTTTTCACGGCACCCACATCCATTTGTCGGCATACTACACTCACAACGTCACGTTTTAATTTTGAAAAATTGCGTCGTTTGTTCATTTGGCAACTGGGTCGAAATATCGGCAAAATTAAAAATTAAAAATCGTCATCGTGATATGTACCCGTTCAAATAGTCAATATGTTAATAAACCACGAAAATTTAAGTTTAATACAATTTGTATCAAATCCTTATTCCCTGTTTACCAACACCACTCAAATTGTGCCTTGACCTTTTTCATTCAAAGACCAAAAGTGAGTTTTTGTCCTTTTGGCTTAAAACCAACAAATTAATATTAATCGTAACAATGGCTAATTTAGAATAGAATAATATTTTATTTGCCAAAAGACACATTTGAAAATATATACAAAATGGCAAAAGTACAAATGTTCAGCCAATGATTTGCATGCAAATATGTTATATAAAGTCACGACACATCATACTGACATAAACATTATTAAATTAAATTAACATTATTAAATTTACATAAATTAAAGTCAAATTACTCAAAATATTCCATAATTACACAAGAAAAATAATATTCAAAATTAAAAGAAAGTCAAAGGAGAAATTATAATAGATATCTGTCCACGTCGTAGAATGTCCTTTCCAGCAACCAGTCTTTAAACTTTTTCTTAAATAGAAAGGCAACTAGTTCTTGAAAATTTGCTGGTAATTTATTAAATAATTTCACTGCCATGAAGTATGCCTTCTTTTTAAAGTAATTTTGTATTTCTTAGAATGAGTTAGAGCAATAGCTTAGCAGTATGTTACTCCAAGGGATATTCTAGTAGATGAATAACATTGACAAAGTGATTATATTTATCATAAAAATTCATGGGTATTTTAAGGAAGGTTACAATAGTAAACTTGATTTTAAACATTCCCAGTTTCCCATCGGATGCAACACTTCGCCTGAAGTGGCTCAGGGCCCTCGGAAAACACGATCAGCCTTTCAAAGAGTCATCAGTGGTCTGCTCACAGCATTTTCTGGATGATGAGTTTTGCAACATTGAAGGTGGCAGGAGACAAGTTCGTTCAGGTGTCATACCATCTGCTGTTAAGGTACATTTATAGGTGAATTTAATCAAGTGATCAAACCAAATGATCAAAGAAATCATTTACATTTATCAGAAAGTGTTGTACATGAATAATTTTTCAATGAAGATCTGAACTTATTTCTCTGTTTCATTTTAAAATATTAAAGCTCTTTAGTTTCTTGCAGCTGTGTATGATTTGCTTGGACACTGACAGAAATTTAGTTTCCCTAAGCAAATATAACTT
The DNA here is from genome assembly GCA_015832385.1 of Elymnias hypermnestra. NCBI lineage: Eukaryota > Metazoa > Arthropoda > Insecta > Lepidoptera > Nymphalidae > Elymnias > Elymnias hypermnestra. The sequence continues at coordinate 89,917 of JACTOM010000158.1, forward strand.
GGACGAAGCATATGAAAAGGTGATGGGACATTCCGTAAGTATTTTGTGATCAAATATATATCAGTACAGCTGCTCAATGGCTCTCCCTTCAATTTGTTTTACTCCTGTAACAATTGATTAGTAATCCTCCTAAACAAATCTCATGCAGGGATTA
>JACTOM010000087.1:0-99549 GCA_015832385.1 Elymnias hypermnestra
AAAAAAAAAAAAAAAAGAATGGAGGTCTATGCACACCACTAGGATATTAATAGGTTATCTAATTTTCATTTTGGATATATCTCTCATGTTTGCTTAAGTTGCAATAACATAATTTCTTTATTTTCTTCTAGTCTATGGGGACTCTAAAAGAAATATCTATGCCTCAAAATGGTATTTACCCACCTGGTATAAAAGCACTTTCTGAGGCCCTAAAACAAAATCCTAATTTGATGAGTTTGAACTTAAATGATAACATGATTGGAAAGAAGGGGTGTATTGCTATAGCATCTGCATTACCTAGGTGAGTATAGGCACATTTATGTAGTGAAAAGTAAAAGCTTCAATGCCCAGGTACAGATATTTTAACATTTGACTATCATTCCACCTTATGATATATGATGATGATACTTATGACATATATATCTACTGTGTTTATCTATCTACACATTATACTGTATGCAAATTGTGCTGTTTTTATAGAGTCATCAAAAATTTTCCAACTGAAAGTTTGTTTGGTGAAATGCAATGCTAAAATTTCTAATCTTCATGTATATTATCATTTATATATGTGTCTATGTGTTTAAACTTGTTGTAAAGGAATATAGATAAGGTAATATGGAGCAGTTAGGTCTATGCTCTAACAACACTCTCTATTGAGTAAAAAGGCATGTGCCCAGCAGTGGGGCATCAATACAGTGCTAACTACCTTACTGCATCATGATGGGTTTTTAAAAATATGGAAGTCTAGATACCTTTACTCATATGACTGTGACAGCTTATGCTCAGGGATGTGGGATGTTAATTGGCTGCTACATTGTTATAAAAATATTTTTTAAATTAAAGCCATGGAAAATCGTTTAGAGAAATCGCAAGTTCGCATCTTGTGCAGCATCGATAAGTTGTTTTTACAAAAATGAAAATTCATTATTCTTTTCAATTCATCATTGTGTTTTTCGGTGAAGAAAATCATCATGAGGAAACCTGCATATCCCAGAGTGAATCTGGGGTATGTGCAGTGTTCCAAACCAATTTGGAGCAGTGTGATTGGTCTATGCTCTAAAACCATCTCCTATAAATGAGTAACACTGCCCAGCAGTAGAACGCTAATAGGCTATTACTTATCATACCTTATTAACGTTGATCTGGAACAGGCTATATATGTAGTCTGCCAATCTTTATTCGAAGTGTGTGGTGGGTTTTGAAACACAATTTTAGAAAATATATCATTTACTTTTATTATTAACTGCCTCATTGGTCTGGTGATTAGCATGTTCGACTACAGATATGAGGTCCTGGGTTCAGGTCCCGGGTCGGGCAAATTAAAAAAATCAGTATAGAGTTTTCTTTCTTTTTCTCAATATTTGCTCGAAATTGGGAAGTTGGCTGTGTGTTCCACCCCCGTGCTTCGGAGAGCACGTTAAGCCGTCGGTCCTGCGCCTGATCTCTCTCCGGTCGTGTCAGATTCCCGTCACATCAGACTATGAGAGTGAAGGAATAGAGAGTGCACTTGTGTACTATGCCTGCCAATCCGCAGTAGAGCAGCTTGGTTGGTCTATGCTCTAAAAACCCTTGCTCCTCGGAGAGAAGAGGCCTGTATCCAGCAGTGGGACGTTAATGGGCTGTTACTTACTTTACTTTTATTTCCAGATTAAGGAAACTTAAATCAATTAACTTCGGAGACTGCTTGTTGAAAAGCCAAGGGGCTCAGATGCTAGCAAAATCTTTCAAAGAAAACTCTATTTTGCTAGAGGTGAATAATTCAAATTCGATATTCAAGTAGACTTTTACAGCACTTTTGAATCAACTATTGTTAATTTTTGTTTATGTATGTGTGCAATAAAGTATAATTGCTATTTGAATTAAATAAAATGAAAATGAGATGACCTAGTTCAATGAATGTATTATGTGTAGGGGGCGTCGCTGTGACGGTAATAAGCTAACCTGGTAAGAGGTATAATTGATCTCTTACTCTAGTCCTGTTGATGACAAAGTAAAAAATCAAAACATTCGTTATACAAGTAGGCTCAATAAGCTCTTTTGATGAAGATGATGATTTACTTTATAAAGAGAAAATAAATACTTAATTGATCATTCCACGCCTTCATTATGCTTTTCGGTGCAGGGAAACATCACGAAAAAACCGTGTTAATTCTGGGGTTTGTGTAGAATACAAATCCGTAGCAAAAGCCTTGAGCCCCTGACGACCAGAGGGACTTTAACAGGCTACTTGCCTTTACCTTTTTTACTGTATTTTCTATATATTTCTTTGTAGACGCTGGATTTCAGCCACAATGAAATAGGAGACGTAGCCTGCATGGATGTGGTGGATGCCCTAACTGCTTCACCCAGCAGTGCCAGTAGATTAAGGCGAGTAGTATTGACAGGTAAGACTCATCTATATACATAAAAGAGATATCTAGGTATCTATTGACTCATCACGATATCTCTGGATCCATAAGGCGTAGAGACTTGAAATTTGGTAGGAATATTCCTTTTGCTGAGTAGAGGTCTAGCGGACCTCTACTAACGAATAGAACAGATTTTTCGAAATTCCACCCGCAAAGGGTGTTAATAAAAAAATTCAAATTTTCACATAAAAAAAAATTAAAACTTCACATTTACAAACTATTTAAAACTTGGTCATAATTTTTTACATACTGGAATCTATCAAATGCAAATTTTAGGAAATTCCACTATCGAAGGGCTATGCGGGTATGTATTTTTTAGTAAGACAATTTGTCTAAATTAATGAAAAAGCCAAAAATACATTCCACACAGACGAAGTTTTATGCAATTTTTCAAATGGCTTATCTTTAAGAAAAATGGTCGTATCATGTCGGAATAAAATAAAAAGCAATTTATGGCTTGAAGTTTTTTAGGATCTTGTAATCTTTTTTATATGTTCACATATTATGAAAGTGTTATTTGTAAATATTAAAACGACCTAACCTTCAAACGAATTAGTATAAAAAATGCTGCACAACGTCGTGATGATAATGACGCGTTACACCCTCTCACATCAACTACTATTATTTGATTGTTTAAAGTTTTCGTTTCTGTCGGTAGCTCTTAATGTATGCCTAAATTTTAATTAATGTTTTAGTTCTAACAAAGCTATATTCTCTTTCGTGTGTATGCTTGTATTATATTATACCTAATTTATTTACAGGCAACCGCTTAGGTAGTGCGACGACCAAGCAGGAAATGAAAGACAAACTGGGAGCTGCTGCAGAACTCAGTGATGGAGAAGGTAGCGAAAATGAATGTGAGAAATACTATTTAATTATTATTATTTAATAATAACAATTATAGTTATCACATTTGTTCACATTTTAATATACATATATTTTCTATGATATTTTTACAATTTATGAAACAAAGTCACCAGCAGCGTTAGTCTGTCTGTTCACGATATACAGAAAAGCTACTGAAATAACAAAGTAAAGCTAATTTAAATGATAATATTAATAATGGAAGTTATGGTCATTTTTAAATAATTATCTCTCAGGCGCTATTATAGGTCAAATAACTGATATTTTATCAAGTTATTAGTTACTGAAAAATTATTTTACGAGGTATATATATCACCGATTTAGATAAAATCAAAATATTTTTTATTCAAGTAGGCTCAAAAAGCTCTTTCGAATCGTCAATAGTCTATCCGTTGGTAACAAATCTACCACCGGTTCGGAAAGTTGAAGACACAAAATATATGATAGTCACTAACTATGAAGAAGAAGGTATTCCGTTAATAGATTAAAATTCTCAATCTATAGACGAGGATGAATGAATAAAATGACCTTAAAAATAGTCTACATGTACATATTAATAAAATTTTATAATGAAATAATTTATTTGTAAAAAAAATTATAAAGTTTCAATATTATGCCCTTTCTTCTGGTAAAAAGTAATATATTAGCATAAGTTCTCTAAAAAACTCTTTCTTTAGTAGTTGAAGTTATTATAATACTTGCTCACTCCATTGTATAATATTGACAATAACGTAATAACCCCCTCTTGTATATAAGTTATTTTCTTTACTTGTTATTTTATCAATAGGAAATAACAGATATGTTAGTTAGTTATCCCATGCTTAGATAAAATTATTAAACATGCTAACATTTTGTGTGTGTGTGTGAGAGGGAGAGAGTTTGTGTGTGTCTTTGTAAGCATGTGTATGTATGTATATAATATATGGTAATTGTTTCGGTTCTCCTAATAAAACGCATTTTTTAAAATCTGTATGACATTTTATATATTTTTTTTATTATTTCTCTTTTATATTGCGTTGTAAGTAGCAAATTTGGTCACAGGTGAAGTTATACTGTACGCGATCGACGTTATGAAGGTTTTTTGTTAAAGGTGTAAATGATTTTGTTTAATGTTTAATAAAAAAAAATGGCCGTTTCGAAAGTTTAAATTATTTAAAATGTAAAGCTTAAGCGAAAGCATACCTTATAAGAAAAATCCACTTTATTTGTTCTCGATTGTGCACACGTGTCAAAAAATATTTTACGTTCCTTTCTCTAAAACAATTCATGCCAAATACACTTTCTTAATACATACTTATAATATATACAATGAGTTAAGAAATATTGAGTTTTTAGCGATAGAAAGTCCCTATTCAAAAAGATATTATTAAAAGGCTCATGTTTATTTTATTCTATTAAATGAAAAAAGTCACCCGACTACTTCCCCAACACTATATTTATTAGTGGAAACTTTACTAATGCAAGCGCTAGTTTCATGTGGCATCCTATGTTATTAATATATTGTTTGTTTCCCAAATATCTATAAATAAATAAGTAAACCGTATATTCGACGCATTAGATCATACGGACAAAACATCATAGATATAATATGATTAATTGTGCAAAACCGGGGTTGAGTGGCTAGTATATATAAATTAATTGCTGTTTTCACTATAACTCGAAACACTTTGTAGCAACCTTGTAAATATATGTAATATGCTTACATATGTAAAACAGAAACATTATTTCTAAATGACAGATGAAGACGAAGACGATGATGAGGAGGATGAGGTTAGCGAGGAGGAAGATTATGATGATGAAGACGACGTTGTCGACGATGAAGACGAAGAACTTTCGAACTCTGACAATAATACAAGGCTGAGCTCAACGGAATATGACAGCGCCTTGGATAAGTCCGAGATGGATGGAACCTTGAATCAAAGTCGTGAACCTGGAGGTGAACTAAATTTTAGAATTCTTAAATAAATATATACTGAGTATTCCCGTCGATTCCACCCGCATAGTTCCTGGTCTCGTGGAGATTTGGATAAACTCGTTACTTATTGGATCTAAAAGTTTAATCAAAGTCAAAATATCTTTATTCAAGTAGGCCTATTACAGCCCTTTCGAATCATCAAATATAGTTGTTCGTCTATTATTTAATTTAATGACTGATGATTACAATAAAGAACGACTTACAATCTAAAGTTACCCACAACAAATACAGTTGGGTGTACGTTTTTTTGTCATCATTACTATCTATATATTTCAAATTATAGAATGATTTTTCTATTAATGAAAGATTTAAATTTACTCAACGACATCTTTGTAACTCCTTCTGGGAGCTTGTTATAGCATACGTTGCAGTTACCCTTGAATGACTTCTCAATTTATTTCTTAAGTTATATGAGGCGCATTCACCTTTTTTCGTAAGAGTCAATATTTTTATGGACGTACAACAAGTTTTCTAATATATATACGCCGTGAACTGTCATTATTTTCACTGCTCCGAATTTGTTTCTTAGCAACTCTCTTGGACCCCTATTATAAATCTGCAGCACAAATACTGCATCTATATCAGCAGCACTATCCCAAAGTAAAATACCAGGTGACATAATGCTGGGAAAATAACTCAAATAGACTATCCTGGCAATTTCAACGTCCGTAAGATGGCGAATTTTTCGTTCGTAAATCGTTAGACCTCTTATATGGGGCCCCTACTGTAGTTTAGAGCCCAACTGCCTCATTGGTCTAGTGGTTAGCATGTTCGACTACAGACATGAGGTCCTGGGTTCGAGTCCCGGGTCGGGCCAATTCCAAATCGATATTGAGTTTTCTATTAAGATTTTCTCAATATTTGCCCGAAGTTGGGAAGTTGGCGGTGTGATCCACCCCCGTGCCTCGGAGAGCACGTTAAGCCGTCGGTCCTGCGCCTGATCTCTCTCCGGTCGTGTCGGATTTCCGTCACACTGGACTTTGAGAGTGAAGGAATAGAGAGTGCACTTGTGTACTATGCCTGCCAATCCGCAGCAGCGTGGTGTGTCTATGTTATAACAAGCCTCGCTCCTCGGAGTGAGGAGGCCTGTGCCCAGCAGTGGGACGTTAATGGGCTGCTACTTACTGTAGTTTACTAATACCCTACGTAATACCAAAGAAAACGCTACTGTCTACCTGATCCAGTTCCTCATTATTAAGTTTAACAATGGTTTTCATTTATTTTACGTTTGGCAATGTGAATTTAATACATTTTGTTTTTTTTTCTCGTTGAGTAATAAATTGTTTGCTTCAAACCGTTGTAGAACTTTATTGAGAGAGTTGTTTACATCGTCAAAATCTGTTTCTTGTTTAACTTTGAATATTAGAGAAGTGTCATCAGCAAACAAGACTATCTCATGATCGTCCTTGACAAATTTTATATGTAATTTTAGATATCAGGGACGTGGAGCGCTTTCTTGAAAAGCCGACAGTGGAGAATTTAATATCACTTGGATCCAACGCTGCCGATGTTCTAGATGCTCATTTAGTGGTAAGTGGCGGATATCCTCACTGGCATGTTAGTGCCATTTCTTTCTCTCGCAACCTGAATTCGCGGATTGGTATATCTCGATCTATAGGCCGCACCAGACGATGAGACACAATCGTGATCCATTTATTTATTTTTATTGCATAGAGTATGAAAAAAATAATTACAAAATTATTGATAAAAGTGTACAAAGGTCGTTATCAATTTTATTTTGATTTAAATGCAGTTCCAGAACGACACTGTGTAGAAGACTGCCTCATTGATCTAGTTGTTAGCATGTTCGGCCACAGTCATGAGTCTCCGGTTCGAGTCTCGAGTTGGGTGAATTCTATATCGATATTCAAATCAAATATCTTTATTCAAGTAGGCCTATTACAGCACTTTTGAATCGTCAAATATGTATAATTTTTTTTCCACACAATAATTCGAATGTACGTCTGATGATGGTATTAAAGAACGATTTGAAATCTAAAGTTATGAGAGTTCCTTCGCGTCTTAATCTGAGAAGAGCCCACAACAAACTCAGTCGGGTATTTTGGTTTAATATATTTAAATTGAAATTACAGCAATTCGTACACTCCCACGCGTTTCTATCATCTAAGTAATCTTGCAACTTGTAATACGATTTTTCTATCAACTTTATTTGAACAAAGACTTTGAATTTACTAATTGACATCTCTAGAACGTCTTGTGAGAGTTTATTATAGAAACGTATACAGTTACCCTTAAATGAGTTGTTAATTTTATGCAGCCTACAGGAATGTATAATAAGTTTGTTTTTGTTTCTTAAGTTATATGATGTACATTCACTCTTTTTTATTAAAGAGTCAATGTTTTTATGTACGTACAACAAGTACAACTAGAACAACTGTAATATATACACGCAGTAAACTGTCATTATGTTAACTACCTTGAATTTGTTTCTTAGCGACGATTTTCTCAATATTTGCCGGAAGTTGCCGGAGTGCCCCACCCCCGTGCCTTGAAGAGCACGTTAAGTCGTCGGTCTTCTGTCCGATCTCTCTCCGGTCGTGTCTGATTGTTGTCACATCCTCCTATGAGTGAGGTATGTGCCCAGCAGTAGGATGGTAATAGGCTGCTACTTACCTTGTGTATAAAATGACATGTTAAAGTGTATTTCCCATCTGGCGAGAACACAGTCAGGGACCAATCGTAATGTTTTTAAATGCCCTCTTCATTTCAGTCAACACATGAAGAGGAGGGATTAACTGAAGCGTACGTGTACGCTCTCTGTTGCGTCGCGGGACTTTCCGCTGTGAGTGTAACAGCAGCGATGAATTCACGCAAACTATACCAAACAATGCTCAAGGAAAGAAAACATGACAATAGGCTTTTGACTCATGAAATGTTGAAAGGCTTGAAACTTATCAAGGTAAGTTACTCTTCTACTCTTCCTGTTCATCTATTTTCACACTTTATTGAGCGCCACCTTTATATCATCAACCCCTTACCTATAAAGAGTAGACTATAAAATATCAATTTTGTAAGACAGTGTCTTAAACATAAATGATTCATTACTGTACTACCTTTTGTACTAATGTTTTTTAAGTAAAATTTCTTTTCGACTTGAGGAGTAAGCTGATGAATGCACGAAGAGAACGTTACGAAAATTGTGTTCGGTTTTGGAATGGACGGCGAACATAATAAATTTAAATATTTGTAGAAATATAATATATGTTTAACTTGAATCATGTCTAACACTCAAGTTGAACGTTTATACGCTGGGCCAGCGATATATTTTACATAAAAAAATTCTAATTCGACCTTGAGTTTTATTGACAATTTTTCGTTTACTTATGCAAAAAAACTAAAAGTAAATACAATTTTGTCAATATGAAGTTTTCTTTAGTTTTAAAAATGGCCGCAAATGTTCCGAGGAAATTGCCGCATACCACCTTTCAACTAATAAACACTATTTTTAATAACGCAGCGCATCTTCGTGACGCTAATTACGCGTTTCATCCATAATAATTTTACCCTCATGCGCCTAAAGAAGTTTCACTTCGAATAAATCGAACAATTTCCTGAAGTAATTATGACTGTTCTTTAGATTTAGCACTTATTTTCTAATATATAAAATTCTCGTGTCACAAGGTTGGCTTGACCGATTTTTATGAAATTTTTTATGCATATTCAGTAAGTCTGAGAATCGGCTATCTATTTTTCAAACCTCTAAATGTCAAGGGTGATCCACCACAAAATTTGATTTTTTATTTTTCTGACCACATGTTTTGTTTTTATTTTTTTGTGATACATACATACATAGCATCACGCTTCGTTCCCATAGGGATAGGCAACATCCTTCCACTTGCTACGATCCGTGCATATCTCCTTCGCATCTTTCATTCTCGTTAAGCCTTTCATACAAGTACGTCGGTTTAAAGTACTCTTGACTTGGCCCTTATTTACCATATTCCCTGCATTCACTCTCCTTTCAATATGACTTTTACACGTTCCATCTTTTGTAAATTTAGATCCCAAGTATACATATTCTTTCACCTCTTCCACTTGTTCCTCATCTATCAAAATATCGCCATTCATCATAGATTCATCTCTTTCAAAAAGCATAACTTTCGTTTTGTTTACTTTCATTTTCATTCCTTTCCCTTTCAAAGCTTTATTCATAATATATACCATCTCCTGTGTAGCTCATTAGCGGATGATGCAAGTATTACTTGATCATCAGCGTAGAGTAAACATTTGATGAGTGATTCATTCATTCTTAACCCATACATACTTTCTTTTAAATCTGTCAAACATTTATCCATGAAAAGGTTGAACAGCCATGGTGACGCAACACATCCCTGTCGAACATCTCTTTCGACAGGAAACCACTCCGTGTACGCCTCGTTTATTCTGACACAAGCACTAGAACCTTCATAGAGAGACTTCAATGCTTTAATCAGATTACCGCTCACCTCATACGTAGATAACCTTGACCACAACTCATTCCTCACCACTCAATCATAGGCCTTTTCTAAATCTATGAAAGCGCTATAAACTTTTTGTGATACAGTATACAAAAATACAACCCTAAATTTCCACCTTTCTATCACCAACCCCTATTTTTTAATAGCAATAATAGTAGATATGGGACAAAACAACGTTTACTGGGTCAGCTAGTAAATAAATTTAAATACACGTAGATTAAGATAAAACTTGTGTATTAACACTTTTGATACTTCGGAAAGATATATATATATATATATATATATATTGCTACTCTATTTTGTGCTAGGTCACTGGTTGCCGATCACTTACTAATCACCCGTCCCGAGTTTTGGAACATATTGCGCTTATTCTGTTATAAAAGAAATTCACTCACATAGACATTTACAGGAAAGGTATATGTATAGATGGTTTCTAATTTTACTTTTCAGGCGGAAGAAAAAGAGTATAAAATACGTTGGTCCCTTGCTCCGTGTTATACGACATTAGCGAGCGAAATTGACAAGGATTATTTCCCCTCATCTTTAAGAGATACCGTCAAATTCTTCATCGCGAGCAAAATGGAGTCGCTTCCCACGGACGTACGGGAAGTCATCAACAAACATTCCAATCTTTTGGAATAAAATAATATATCAATTTTTGAAATAATAAATTTTAATTCATTAATGATTGTTTCGTTTTATTGGATAGCTTTAAAGTACGTGACCACGTCTTTCACTTAAATAATACTCTAGCGAGTAAACTTAGTTGGACTGCATTCGCTATTAGAATAATTAGGCAATACACTTCGCTTATTTTCATAGCATTATGTCTTACGGCATACTGTTATGGGGTAAGGCGGCGGACATTCAAACTATATTTTTATTACAAAAAAGAGCAATATGTGCCATATATCAATTAGGACTCGCGTTTCCTTAAGAGAAAAATTCAAAGAAATATCAATTCTCACAGTACCGTCGCTGTATATATTGAAGAACATTTTATATATCCGTAATAACATTCATTTATACAGAATCAGAAGCGAAACACACAATTTTAATACAAGAAATAAAACTTGTGATGCCATATTTTAAAGTGAAGAAGGTATAGAAATCATTTGTCGGGTTGAGCATACGCATTTTTAATCACTGTTGAGTTTGCCTCCACATAGCTTTAAGAAATATGTTAAAAATGTCCTATTACAAAACACATTATAATGTTGACGATTATTTAAGAGACAAACATGTATGGATTTGATTCCAGTGGCACATGAAAGCTAAACACATTGTTACGTACAAAAACTGCGTTTAAAGGAATAACAGTTGAGTTTCTTGCCGGTTTCTTCTCAGCGGAATCGACTTTCCGAATCGGTGTTACATTTGTTACCAACGGACAGACTACTGACGATTCAAAAGGGCTTTTTGATCCTACTTGAATAAAGAATATTTTAATTTGTTTTGGTACACTACAGATTCCAACTCGGTTGGGCAGCGTTCGGGAAACTACGCCAGATATTTTCGTCCGATAACCCTCAGTGCCTGAAGACCAAAGTCATCGAACAGTGCGTATTGCCAGTGATGACCTACGGTTCTGAGACGTGGACGTTGACTATAGGCCTTACGCGAAAGCTCAGAGTTACTCAGCGTGCGATGGAGAGGGCTATGCTCGGAGTTTCTCTACGTGATCGAATTAGAAATGAGGAGATCCGTAGCAGAACCAAAGTCACCCACATAGTCCTACGAATCGCGAACCTGAAGTGGCAATTAGCGGGGCACATAGTCCGAAGGACCGATGGAAGACAGTGTGGGCTGGCCTCCCACAAGGTGGACTGATAATATAAAGAAGGTCGCCGGTAGTCGCTGGAGCCAGGCGGCGCAAGATCTGGCTTTGAGAATGTCCTTACATGAGACCTATGCCCAGCAGTGGACGTCCATCGGTTGAAGCGACGACGACTACAGATTATCTTAATATTGTTAATTGCACATTTTTGTTGATAATAGATCGTTTTATTTTATTACAAAATTTTATTTGAAGACTACACAAATGACTAACTGGATTATTAGCTTTGTCGTTAACATAAACAATATAATATTAACTTAGAAATTACGAAAGCAGATAGAACAAATATACATAAAATAGGAATAGTGTTTTTGAACTAAGACACATGCGCAAAAAGCTTTAATGAACTGTTTGTAGTGTTTTGTTCTTTTTAGACAATCTGTGTACTAAATTTTATTTGAATCAGTTCAGTAGTTTTGTCATGAAAGCGCTACAGACAGACCGAGTTACTTTCGCATTTATAATATTAGTAAGAGTTGTTTTAGGTTATTACGCTGTTTAGTGTTTTAGGTATTAATGCTTTTATTGTTAAACAAATTGAAATGCAATTTTGAATAGATTAGGTTTAGTTTATCTAGCTTTTTATTTTTGTTTTCTATAGTGGACCTTCGTTAGGAGTTCAAAACCTGCAAGCACCACTAGGTTTGTCTTTATAGAAAGAAACTCGGGTGCTTGATTGTCCTTTCTAATCCATCATTGTACTTTTCGATGAAGGAAAACATCATGAAGAAGGCTGCATATCCCGGGAGTACTGTGTGTAGCTTGCCAACCCGCAGTGGAGCAGCACGGAGAGTCTATGCACGAAAAATTACGATTTTAAAAATGCACTCTTTCATGAAATCTACAAATACAAAATTTTCTACGACTAGCAAAGCCCCACGGTTTTACCCGCAAAGATACCGATCTCGTGACAGTGAACATAAAAGTTATATTTCACTTAGTTTTTAATTACTTCCTTTCATATTAATAGATATAAACTTACATTCATAATCTAACAATATACAGAGTTTACTTTACAACAAGTATTATACCTAACTAACTACAATTTTCAATTCATAACATCATTTATGTAGAATGTCCAACATTAGTCAATTTCAAAGTAATTTTTAGCTTGATTATAATAAATTGTTAAAAATAAAAACAAATATTCAAATGCAAAACTTTCTTTTATAACATTAGAGAAAGGATTTATTTGTACTACTTCATTGTCTCAGAACTTCCCTATACACGACATTTATCATAGTTTTGTTTTGTTCTGGACTCTGGATACGTTATTCCCTTTAGATTAACGTTTTCAAATTCGTTATATCTTTTGAATGGAATATCTAATTTTAATAATTTGAAAGGCATTTCACAAGTATAAAAAAGGTCTTTAATAAAACCATTTAATAGGATAAGAATTAATACAGAGGTATGAATAATATGGTTTGGTTATTGTCGGCACTTTTAAAATGTAAAAAAGTAGTTATTGTGGCATAACTACAGTAGTTGGACATACGGTATCGCGGGTTTTTTTTTTGTAGATATTAATACCTTCTATAATACTGTAGAACATCTTTTTCCTATCATCCATAGTTGCCGCAGCACGCGCCATGACAGATTTTTTGACGAATTCTTTCTTACCTTGGCTTACATTAATGCATTTTTATTAGGGGTCTCTATTTCTTCGAGAAAGTAATAAAAAGGCAGCTTTGGAATGGTGAAAATTTTTATTAAACCAGTATATTTATTGTGAAAACAGCAAAAACATACATACAAAAACAAGATTTGAAGGCCAGTGCTTATCGTCGATAGATCAATCTTTACAATTAAATAAAGTGGATCGATCAAAATTACAATAATCAAGATATGATACTCTCGCAGTTCTAAAGAAGCTGTTCAAGTGCTCGGTAAGGTACTATGTGGTTATCATCCTGTGTCGTCACAAAACTACATTTTTGTGAAAACTTCAGTCAAAGTAGTCTTCGAGTCATGTTTTGAAACCTCTCAGCAATGCACTTTTTAAAAACATACCGTGGACTTTCCAGCAGGACTGCGCCTGTTCACAGGCAAGAATACCGAAGCTTGACCTCAAACCAACGTTCCGGACTTAATAAGAGCTAAAGACTGGCCCGCATCTTGCCCAGATCTCAACCCTTTGGATTTCAAGTTGTTATCAATTTTAGAGGGCACGATCTGCTTGTTTCTTTAAAAAATCTTTGAAGCAAGCTGTGGAGGAATTTTCCTTGGAAACAGTGCGTTAGCCCATAGATTCGTGGCCAAACACATTAAGAGGGTTATCCCATGTGATGGGCTTAAATTTTTTTTTTTTGCATAGATTGCTTTTTTAATATGTTAGACCCTGCAACTACCAGACTCTAAAATTAAAAACCTTAGTTAATTAAGATAATTTGACGGTACATAATGACTTTAAACACAAATGGAATGTAATGACAATATTAATCATTTCCAAAAATTTAAGGGAACGAATGCCACCTAGGTTTTTTAGACTGCGTAACCGAAGCCAAGTCTGTCCATTAGTGTTCAAAGTTTAAAATTTTCATTTTTTCTTAAAAGACCCGATATTCACACTGCGGGTTAAATGAAAAATCATATAAACTATAGGGCTGCTTACTAACTTCAATAATATTGTAATGATGATGATATTAAAATATTCCGATAACTGGATTCCACACGTACAGGGCTCGAAAATCTTAAGTCAATAACTCAATTCCTTTTTAATCAATCAATTCCTTTAATTATATTTAATATCATCCTCAATATAAATGATGTGACAAAATGACTATATTCCACAAATAAGAACGTACAAGTCTATTTGCTTAAAAAGTACTATAAAGAAATTTATCAAGTGGTCTAACTTAAGATAACGCTTGTTTATCGTTAATCTATATAAAATAAAATATTTAAAATCAATTTCTACGTCGAGCACGAATTTCTTAAACTTTTTTTTATTACTGACAGACTAGCGCTTGACTGTGATCTCGCCTGATGGTAAGTGATGATACGGTCTAAGATGGAAGCGCGCTAATTTGTTAAGAGGCGATATACCTCTTACGGTTTCTACACAGCATCGCACCGGAACACAAATCTCTTTGTTTGGCTGTACGTTTCTGCTGGTAGGGTGGTAACTAGCCATGGCCGAAGCCTCCGACCAGTAAAGACAAATTAGTAAATACAATTTCCTAAATTCATCCTACCCTGGATCGAACGTGGGACCTCAGCTAGCAAAGCGAATACTCGCGCCAGCGAGGCCGTCAAACTTATTACATAGAAAGGAGTCGTATATGTCCGCTTTCAATAGATGACCCGTAGATGTATATCTTAAAATAATGTTAATTACTGAATTAACATTTTAAAAAAAAACAAATCAAGTGGCATCAACAAATTTAAAAAAAATCTATTAGTACTTGAGTGGAAAAATAAGAAGATTTACGATTGAAGATTTTAACAAAAAGAAGAGTATAAATAGGAGGAATTGAATAAAACAAATAATTCCAAACATTTATTTAAATTAAATAATAGGTGTACATTCAATAAAAGCAAGAGAATTTGCGCAAATTACAGACAGTGACCGTCTAAATAAAAAAAAAAAGAAATTCATAGCAGTTTCATAGAATATTCATAACAAAAACATGGAAACAAACTGTTAGATAATAAATTAGAAAAGAAAAGTATATCGATTGTCTTGTCTGTAATTTGGGCAAGAAATAAAAGCCTATCAAAAATAATGTATTGTGTACCAATTTTGAGAAGTTTTTAGTTTATAATTGAACATTGAACTATCCAGTCTATTAACAGCCATTTTAAAGCGAAATTATTATGTATTTATATTATAATGTAATGAACACTATGGGATCACAGATAAGAGCAAGCGACACCTCTGAAAGAGTAAAACAAACAAAATTTATATACACTATTACAATTTCAAAGATATTGCATGAAAAATAAATTCACATTGTATTCTAAAAATCATCACAATTCTAAAAAAAACTAATATTTATTATCACCACTCTCAGCAGCAAGTGGTTATTTCTACTTTAATTTTGATTACCAATAGTAAAATCACAGAATTGTATTCTTTCTCTAAATACATGAATTTAATACTTGATCTTTCCTAAACCTAACTTAGTAAGTAATGAATAAATTAATCACATGCAGCTATAAATTTAAGGACATTTTTAAATCTAAATTATATATTACATCCCTTTTTAGAGCCAAATGTGTATAAACATTTACGTTTTAATTAAATACTATTACATTGTACAAATTTCACTTAATCAATTATTGCAGGTGATTAAATATTGCAGTGATTGTTTTAACATAACTTTTACCTACTGCAGTTCAATCTTAAATATTAATATTATTGATATTTTAGATATTAGTTACAACTTTTCATTTACACTAACATTAAAGTACACCACTTGCTTTAATTGAATTCTCATATGATTTCATTACAGTGAGATAAGATTCAAACAGAAAAATGAAATGAAGTATGTAAACACATTTTCCTATTAAAAAACAGATTTATTGTATTTTGACTCAGCATCATATTTGAAAAGCTAATTAGTATAAATACAATATTTAAATTACTATTACCCTTAATGGCCAATTAGCACGTCAAAAACTAGATTATATAATAAATTAAACATTCTATAACTTGTTGATAATCATTTGATGAATTATTTTCTATTGCATTGTTAATGAATATAATTTATGAATTATTATGTATTTCCAATATTACTTGGTGGCTACATAATGTCCAGAATTTCTTGAAAGTTATTGAAATGACTAAATAAATATTGAACACACTTTACATGTAATTAAAATTACAATTCAAAATATCAGTCTTCGAATTTGGAGGACAGTTACAAACTAGTATCAATCACAAGGAAAACAAATACTACACTCGTTTGGAGTAGATTTTAAAAATATGTTCCACAATAATATTAACAAATAAAGTATATGCACAGTATTTCATCTGCGGATTGAAGAGATCTGTTTCATTTTACAGGATTTAGATTGCGAATCTCAATACATTTATAACACAGAAATATCCTGTAAACCATATGTCTGTTTCACAGTCTTATGACTACATACTTAAAAGTTTTAAAGCTTAAATTACATTGAAAAAAAAGATTCAATTTAATGTTAAAAGTTATCTAAAACTCGTATAAAAAGTTAAATTACATATTACTTTTGTGTTAAATAAATAGATAAATAATTAAAAGTATCACTATGAAATACATTTTCCACTAAATAATAAAATAAAGATTAAGTTAAAACTTGAATATAAAAATATTTTGACAAAACCATACTGCCTTACACCCTGTTTTCAATAAATTCTCAATAATCTCACAGGGTTTTTTCTAACTTAAACAACGATGACATCATGGTATAGGAACTATTATATATTTTTATTATTTTTATTTGTTTTCTATTGTATAATTTGCTATGACTTTCTTACTGACAAATTAATCAAAAACAGAAAAAACGTAAATTGTTTTTTTGCTTATCAAATTTCTTTTTGGTTTTATGTGTATTGCACTAATGGAAATGAGACAGAGATATTTCAATTTACAAATTCTGATGAGCACCCTATTTATTAAGAATTTAGTCACTTTTGAATCAAAAAAGTGACAATAACATTTCAATATTTATAAAATTGTTTGGAAAAAATAATTGTCATTGAAAATTAGTATATAGAAAAGAAAGTAAAAGAATCTCAAAGTCAATATTAGTAGAAAATTAATAGAGATTTTCAGAACTGAATGGGTGTTCAAATATAATATATGAGAATCATTTTTGTAAATAATATCTTTTTTAACAGTTTTCTTATATACTGGTTGTAAATCGACAACCAATACAAAGCTCTTTGACCACTTACTACAAACACTAATTCAAGTGCATTTTTACTATACACAATGTTATTACAATGATTAATATTGGAAACAATAACTGGAAATGTCAGATTAGATTAAAGTAGAACAGAGATAAATATATTTTTTTAAATTGTCAAATAAAAATAAATTATGCTCAAGACAAATGTTATTTTATAAAACCTATTATACTGAGATTACTTAAGCATGCAGCTAATCTATTATTTCTGCCACCTTATGTCTCATATCAACATGATGTGGCCTGTTACAGTGTGCCATCAAAACAGATTCCCCAACAATCAGACACTCAAAACATAATGTGCAAGCATACTGGCCATCACCAAAACACACAATTTTGTTATAATCCCTGTACATTCTCATAGGGTTTAGTACAGTGCTTGGTTGAATTTCCTTTCCAGTGGCCACACATTTCCTAATATAAGCAGTTTTATACAGGAAATGAATTTTCTCACAATGAATCGCACTGACAAGATGCTTAATCAAGCCATTCTCTTCAGATTGTGTATCTTCACATGATGGGCAGTGAAATAGTATACTGTCCACTTCATCTTCTTCACTAACTGACAAGTTTATACCATGTACTTGTATATAGAAGGTTAGACGTTGTATTGACGGTTTTTGAACACATGTACTGTAGAGGCTATCATCTTGAAAGCTATTGTAACTGACAATTCTGTCTAGGGATTCTGAATAGACTGTCATCTCTGAAGAAAGCAAAGAGAAGTGTCCAATTGATGAGTTTATAGACATTTCCCGGTCATTGCTTTGTGAAGTACTAGCATCCAATTCTATCAATGAGGTTGATTTGAACATGCAATTAGAGCTATCTGACTCATCTAAGCAAATCAAATTGGGGATGTTTTCAGTGTAGTTTTCCTCTTCTAAAGTGAATAAATTTATCATAACATCTCTTAGATCAGGGAAATCAAAGTATTTAATTTTTTTTTTTTGAGTGACATTTGTTCTTTTATGTTTTAAACGTTGACACTTCTTAATGGCTACAGCTAAACTTGAAGTCATTGAAGGATTGGCAAAGTTTACATTTATGAATTCTTCAATATAGGTTTTCATGCAAACCAATTTTTGCATTACAGATTCTGTTATTTCTTGTGATGTTTTTTCCATAATAAAGTTAAAAGATGATAACATATCACATGGTTCTATGTCTAGGGTTAAATCTACTGGAGTTATTACAAATGCTTTAGACGGACATGTTATCATGGTACTAGAAAGAGGAGCTTCACTTGATTTGAGCCGAAATGCTTTTGCCATCTCTAAATAAACATTAAATTCATTTAGAATGTGTCTCAAATTTTCATCCAATTTTCCTATTGTCATTTGATAATCAACAAGTGATTTTCTTCTTTGCAAATCAAACTGAGTAAACGATTCCTGGCTACTGCTCCGACTTACTTGACCACTATTAATTCTTTGATTATCTACTTCAATTGATTTATGGCACATCTTAAATGGAAATTTGTTCGAAATAATTGACAGATCTGATAATGATTCATCACTCAAATCTGATAATGATTTTGTTTCACATATTGCTCTTTCAGGTGGTGAATATGGCTCACAATCTAACATGGCATCAATCAAATTTAACGTTTTTTTCAATTCAACTTCTCTAAATTTGGAGCCAAATTCATCAGACTCTTTGCTCTCCATTAGGACATGTTTAGGAGTGTTTTCTATGTTTAAATTATCTTCACTATTAAGCTGGTTTATGGATCGGGATTTTTTAATGTCGATCTTTAATTTCTTTTTGTTTTTACATTGCGGTGATTTGACCAAGTTGGTGTCTGATAAAGAACCTTTTTTGCCACCATAGCTCTTGATAGGCTCCCACAGATTTAAGCACATGGGATTTGAACCTTCACCTTGAGCTTCAAAATTTATTAAATGGGGCTCATCGCCATCAACTGATGTGCTACATCTATTGGCCATGTGATCGGAAGGAATATCGGTGTTTGGAGGCTTTTGAAATAATTTATTTATTGAAAATATATTCTTTATTGATGAGAACGCCATGTTTAGTTTTGAGAGATCCCAGTTTAATTATCATTCGTGTTCATATAATAGCTGTGGAAAAATTTTCTCGTTACTGCCTATGTTTTTACAATGGGTCTGTCCATATTTTAACACATATTAAGCAAAATTTACCTGCAATTGTGTTGACTTGGTTAATATCACTTACACGTAGGACCAGACAACTGATTTAACAATAAGTTATCCACCAAATACCTTCGCATTCACCTTATTACTAGATTGAAAATTCAAAAAATAAGTCCAGTATGTAACCAAACATTTATGTGAGATTAATCGTACAAAATAAAACGTTTTCTTAAGTGTCAGTTTAAGAAAATGGCGGCAAATATGGTAATAAAATCAATATTTTTTGAATTGTTATACGTCCAAAAACATACTTCTTCATTTAGTAGTATAGCTTGGTTTACATAATGTTGCCAATTTGTTATATCAATTTTGCTCTTTTCCTTAATTACATTAATAAACTGTTCCAACGAATACATGATACTAAAGTCGCAATATAAACATCTTGTGCCCTTAACATGTTACACGATGACAATTTCGGTCGATGACTTGACGGCCACGCCAAAACCGCCGCAAACAGATGGAGCCCGCAGAAGACTCCACTATGACCTAAACACGCAGGGAGCAAGTCCCCTCGATATACATCCGCGATACAACAGCGTAGTACACACATCCGCAGGCTACCCTCTCTGGCAATTACAATAACAGTAGCACGCCCAACCACGGTAGGACTGAAAGTACAATCAGCCAGCCCAGACGACCATCGCCGCCTTACCTCCATCCTAAGAGCCGAGCATACCGGCTGTCACTCATACGCACTAGAGAGTGAGATGTGCCTCCGCGTAGTTATCCGCGGTTTACCGGCAACACTTCCCACCGACCTCATTAAAGAGGATCTGGCCGCCCAGAACCTTCACATACTAGAGGTACACCGGATGCGCCACGGTAAAACTAAAAAACACCTTCCGCCGGAGGGCAACAAGGTGTTCGACGTTAGGAACATCTGTGCCTTAACAGGCATATCTGTAGAAGTCTCGGGACGGTCCCGAGCGAGGAACCGCCCAGCTGCGTCTTCTGTGGAAACCAAGGCCCCCCGGCGAGTTATAGCGGGTGCCCTCATAGCTCCCAGAAGGGCAAAGCAAAGCAGCAACTCGGTCGCAAGATGCATCCTCCCTACAAATGTGGAGGCCCCCGTGCCGCCATACATTGCACGGCACTCCTGGCGACCCATGCCGACCCAACAGACCCACTACCAACCCCCCCAGGAAATTGATCCCACCAAGGCAGAGAACTAGCCAAATTAAATAATCACACAGATTTAAACTTCTCAGTGATAGCGCCAGACGAAGCGACTCATTTCAATACCATAATAACTGACACACTCGACCTCGGAGATATCCTCGACGTTATGCTTCTAAGGAACATCACCCTTCACGTGGAGTCCATAGAGATAAAAAACACGAGCTAAGCTCAGATCATAGACCTGTCTTAGTCAAACTGGGACAACATGTGAACGCGACCCTCCATGCCAAAACGATAATTAATTGGAGGCAGGTATCAGACTGCCTCCAATTAATTACCGACAGCTTGCGGACCTCGAACCAGCCCACCAAGCCTACTGTACGTTGACGAGGAACATGAAAGCCGAAGGAGCCCAATCCATGCCACCCTTAGAGCGCACCTATCAGTCAACCGCGTTCGATGATTTTGATAAGGCCGAGTGTCTAGCCGACAGCCTTGAATCGCAGTGTTCGCCTAGCACTACTAGCATAGACCTAGGGCAGATCGACCTAGTAGATAACGAGCTCAACATTAGATTCTCCGCGACCCCTACGAGTGTGCCATTGGGACCCACAATTTTCGACGAAGTACATGCAGTAATTAGAAAACTCCTTGTGCGAAAAGCACCGGGCTCCGATCGCATCCCCAATTAGATGCTTAAACGTCTTCCCGAAGTTTGTGTACCTCCTGGTACTCATATTCAACGGCCTGCTCATTCAACGGCCATATTACAATTGACAATGCCCCTTACTCACACATCACACACACACACAGCGTCTTCGCCGGCGAAGATGAGGCCCCCGCTATCCGCACCCCGGCCGAGGCCCCCATGGGCGTCAAGATTAAGCGTCTGTCATTTACCTTTTCAGCAGCAGCAAGCGTTGCTCTAAGCCTAGGTCACGAGCCTCACAGGAGGCGCACTTAGAGCAGCGCTTCTCCCACGAAGCAGCAGGGCCCTTCTACGGGCCCACCTTCGGCGGAGTTTCCGCTTTCGCACCCCACTCCGTTACGCTGTAAATGCCAGTAGAGATAACATCTAGTACACATATCGAAAATAAAAATAAAAATAAGAAGTCACAAAACGGAATCGAAGGCTTTCTCGAAGTGAGAAATTATTAAATAGAACGATTACTTTGCTCGTCATTCATGAAGTAAATACAATTGCAATATTTCTAGTTGTATAAAATTTACAGTCCACGCTGTGTTATTAGTATAAGAAAAGCAGCAAAAGAAAAACTTATACAAATATATTTTTTGATACAAAATATGTAATTTTTATAAAATATAAACACGAAGTACTTAATAAGTTTATTTAGCGAAAACAACTCAAAATGGCAGCAATATTTCAAATACAATGACGGATGAAACGTCGAAGGTATCTGAAGCGCGGCTTCTGCGCCACTACTCCAGTGTGGCCAGCTTGCAACTAGCGTAGTGAGCAACAAACTAGAATAAACAATTTTATTTCTTGCCAAAAACATGTATGTTTTGCTGTCGATTTTGTACCTTCCGTTACGACGCGCAGACTTCCGGCAGAAGGCGATGGCTGCCGATGTGAGGCGCTCGTGTAGATTTTCGCGGCATTTTGACGAAGAAATAAGAGGGGCAGTGGGTAGTTAGAAAGGGAAACGTAGCCAGGGGGCTTGTCTATTGTTATCTGCTTAAGTGTTAACTAGTGTAATACTGTGATAGTAAAATACAAATTAATAGTAACTGTCAATGTTTAAATTGTCTTCGTTGTAATACTAACTTTTATATTTTGATCGACGGGGAACAAGCGGAAGGGGTGAAAGATTGAACATATGAAAGTTATATTGAAAGCAAGAAATATGGTAGATGCTCTTCACGCCTTTATGAATAGCCAGATAGTGTCTTAAAGGGCCTGACTGGCAGTGCATGGAGGAGTGTCTGTGCTAACACTTATATATCGTAGTGAACGTTGGGTATGGCAGTAGAAGCATAAAAGTAAAACAAAAGCGGTAGAGATGAAATCGTTGAGAAGTATGAGTTGATAAAAACTGAGTGACAAAGTAAGAAATAGTATGATAAAAGAAGGTTGTGGTATAAAAGAAGATGTAGTGACTAAAATTGAGAAAAGTATGCTTAAATGGTTTGGGCACGTAGAGAGAATTAATGAAAGGAGACTGACAAAAAGATTTATAAATCAAGAGTGAATTGGAAGGGGAAGACCAAAGCGAACTTTCGTGGACCAAATCCAGGACATTTTAAAAAAGGGCCAGGTCAAGAATACTCTACACCGAAGAACTTTTTTGAAAGGTTTAATGAGAATAAAAGAAGCGAAGGAGATATGCAAGGATCTTGAAAAGTGGAAGAAAGTGGTGTCTGCCTAGCCCTATAGGTATGAGGTAAACAAGTAAATTAATTATAATTGTCTATTTAAAATACTCATCTTCCAAAACTTGGCATATTTCAAATTCATTCAAGTACTAGCTCTGAACGATAGTATAGGTGGCAAAAGAATCGCACAATTGACAATTGCGTGCATAGATAATACTTACATACTGGTTAATTGGGCGTAACAGTAAACAAATTAAATTCAAATAACTGTTATATGTTACATTGTTTATAAATATGCTTATTTTGTTGTAGAAAAAATCCCTAATAAAATCATCCCTAATGTATCAATGAAAAACTGTTTATGTTAGCTACATTTTGTGGAATTAAAGAACTATTATCAATCGATAAACTAAATTGATGTCGTGACCTTCCAAGCATTTATTTTGTACAAAAAACACAGTTACACTCCTCTGTATTTCTTCGAATTACTTTATCTCTGAAGAATCTGATAAAGAAGTCATTAAATAATTGTATTAAAACACTTGTGTTGTTTGTTTTAAATTATAAAAAACTAAAGCTGTTAAAGCAATTTCTAATTGGAGTTGTAATTTGTCTCTTAACATTGTACAAGTATTTTAAATAAGTAATATGAAAAAAATCATTACATAGATAAAAACCTTTTTTTATAAATGTAAATAGGAAAGATGGGAACTAATAATAGGAATTGAATAAAACAAATCATTACCAACATTTATTTAAATTGAATTATAGGTGTAGTTTTATTAAAAGCAACAGAAATTGCGAAAATTACAGACAGTGACCATCTAAATTGAAAAAAGGAAATTCATAGTATTTATATTAAAAACACTGAAACTATTAGAAAAAAAAGTAGATAGAACAAAAATATGATGAAACATATTGATTGTCTTGTCTATAATTTGGGCATGAAAGAAAAGCCTATCAAAAATAATCTGTTGGACACCAATTTTGATGTTTTAGTTTGTAAAAGAATATTGAACTTTTAACAGCCATATTAAAACGAAATTAGTATTTATATTTTAATGTAATGAACACTATTGGATCACAGATAGGAGTAGGAACAACAAACAAGCGTAATTTTTATACAATATAACAATATCAAGGAAATTGCATAAAAATTATTTGCACTGTATTCTAAAAATCATCTAAAAAATAATACTTATAATCATCACACTCACCAGTAAGTGGATTTTTCTACTTTAATTTAGATTATGAATAGCAATATCACAGAAATGTTTTCCTTCTCTAAATACATGAACATAATACTTAATCGTTCGTAAACCTAACTTAGTAATTAATGATCCAAACGTAAGTACTTGCACAGTTTTCATCTGTTTTATTATACAGTATTTAGAAAAATATATCTGTTTCACAGTGTTATACTTACATTCTTAAAGGGTTAAAGCTTAAATTATGTTGGGTTTATATTAATGTTAAAAGTTATCTAAAACTTGTATAAAAAGTTAAGTTACATTTTACTTTCTGGTTAAATGAATAGAAATATAACTACAATAATCACAATAAAAATTATTTTCTACTACATAATATAATAAAGTTAAAACTTCTATATAAAAATATTTTCACAAAACCATTCAGCCTTCTTCCAACCTGTTTTTGGCAAATTTTCAACCACATCACTGATTTTTCTTTCTAACTTAAACAACACGGGCATCATAATATAGGAACTATTATATTCTTTGGCCATTTCAATTTGTTTTCTATAATTGTGTAAAATAATGTAATTTTTTTACACATTCAATTTGTATATGGTTTTACTTGTAATGCACTACTACAAATTACAGAGGATATATTTCAATTTACAAATTAATCTACAGAGCATCCTATTTAATAAGAACAATTTTTTTTCACTTTTATGTTTAAAAAATGATAATAAAAATAATTGTCATTGAAAATTAGTATAAAGAACAGAAAATAAAGAAATCAAAGTCAATATTAGTAGAAACTTCATAAAGGAATTTTCAGCACTGAATGGGTGTTCAAACAAAATAAATAAATGGTATCAAAAAACAAACCTTATTTAAAAAATAAGGTTTTATTTTCGTTTTGTTATATATTTAAACATTGCATTTTTGTATATGGCCATTTGGATTTGCGACTATGACAAATCTCTATGACTGCTTAATATGACCACCAATTCAAGTGCTGTTTACTTTACAGTGTTATTACAATGATCATTACTGAAAGCAATATTTGGAAATATAAGATTAGATTAAAATAGAACAGAAATGTATTTAAAAAAAATTTCAATGTCAAACAAAAATAAATTATACTCGTGAATAGCGTTATTTTATAAAACTTATTATACTGGGATTACTTCATAATGCAGCTAACCTATTATTTCTGCCACCTTACGTCTCATTGCAACATGATGTGGCCTGTTACAGTGTGCTATCAAAACAGATTCCCCAATAATCAGACTCTCAAAACATAATGTGCAAGCATACTGGCCATCACCAAAACACACAATTTTGTTATAATCCCTGTACATCCTCATAGGGTTAAGAATGGTGCTTGGTTGAATTTCCTTTCCAATGGCCACACATTTCCTAATATAAGCAGTTTTATACAGGAAATGAATTTTCTCACAATGAATTGCACTGACAAGATGCTTAATCAAGCCATTCTCTTCAGATTGAGTATCTTCACATGATGGGCAGTGAAATAGTATGCCATCCTCCTCGTTTTCTACACTAACTGACAAGTTTATACCATGTACTTGTATATAGAAGGATAAACGTTCTATCGCCGGTTTTTGAAAGCTATTGTAACTTAAGTTTCTGTCTAATGATTCTGAAAATATTGTCAGCTCTGAAAGAAGCAAAGAGAAATGTCCAATGCATGAATTTATAGTTGTTGACCGGTCATTCCTTTGTGAAGTACCAGGACCAAACTCCATCAACATGTAATTAGAGCTATCTGACTCATCTAAGCAAATTGAATTGGGGATGTTTTCAGTGTAGTTTTCCTCTTCTAAAGTGAATAAATTAATCATAGCATCCCTTAGATCGGGGAAATCAAAATATTTCACTTTCTTTTTTTGAGTGACATTTGTTCTTTTGTGTTTTAAACGTTGACATTTTTTAATGCCTACAACTGAACTTGAGGTCATTGAAGGATTAGCAAAGTTTACATTTATGAATTCTTCTATATAGGTATTCATGCATACCAACTTTTGCTTTAAAGATTCCGTTATTTCTTGTGATTTTTTCTCCATAATAAAGTTAAAAGAGGATAACTTATCACTTGGTTCTATGTCTAGGGTTATATCAACTGGAGTTGTTACACATGGTTTAGCTGCACAGGCTATCATGGTACTAGAGAGAGGAGCTTCACTTGATTTGAACTGAAATGCTTTTGCCATCTTTAAATAAACATTAAATTCGTTAAGAATATGTCTCAAATTTTCATCCAATTTTTCTATTGTCATTTGATAATCAACAAGGGATTTCCTTCTTTGCAAATCAAACTGAAAAAATGATTCATGGCTACTGGGGCGACTTACTGGATCTTTATTATTTCCTTGATTGTCTACTTCAATTGATTTATGGCACATCTTGAATGAAGATTTGTTTGAAACAATTGACAGGTCCGATAATGACTCGTCACTCAAATCTGATAATGATTTTGTTTCACATATTGCTTCTTCATGTGGTGCATTTGGCTGATAATCAGACACTGCATCAATCAAAGTGAATGGGTTTTTCACATCAATTTCTCTATATTTAATATATAAATCATCAGAGTCTTTGCTCTTCAATAGCACATGTTTAGGAGTGTTTTCTATGTTTAAATTATCTTCACAATTGAGGTGGTTTATAGAGTGGGATTTATTAATGTCAATTTTTAAATTCTTTTTATTTTTCCGTTCACAATATCCTCGCGATTTGACCAAGTTGGGATCTGATAAAGAACCTTTTTTGCCACCATAGCTCTTGATAGGCTCACAAAGATTTAAGCACGTGGGATTTGAATCTTCATCGTGAGATTCAACATTTAATAAATAAGGCTCATCGTCTTCAACTGATGTGCTACATCTATTCGCCATGTGATCGGAAGGTATATCGGGGCTTGGAGGCTTTTTAAATAATTTATTTAAAGAAAATATATTCTTTAATGAAAACGCCATGTTTAGTTTTGAGGAATCTCAGTTTGATTATCATTCGTGTTCCATAATAGCTGTGGAAAAATTTTCTAGTTACTGCCTATGTTTATAAAATGGGTCTACCAATATTTTAACATATATTAAGCAAAATTTACCTGCAATTGTGTTGACTTGTTTAATATCACATACATGTAGGCCCAGACAACTGATTTAACAACAAGTTATCCACAAATACTTTCGCATTCACCTTATTACTAGATTGGAAATTCAAAAAATAAGCCCTGTACGTAACTATTAACATTTATGTGAGATTAGGCGTAAAAAATAAAATGTCCTCATAGTTACGAAAATGGCGGCAAAATTGGTAATAAAATCAAAATTTTTTGAATTGCTATACTTACAAAGACATACTTCTTCATTTTGTAGTATAACTTGTCTGTTTTTATAATGTTGCCAATTTGCCATAACAATTTTCCTTTTTTCCATAATTACATTAATAAACTGTTCCTATGAGTAAACGGTACAAAAGTACTAAGGCAGTTGCAATTCAAACATTTTTAATTTTTCAATTTTCTCGACCAGAATACTCATATGACCATTTAACAGAATTGACAGCTTTCTATTTGCAATATTTATAATTATATAAAATATACTGTCCACGGTGTATTTTCAGTAATGCAATTTATATGTATATATGCGTGCGTTTTTTGGGTAGTATTTTTATTAATTCAGGCAAATCGTTTTAAAAATAAGAAACATACGTATACATACTTCAATAAGCAATTTGCTATGTATTACTGCAAAGAGCTTATAGTCCTTTTTCAGGCTCTAGATTATCGGCGTACCAAGTTGCATATATATTTGTTAAATAGTTATGGTGTGAAAGCGCGATAGAGTTCGCACCTTCGCATTTAGAACATGATACTTATAAGTATGGTTACTTTACGCCATATTTAAAATTGCACAACGATCGACTTTCAAAAGAATCGCGAAGCGATTCATATGAAATGTCACATTATCAAGCACGAAATGTTAATGAGTTAATAATCTAGTTTTCTAAATTATATATAATTATTTGTTTTAATTTTATATAGGGATCCTTTATCTGGGCTCTTTATAACACCTTACTGTTTTTTTAAAAAGTCCGCAAGACCATATACAATTTAATTGATCAAAAGTCATAAAGGATGCCCAATTAGGAAAAATTAAAGTCAGAGTGGGAAAACACATCGTCGCTTCAACCGATGGACGTCCACTGCTGGACATAGGTCTCACGTAATGATGTCCACAAGGCCCGATCTTGCGGCGCCTGGTTCCGGTCGGTCCACCTTGTGGGGGGGTCTCCCTACACTGCGCCGCCCGGTATGGGTCGCCACTCCAGCATCTTCGGGCCCAAATGTTCATTGGTCCGTCGGACTATGTGCCCCGCCCATTGCTACTTCAGGTTCGCGATTCGTAGGGCTATGTGAATGAATTTGGTTCTGCTACGGATCTCGTCATTTCTGATTTGAGCAAGTAGATAAATTCCGAGCATAGTCCTCTCTATCGCACGCTGAGCGACTCTGAGCTTTCGTATGAGGCCCATAGTCAGCGACCACGTTTCGGAGCCGTAGGTCATCACTGGCAACACGCACTGTTCCAAGAGCTTTGTCTTCAGGCACTGAAGAGTATCGGAAGAAAATATCTGCCGTAATTTCCCGAATGCTGCCCAACCGAGTTGGATTCGGGAAAACACATACTAATTAATATTTTTGATACAGTATTATTTAATTGAATGTTTACTTGTTTGTTGACCTCAGCTCCGCCTGAACTGTAATTTTCTATTTTTAGCATTATATAAGTATTATAAGTTGTATTAATAATAATTTATCAAAAAAAAAATTACAATAATTAACTTTAACTAAAAATATATCCTCAGCTCAAGGATTTTGTTCTCTTAAATCGAACAATTGTTTTTTTTTTCGTTTTTAAAATCTATATAGTTAGAAATTGTACGAAGCGATGAGGTGGGTACTACGTTCACTTGACGCGAAACTACTGATTTTTAAAACTTAAAATGGTTCAACTGCCTCAAACATTTTCATGTGGAAGTCTTGGGGGAAAACTGCTGCTGGAAGTTGGTACCACATTTTGCAGTAAACGCGGAAGAAAAGATCGACCAAACCTTAATTCACCCAGAGTGTGTGGGTGGAATTTATTTCAATGACGAGATTGTCAGTCGTAGTATTGCAACGGTAGCTCCGTTGCAATACTACGACTAACTTGAACAGTTCCTTTGAGTCTATCATGGGGAGTAGAAGATACAGAGGGAACTATTGGTTCGTCTGTGGTCTAGTTTGTTGAACACTTCGAATATCCAACAACTTAATTTTGTATTTTTACTGCTTAACACGACCACCTCCCACTAGATAATTGTCAGATAAAAGTACATCGATGATCAGAAGAATCAAGGGCGTATACCCTATGATTTTCTAGCACGACCGAGTATTTCTATGTAATTCTTACACGGTCCCCACTGTAATGGGAAACTTCACATAAACTTTTTTCGTTTTAGAACCTAATCTTCACAATTATAAAAGTCCCATGAGGCTTGATAAACTGCAAATTTTGCATCCCGGGGTGCTCTGCTATAGCTCGATCACTCCATATAAGTATTTGCAACAAAGACTATAAAAAAAATACAGACGAATTGATAACCTCCTCCTTTTTTTTGAAGTCGGTTAAAAAGACAAATATTTAATAGTTACACTTATTCAGAGATAAATTGAGATATGTTGATTATCCTTATATAATGAGATATTTTTAATATATGAGTATACACAAGTCCTTGCATCTAAGTATAATATTTAATCTGCGTGGAAATTGACCAGAAGTCATTTGCTATTAGCACAGAGTATAATATAGGTAATGGCATGTATTTCTTTTTAGCTTTCAAAGGCTGTTTGTCTTGTTAGTTGTTACTTGTTAGTCAACTTTTCAATACGCGGCTGTGTGTTCGTGTTTGAATTTAAATATTTGAATTTACATGACGTACACTTATTCTGAATTATTTCAATGTAATGCCCATTATTAATTGGTAAGTTATGTATAATTACTTTCAGTAAAAAGTGTATTGCGCTTAGGAAATTAAATGATTAAAATATATTGTTCATACAATGAAGTCAATAAGGACTAATATTTGTAGGAATAGGAATAACAATTAAAGTAAATTATTACGTTTAGGCAAATATATTTATCTATAGAGCTACATTTGAAAGGGGCTTCAAAACTAAACTAGATGATAATAAAAATTATCAAAATTTTTTAAATTTAAAAGCCGTCATCGAAATTTTTTATGAAAGAATACTTTTTATTTACATGTTTGTTAAATTAATTTGTTCAACCTGGTTACGGCTTTTTCTTGATCTGTCTTGACGGTGATTATTTTGACGGTCCCGTTGGCGAAATATTGTGAGTACTTGCCTTCACTAGTAGAGGTACCGATTTTGACTCCCGGAAAAAATGTTTATTTATTTATTTATTTATTTAAGGACACCAAAAATATACATACATAACATTCAAAATATAAAATAACATAAACTAGGACACAGTAAATGTGTATATGTATATCAATTATAAGTGAACATAACATTGGCTTTGACATGTAATACATAGAAATATAATCAAAGATTAAACAAAACAGGAAAAAAAAAGATATAGACAATAATAAAATTAAATAAAAATGCAGTTAAATTACTTAAATTAGGGAGGGTTATTGGCTTGTTTGTCTTGATTTAGAATGATAAGAGGTCTCATAAGCAAAATCATCCCAGGGAAAGAAAATTGCTTTTTGTTATGTGTTAATATTAAGAATAGGTAAGTTACCTCTTAACATATTAGTGTTACCATCTTAGACTGCATATTTAAAATTAAGCACCTGTTAGCGATAAAAAAAAAAACAAATTTTGTGTTTCTGATTTGGTAGATGAAGTTATTTTACCTAAGTATAGGATAAAGTAATTTGATTTGATTTTTCTTTCATACCCATGATAAGATTGCTCCAAGCCCAGGCTCAGTCTCGCAGGAGATGCCCTTGAAGCAGAGTTCCCACGAGAACAAGCCTTTTTAAGGGCTCACACTCAAAAGTGGTGGCCTCCCTCGGAGCCTGTTCTTCCCTTCAGTTATGCTACAAAAGCCAGTAGTATTAATAGCTAAAGAAACTGATCAAAAAGAAAAGATTTTTCTTTTTTAAAATAACTTGTAATCTGAATTTGTGTTTACAGTAAATTACATGGGAAATAGGTTTTAGGGAATTGGCACCTAAGCTGTTCAAATACCATAATCAGCAACTATAACATAATTATAAATGTGTAAAAAATTGGTATCTGATCAATTTTAATGCTCTAGGTTATTTTTTGAGTTACATTTTGTATCTTTTAGGAATCTTGTACAAGCATCTAAAACAAGTGATATTATAAAAGTCAAAGCCATTTAGCAAAAAATAATTACATCTAAAAACCTTTTGTCTGGGCTTTAAATTCATGGTGCTGTATAATTTTTCACAAATATAATTATTAGTCCATAAGTGTGTACTGGAGTGGATGGAAAAAAATATTTTATTAATGTGGCTGAAAAGTCCATTATTTAAGCAGCATTAAACTAACACTAAAAGGTAATTTATTGCCTTCACATGCAAAGCACTTGGCGAAGTTAGAAAATTTAGACATAATTTTCTCTTATAAATAAAAGATAAGTGTCTAGTAGGTGTATTTGTTCTCTGAGTTTCAAGTACCTGTTTATTTTATTATCCTTTTGATTGTTTAATTTTTATCACATTTTGTTGAAGTATCCTTTCTTCTATAGACATATAATATGAGTTGTTTATGGGATTGTTGTTATTGCTGAAAGGGTTGACTTATGATGTAGTTTAAGATGATATTATGCTTATTTTGTAAGAAGTAACTCACTTCATAATGTTTTTTAAACAGCATCACTAACATCATCAACAACATAGATGCCTTTCCATAATTGCTTGGTAGGTGGTAACTAACCACAGCTAACCCGTACCTTGAGGACCTTGGAGACAGGGAGAACGGTTAGTGGTTATGCAATAGGAGGTGAATCTGGGGCAGATGATGGGACTGAAAACACAGCTACAGAATAGTTGAATATTATATGCGTTATTTTTATAGTACAGAATTTCGTAGTTGGAATTATAAATGTCGTGCAACTGACGACGTGATATTTGACGGCTTCGTTGGCGCCGTGGTGCGAGTACTCTCTTTGCTAGCAGACGCTTTCGATTCTCGGTAGGGTGAATTTAGAAAATTGTATTTTCTAATTTGTCTGAGTCTGAACTGGTGGGAGGCTTCGGCCGTGGCTAGTAACCACTTAATCAACAAAAACTTACTGCTAATTAAAAAGATTTGTGTTCCGGTACGATGCTGTGTCTACACACCATTTGAGGCATATCACCTCTTACTAGATTAGGGCGCTTCCATCTTAGTATAAACTGTGACCAATAAAAAACATAAAAAACGATTACTACTGTCTTATCAACGAGGCATACAATTAACAGCAGATAAACTCAACTAATTGTTTGCCTCGTTACAGTTCCTGAGTAATACAGGTCAATGTGCTTTGTACCAGGATCACATAGATGCAAGGAGGTCGTCCGAGCGGCCGAGATTTTTTATCAATTCAAACGGTTCATCGTCTTAGAATTCTTGCTACCTAGTATGTACTGTACTAGGAGAAATGGGTTGGATATCATTTACTAGCGCGGTCCTCCAGTCTTTCTTCCTCGGCATTGTACATATCTATAAAATCATTCCCAAAGTTTTAAATTAATATGTTCATTTTAACATTGCAATGCTTATATTTTTAGACATATATGCGTGTGTAATTAGATTTCAAATCAGCTTTATTTTTTTAAGGGTAACTAATTAAAACCACTCGTTTCATTTTTTTTAACGGTCTTTGGTATATAGAAATTTTATTATGTAATTGCAACATTGTCTATTAAATTTCAAGATTTATATAGTGTTTTTTAAAAGACAATGAGCTCTTGTTATTTGATCAGCTATCTGTCCCGCAAAAACAAACATGCCACTTAGAAATTATATTGACCATACACTTTAATATTACATTTAATTAGGGAGATAATACACATTAGACAATGTTTGTAATACTCGTTTAATATAACAAATATATTTAGAAAGAAAGGGCTTTACTTAAGTTTGTACAAATCGTTAAGGATGTATAAATAGAAAGCATGCTATAATACAGTGTTCGCAGTGCTGTCACCGCGTAGTTCCGTAATCCGTTATTATGAACAAATTCGTATTTAGTGATTTAGTTTTCAATTATTTTTGTGAAATTTTTCTACATTGGAGACGAATACAACAAATCTTTGCTCACTGCCTCATTGGTCTATTGGTTAGCATGTTCAGCTACATATACGAGGTCTTGGGTTCGGGTCCAGGGTCGGGTGAATTAAAAAATGGATATTGACTAATTTTTTTTTAAATATGTGCCGAAGTTGGGCAGTTGGCGGTGTGCTCCACCCCCGTGCCTCGGAGAGCACGTTAAGCTGTCGGTCCAGCTCCTTTTCTCTCTCCGATCGTGTCGGATGCCCGTCACGTCAGGCTATGAGAGTGAAGGAATGGAGAGTGCATTTTTGTTCTATACCTGCTAATCCGCAATGGATCAACGTGGTGGGTCTAGGCTCTAAAAACCCTATGATTTAGAAGGCCAGTGTCCGGCGTAGATGGGCTGTTACTAAACTCACAACAATCCTGTAAATATAATATATACCAGATATTACGAGGCCGATTCCGAAAACGAAGACAGGCGATAGTACTAATACCTATGATGATGGGACGAAAAAAATATCCGTACTGATTTAAAAAACCCAATTAGCGTTTTATTTCCATTATTTACGTTCCATTATATTAGTATAGCTTTATATTTATATTATATAAACGAGACGATACTATCATAAAAAATACATTACTTTACTAAAAAAAAACACCAGCAATGAAACACAAACTCAAAAAATAGCTGATGCCTGAACGCCCGGGCGTCGAACCGAGATGTTAACAACTTTTGCGAGTTTCTGTGATAGATTCGGGAAATAAAAGTGTTATCCAAAACTCAAATTCCGAATCGATTAATGAACTTTTTTCATCCTGTTTTAAAAAAAACTGCTGAGTTTCCTCTCAGCGGAATCAACTTTTAGAAGCGGTGGTAGATTTGTTTCCAACGGACAGACTACTGACGATTCTAAGATGCTTTTTGAGCCTACTTGAATAAATAGTGTTTTGATATTGATTAACGTAAACTACGGCGGTAATAACTTAAGATTAAAACCGTCTGTCCTATAATGAATATCTGTACATGTTACAGCTGATTTTTTTTATATATTTTTTTAGAAAATGTGGTTCATCATCCTAGTCCTTTGTGCAGTCGGGTCATCCTTAGCAATACCTCACAGAGTAAAACATCACCAGCGGAGAGGAGAGAAATGTGGTTATGAGGTAAGAATAAAGTTTTTGTGTTATATTAATTACGTTAGTGGTTTGTGCAACCTAATGTGAGTTCATGCTACCATAAATCCTCACAAACTTGCCAACTCTTACTGTACAAAGTACGTTCACAATCTGACGCATATTTAATAGGAACGGATATTCTGTTAAGTATTCATAAAATAAAATTTTTTATAATTCTATATTAAGTTTCATCATATAAGTCCTCTACAATTAACACTAAAATGCCTTAAAATTGAAAAAACAAAAATACTGCAGATTATTTGAAAAACATAACCGCCTTCGAATCTGTAAAAAATTTAGGAATCTCACTGAAATATATATTCGAACTAAATTTCACGTTGTTCTTTAAAAATTACGTATAATTACTTAAAAACAATACCAATGTAAAAAGACAGAAAATACACATTTAAAATAAAATTGATAACCAGTAACAGTTTAGTAGTAGTCTTCATCGCGACACTGTGCCGTGTAGGTAGTAGTAGTAACTGTTCTTCTAAAGATTGCTACTAAAAACGATTGCAATCATAAATTTACTTACGACCGCCCTGGTCCATTCTTTTATTTATTATTATACTAGCTGTTCTCGGCGGTGTTCCCAGGGTAAACCTGGATGCCATTTGTTCATAAATAAAAGTAAAGTTACTCCTTACATGATAAGCTATCTGCCAGTGAACGTCTCGTGAAAATCCGTACAGTCGTTTCAGAGATTAACAGGAACATACAGAAAAATAAATTATTAATCAATCTCATTTAATCAGAAACATCGATTCGAAAGTTGTCAATTGTACCTTGTATTTTTGTTTACAATATCATCTCTAGTATTCAATATTTCAACATTTTGTTAGATTACTTATTTGTGTGTGTTTCTTCGATATTTTACTATGGCAGAGGAATTCAACAAATCAGGTATCATTAAAATCCATTTAGCCGTTAATTAGATATAGATGGTGTAACAAACACAACATTAATTTATGTATGCAGGTTGGGGTTTACTTACGAAATTGACTTTTTCTTAACAAAGCTGTTTTGTAAGTAGAGTGCATAGTTTTTGTTCATGGTGATTAGTGACGTGTATGGGTATAAGTACACAGAACAGCTGTATTGACTTATTATTAAGAGCTTTATTAATAAACAATATGATCGAGGTTATGACTTACTTGTAACTTCACAGTTTATTGTTTATATTTGTAAATAGCCTCATTATTAATTATATCCCTTTTAACACGCTTTTGTTATCTTGACCTGTGTGTATAGACTACAAACCCATGGAAAAAAATAACCTGTGTAATGAACTATTATGAATAACGCTGTAATAACTAGGTAAATCCTGAAATGTAGATAATTGCTATAAGATCATAACTTTATGTACGGCAACTTCTTTTTTTATAAAATGTTATTAAATATAACCGTTGTATCTTATAGCCGTCCATTATAAATGGTAACAAATAAAAATATTGGGATAAAAAACCTGTACCGCTCAGAGTTATTTTATGATATAGTAACAGCCTTCTCAGCGTTATTTACGTTGGTTCATTTCAATTTTTACCATGGGGTTGTTATGTTGAGTAGGTTACGATTTCAAAATGAATTCGCAAGTGTGGCTTCTCTTTTGCATTAAGTCAGTACCAAGTCCCACTTCACTGAGGCTAGGCGTATTGTATTGTAGGAACGTCTTGTTTTAGTTTCAATTTTAGCTATTTCTACAAGTGAACTACGGATATATTTTTTTATTCGTAATAAAGCGGACATAATGGCTATTGTACTGCATATATTGCTTGCAGGCATTTTCAGTGGCTTATTTATCACGGTTCAATACACTCTATTTCACTGAAATAAAACTAAAACAACGTTTATTATTACAAAGAGTTTATCAGTGTTTATTTTGTTATGATCATAATTTTAATATTTATTACAAAACTGAGGCAGTCGGAATAAAAATAAGTGTTACTCTTTACTCTATTTACCAATAACCAATGATAAATCACAAAATTTGTAAACAGTATTAATCTGAATCTTTAAGGAACTTACTCTAGTTGTAGTAGGAAAAGATCCGAAATGTAGCCTTCTGTTCCAAAAAAATTGCGTCTGAATAAGAAATTAAGTGCCATATATGATTTTTTAGTAAAATAATGGTTTCATATTAAAAGATACTCCGGATATTTACCCAAATTGAATTAAAAATATTCTTTTCAAAGATCCAATTAATCACTATACTGAAGGTAATTTTATTAGTGTATTGAATAAGAAAAAGAAATCAAAGAATCATATAACTTGTCTAAATCTCACATACAGAATCGAATGTAGCATTTTTGCTTTTGGCTCGGAGCAAGTCGGACCTTTTTATATTTATTATTACTATTTTATTATCTTATCATTAGAAATACAATAAATATTTTTTTAGGGGTGCAAACACAACCTCTCAAGAGTTTTTCCGTTCACCCTGTCGTCGACAATTGTTTTTAAGAAATTACATAGAATACAAATATGCAATATTAGCTGAACCCGCGACTTCATCTGCGTGGAATGTTTTTGGTAGCATTTTACGAAGAACATTTTAAGAAACATACCCGCACTGCCCTTTGAGGATGGAATATCCTAAAATTTACTTTTGATAGTTTCCATTATGTCAAAAACAATTGTTTCACCATGTTTTACATACTATAAAAGATATAGTTTGAAAATGCGAAGTTTGGATTTTTTTATTGTGAACATTTGATTTTTTTAAATTAACACCCCTTCAACTCCCCTTGCAGGTGGAATTTCGTAAAATCTGTTCTTAGCTCACCTCTACTCGGCAAAAGGAATATTCCTACCAAATTTCAAGTCTACGACTTATGGTTCCAAAGATATCGTGTGGAGTCAATAGATACCTGGGTATCTCTTAGATTCGTGATGGGATGGAGAATTGCGTAATGAGGGTATCAAAAAAAGAAATAAAACCAATCAAACACAGGATACAAGTAAACACCTTTTGTTTCCAATAGATCGGCATAAATAAAATAGGTTTGCTATTTTATATGAGAGCTGTATTTATTATCATGTTTATATATTGCCGCAGCAATGTTTATTCCTTATTGGCCATTGTATTTATTAATTGAGCATAAAGGTCGTGTAGGTTACACGTTATCAACAAGTCGATAATGTATTTATGGAAATAAGTAAGTCATAGAAATATAACATTAACAGTTCCGACAGATGTTGCCATGCCCTCGCGTTAACTAGCTTAAAAATCTTATATTGAGTGGAGGACTCTGGATGGTAGTACAAGTAGTCATTTTGCGGAATCTTGTACAGCGCCATATATCTGACTGGTAACGTAGAAAGTATTAAATAAGCGGCCGAGAACATTAACCGGGGTAAAGAGATTGTGAAGAACCCCTAGTGATGATTTCTTTGATATGTGGCGATCGAGGCTATTAAATGCTAAGACCATGCATAACCGGGAGATGTCCAGTCAGTCATAGATGAATGTGTATATAGTTGAGTCACCAGGCGTGAGTGGAAAATAATGATAATAATAATTTTTATTCAAGCCAACATTTGGCCCAAATTGTTGGTATACAAATTACTTATAACTATGAGAGTTAGAAATAGAATGCAGAAATAAAATGAAATTAAACTAAATTAAATACAATTAAATTAAAATAAAAAAATATTTGAAAATACTATAAATATAGACACATCTTATATACTAACTGGGGTTTGTCCCAAGGCATCATTTTCTGTTGCTCAACAGATGAACAGACAGCCAAAATGTGAATATAGGGCTAGATGTCCCCACACAAACCGTTTTGAGTATGCTGTTATGCGATGCCCTCATTTTCTCCCAAAAAATAGGCAAGTTGACAGGTATAAATGCCGACTATCGATTTCGAATGCAAATTTTAAATCAGTTAGTCAATATCGCTCCAGGCGTTTAGGTGAAAATCAGTGACAGAATTTTAATATTTGTCTAAAAATAAGATTTCGGTTTTAAATGTCCATTCTTTGTTATGTTAATAATACACATATATCGTTATTATAGCTGTACGTGCTCAGTTTTCACTCGAATATATGCGCATTTATTCTGTTATTATTATATTTTTTATCAGAGCTGTACGCAAGCCGAGCCAGGAGTCTTGAATGTACATATAATACCCCATACTCACGATGACGTCGGGTGGTTGAAGACCGTCGACCAGTATTATTATGGGAGTAAGTATTGTAGTTTGAGCAGATTCTGGTAAGAAAATCAGTAGTTACTCTTTTACCAACAATTTTTACAACGACGTCTCGTAATGTAAATGGTTTGAAACTATATATGGAAATGGATTTAAATCCATTATTTGGCATTCAAATTTTCCTCAACAGTATAAGAATATTTTTTACATATTGCTTGAACTTCCGTAAAAATATCTCTAAAAATGATTGTGGAATCTTGTTACACATGCGTTTGCTTGACTCTAAAATAACTTGGAGTTTTTGTAGCCTAAATAACGGCGTCACTTGATTATTCCCTATTTGTTAACATATTTGTTGTACCTTGCGGTACCACGCGTTCAGTTCTCGTTCTCTTGGGAATATGGGAAAATCCGTGCTTAGTAAACGTCTGCGTTACTAAAGTAGTCACTATGCTAAATTTCTTAGTGGTCTAAATCATCTTCGCATAATTGAGTATCCAATGAAACCGGTTTGGGGCTGGGGTGGTTGAAATGAACAGTCGACCACTTAAGTTTCTTTTCAAAAACAGGAAATTAGTGGTGCCAGCCCAAAATACTAACCCGCGACTTCTCTGAATAAGATTCCACAATCCACGCGTTTTAGCAACTAGGCCATTATCGTTTGTTTAAATTGTCATTCGAGTTTTAATACATTTTTTATTGTATCAAGTTCATCATCCACTACAATTGTAGTGGTTAATGAATTTAATTTTAAAACGTTGTATCAAACACGAATTCATTAATTCAATTTATTTTGGCGAAGTATATCCAACACCATCTATTTAAAACAAACGTAAAAGGTTTCTTTTATGTAAAGTTTAAAAGATAAAGCCAAAATTGAACTTAATTTTTAATTCTGTTTAATTCAATTCACAATTGATTTCTTTTTATAAAAAAGCACTTTTGAGTCGTCGAATATAGTTTAATCCACATATTATTTGTAAATAGCGATTGATTCTTCTTTTTGCCCTTTTCTGAGCAGTACCCACAGAAAACTTAACCGGGTATCTTTTTTTACCGTCGTTATTACAATATAATTTTTATTTATTTTATTTGTATTAACGGTTATTGATTAATCTATTTCTTTACCTTCACTTTAGGTAAAAACAGCATACAAAAAGCAGGTGTTCAATACATACTCGACTCTGTTATTAAAGAACTGTGGCAAGATCCGAAACGTAGGTACGTATGAATTACTGTACTAATATTTGTTTAACAATCGAGAACGATGGCACCTGTGTTGTTTAATAAAATAATATATACATTATATTTATTAATATACTGAAACCCAGCTTGATCATGCTTTGGTGTGACTCTATCGAATGTAACTTACGGGCCTTGGATATTCGTGAAAATTTCGAGATAAAATAAGTTAATTAATTCCTCATTGGTCTAGTGGTTAGCATGTTCGACTCCAGGCATGAGGTCCTGGGTCGGGCCAATTCAAAAATCAATACTGAGTTTTCTATTAAGATTTTCTCAATATTTGCCCGAAGATGGGAAGTTGGTGGTGTGATCCACCCCCGTGCCTCGGAGAGCAGCCGTCGGTCCTGCGCCTGATCTCTCTTCGGTCCTGTCGGATTCCCGTCACACCAGACTATGAGAGTGAAGGAATAGAGAGGGTGTTGTTGTGCCACTTGTGTACTATGCCTGCCAATCCGCAGTGGAGCAGCGTGGTGGGTCTATGCTCTAAAAACCCTCTCTCATGCGAGTGAGGAGGCCTATGCCCAGCAGTTGGACGTTATTGAGCTGCTACTTACCTTTTACGTTATTTAATTATTCCATCAGAATATCTGTCCGTGAAAGTCCGGTTAAAATAGCTCAAGGCCCGAACAAATAGACCTATACATGAAACGAAAACAATTTTCTTTTAAGGATATCATGTCCAATGAATTAGTATGTGATTAGACACACTTATTGTCTATAGGTGATACAAACGTGTTAGCGACTTTTCCCTTTCGTCTAGAAAATAGTATATTTTATTGTAACTTAGAATCTACATTGTTCACGATTTTTCCTTTTCGTATAGAAGATTTTGAGTAAGTTAGAGTCTATATGTATACTCGTATAAGTAATTAGTAAAATCGTATAAGAAATGTTTTGTTGACAGCATGTATATATTTGTTTGTATAGTTTTTCTTGGAAATAAGTTGTTTGTGCATTTAATGTAAACCCTGTGATTGGCGAATAATAAAACGCCAATAATAAGATATAATTTTTTTACGAATAAAGAGCCAACTAGCGTCTTTTGCTTGTCACAATAGTATCCGCGTGTCAGTCGTAAACACGACATATAAGACAGCCAATTCGGCGTAAACTTTCCTGCTGAAAAACAGTTCGATCGCATACATTATATCCTCCTCTGGTGAGAAGTAGGCGGCGGGGCGTAGGGTGAAGAGTCTGGTGGCATTTTTCATTGATACTGATTCGGCATCTTCGCGAGTGTGAGCTGTCGAAGGGGCTCACAAAACGAGATACAAAATTTTATTTACATATATACTAGCAATTCTGTGTCACCCGTGTCTGTGCGCTGTTTCCGATTTCGTGTAATTATGGGTAAATTATCAGATAGCGTTGTCAATATAAACTTGATTTATTCTTGAATTCATTGGGAACGGTTTTCCTATCTTCTCACGGGATCGATTTATTAAGAACTAAAAGATCGCTTACAGGGAGGTCTCTAAAACTATTATAGACTTTAAATTACCAAATTCCCACGGAATAACATTATGTAAGTAAGCAGTCAAACAAATGGGACTTCCGTGCGTTCGTTGACCCAAGCGTCAGCTTATTTTGATTTTGTGTTTAGGTTTTTTTTAGTAAGTTATGTTAATAAAACCTTTTAAAAATGTAATCTGTATAAATCAGGATAGATTTTTCCGTTCCATCATGAAAGGTGTCATTAGTTTTATAATCTGTCTTCGGTTTCGGGACAGGTCATCTAACACCTAGCATATAAATCACATTATTAACTTTACAAATGTACATTTTAAACACCACAGGTATGTCTAGGACTGCATATAGAGTATCCAATTTTTTTTATCCATGTGCCCTTATATATTCCTATCACGATGAATACGGGCATTAAGAAAGAATTCTCTTTCGATCGAGATTTACTTTGTGATCCATGGGTACACAGCTATAGTAGATACATTATAGTTTTTTTCATAACCAGATTCATTTATGTGGAAACTGCCTTTTTCTGGAAGTGGTGGGTGAAGCAAGGTGATGATATCCGTACTAAGGTGCATACTTTGGTACGTGAGGGCAGGCTGCAATTCGTGGGTGGAGCTTGGAGTATGAACGACGAGGCAGCTTCGCATTACCAGAGCACCATAGACCAGTTTACATGGGGCTTAAAGTATGTATAACCCATTCTCATTACGACCTCTTGGTGTATTATGATGGTCTGGTACTATGTACTGCTATTTTATATGACTTACTAGCAATGCCCCGTGTAGATGCCGATGTCATGGCAGCGGAAACATACATTTATTTTTGTTTCGTAATATCATTTACGTTATTTATTTATTATGTCCGACATGAGTCAATTTAAAAGTACTCTACAGGTATTGAAAGTTTTTTTTTAATCGGTCTAGTAATTTTTAGCTTTATTATTTTATAAATTGTCAATATAAACAAAAATTCAAAATGCAAAACTTTCTTCTATAATATTACAGACGAGATTTATTTGTAATACTTTATTGTCTCAGTACTTCCCTATACACGACATTCGACTCGGGATACATTATTTTCATTAGAGTAACGTT
Organism: Elymnias hypermnestra; assembly: GCA_015832385.1. NCBI lineage: Eukaryota > Metazoa > Arthropoda > Insecta > Lepidoptera > Nymphalidae > Elymnias > Elymnias hypermnestra. Next base: position 42,751 of record JACTOM010000087.1, read on the forward strand.
TTTAAATTCGCTATATCTTTTGAATGGAATGTCCGATTTTAATAATTTGAAAGTATTTTATAGGATAAGGATGAATACAGAGGTATGAATTATATGGGTTGATTGTTGTCGGCGTTTTTATTAACTTTTAAAATGCAAAAGGTAGTTATAGTGGCATAACTACAGTAGTTGGACATATGGTATCACGGAGATATCCCTTTTTTGTAGATATTAATACATTCTATAATACCGTCGAACATTTTTTTGTCCTATCATCGATTTTTCGCAGCGCATTTAATTTTTTCACCCCTTGGGTTACATTAATGCATTTTATTAGGTGTTCTTATTATTTTTTTTTTTTTTTGAAAAAGTAATATAGCCTATGTCGCTCAGTGAAAATGAGACCTTTCTAATGCCAAAAGTTATTTTAAAATTGGACCGGTAGTTTTTGTGTGAAAACGTAACAAACATACATACAAAAACACAAATGTTTCCTCTTTATAATACCGTCCCAGAAGGACGATAATGTTTTTGTAATATGTTTATGTTACGAGTATATTATCTTAAATGAAGACAGAGAAAAACATATGTTTTAAGTGGATTTACTAAACCGCCTCAGAAGGAGGATAATGTTTATAAAGTGCAAAACGTTTTATTTCGATGTCAATGTCCCATTACATCTTATGGTGTCCTATGAGGGGGTATATATAGATAGTTTTATATATCATATAGAAATATATCTACATAAGAACAAATTATAATCTATCTGTGTGTTAGATATAGCAGAATTATCGTATTTCGAAACAGCAGAAAACGTTTTTAATCTCAAGTATTCTATATATACTGATACTGTCGCAGCGACGAAATGACAGTATCTCTAGAGTTTATTTTATTTGAGACGCGAATTATTTTACCACTAAATGAGTGACATGAGATAAAAGTATCTACTGTGAAAGATTAATTAAAGTAAGGCTTATAGTTGTAGTTTCCACAAGTAGTACACTTGTGATAAGAATATAAAAGCATTTTTTGACGTATATCTTAAATTAAAAACATTAACTATTTTACTTTAGATTATAGATTTCTTTATGCTTAATTAATATTAATATTCTGACAAATCTTTAACAGGCTAGGAGCCGTAGTATCGCAGTTAAGTTTTTCTTACCTACGTATTGAATTCTGAATCTATTTTGGTAAAACCTTTTGTTTTATAGAGATCCATATTTATCAAATGGAAATCTAGAATTTTAAGTAGAACAGTAAATGTTTTGTGCATTTGGTACGCATATTAAATTAGATCATATTCTAATATGCTACCATTATAGTAGTATTTCTTAACACATTTTTAAAAACAGTAAACAATTCTTATCAAAAAAAAAAGTACAATTACCAGCCTTTCATTCTCTAAATACATTATTTTATTACCCTTGCTCCCGCTCTCCCCTAAAACGGTTCCCGAGGTTGAGGTGATTTTGGCAAGGTTTCGAACGTACCTGTACCCCCAACCTAGTGAAAAATCTAGAGAATTCGCTAATCCCTCTAAAAACTCATGAGGTTTATTACAATACGCGATCGTAGCGCAACTACTTCGTGACGCTCCCATATTCTTAAAATTTCACATAGTTGTTTGAGGAATGAAAAATTAAAAGTGCGCGCGTACAAAGTACACATGTTACAAGTGAAACTTCTTTGGCAAACAAATTTTTAAGTTTTGTAATATTATGAAAAATAGTATGTTAAATTGCCAATGAAATGCCATACGAAATTCGTAAATATTAAAACCTTACCTAACCTTCAAACGAATTAGAATAAAAAACGCTGCACATCTTCATAACCCTAATCACGCGATTCATCCGTCAAAATTTTACCCTCATTCGCTTAAATAAGTTTCATTTCAAAAAACTATGCGAGATTTGCTAAGACTTTTCTCCCCTAAATGATGTTATAACATTCCTTTCAACAAATGTCCACAAAAATATAAGATGTCCAAAGTGCTTCTAATTATTCGTAGAAAACTGAATGATACCTTTGGGCCTTGTGCGATGCCTCGCGTAGGATGGCAAATCGATCCCTTTGGCCACTCCAGGGAGTTTGCCTCCCTTCTAAGTGCGATGGGCTATGACGGACTATTTCTAGGCAGAATAGACTATGAAGACAAGAGGGCCAGGCTGACTGAAAAGAGAATGGAAATGATCTGGAGGGGAGATGATAATTTAGGTAAGTGTGATAATTATAGATTTTAGAAATACAATTATACAATGTATGTTTATATGTAGCAGCCCTTTAACGTTCCACTGTTGGGCACAGGTCTCCTCACTCCAAGGAGCGAGGGTTTTTAGAGCTGTTTAGGTAAGTTAGTTATTAAATTGTAATTAGGTTGGTAAAATATATCTAAGGATGATTTTCAATTATAATAATTATAATTTTTGTGTAAAACTTAACTCCTTGATTCGTTTTTTTAAATATATGGTGTATTGTATACAAAACTCTGATATTTTGAATTATGCATATATGTAAAATAATTAATAGAGGAAAGTTTATTTTTCGTATGTAGCAGCCATGACTTGGGTTGTGGTATAACCTTTTTAGGCCATTATATAAAATATATTGTACCTTGTTATATTTTTTCACAGAATATTTACATTTGTGATCAATAGCTATATAGAATATATTGAAATTGAAAATATCTTTATTCAAGTAGGCCTTTACAGCACTTTCAATCGTCAAATATAGTTTTTCCATATATTATTTCAATGTACAACTGATGGTATTAAAGAACGATTTACAATCTAAAGTGACGAGGGTTCCTTCGCGACCAGTTCTAAGAAAAGCCCACAACAAACTCAGTTTAAAAGTATTAAGTGACACCTTTGTAACTTTTGGGAGTTTGTTATAGAAATGTATAGAGTTATCCTTGAATGAATTGCCAATATTATTCAGTCTACTAGAATTTATATCAATTATACTTTTATTTATATGCAGTCGAAATTGAATGATTTAAGCCAGGAAGCAGCTAAAACGGGACTTAAAATTAATATCAAGAAGACTAAGAAGATGAGAACTAGTACAAATAATTCCTCCCCTATGCAAATTGGCATAGAGCAACTTGATCGCGTCCAGTCTTTCACATATTTGGCCAGTGTCGTGTCGGAAATCGGAGGCACAGAAGAAGACATCGCTTCTCGGATCGCCAAAGCCCGAGCCACCTTCGCACGTCTAGGAACAATGTGGCAATCGCGGAAACTGGCCCGAAGGAATAAACTTAAAATATTCTGGTCCAATGTTAGATCTGTGTTGCTATATGGGTGCGAAACGTGGAAGGTCACCAAGGACATCTCGCGCCAAATCCAAGTCTGCGTCAACCGGTGTTTGCGTCGCATCCTCGGGAAATACTGGCCCGAGGTAATCTCTAACGAAGATCTGCTAGAGAAATGCCATGAGACTTTGATCGAACACCAGATCAAACGGCGAAAGTGGAGATGGATCGGCCACACGCTGCGTCGGGATTCCAATCATATCCCCAAGCAAGCTTTGGAATGGAATCCTCAAGGTAGAAGAAAGCGTGGTCGGTCCCGACAGACTTGGCGCCGTTCCGTACTGGCAGAGGCGGGGAATATTGGAATGACGTGGGGCGAGGTGAAGCGTGATGCTCAAGATCGTTCGCGATGGAAAATTACTGTGGACGCCCTGTGCCCCACCTAGGTGATATAGGACATTAAGAAAAAAATACTTTTATTTCTTAAGTTATATGAGATGAATTCCCTTTTTTTTCGTAAGACTAAATTTTTTTTAAGGACGCCTTACATATTTTCATATATGTATACGCCATGAACTGTCATTATTTTTACAGCACTGAATTTCTTTCTTAATGAAATCTCTTGAACCCATATTATAAAAGAATCGCACGATCGGGCCTTTTCTGCTGTACAAATATTGCATCTATATCAGCAGCATTACTCGAAAGTAGATATTATAGTCCTATTTGATTAATTCTAATTTTCCTGTATTTCATGGAACACCATTTCTTTGTCATTTTTAAAGAAGAATATAATCTTGATTACAATGAATTTTTCGCCAAAACTTTAAATATGGAGATATAAATGCGGTGTAAAACTTAAAACAATTAGAAATATTATTTATAAACACATCCACTGCCATAATAAATATACGATTTAATTACATTATATTTTCAGGTAACGCATCAGATTTATTCACTGGAGTACTATTCAATACCTACTCACCACCGCCCGGGTTCTGTTTTGACGTGCTCTGTGACGACGAACCCATTATTGACGACCCTGATTCGCCCATGTTCAACGTGGAGTCACGGGTATGTCATTACAGCTAAATATTATTATATACTAGAAATATAACAAAGATAAGTTTTTAGATAGCCTTAACACCTGTTGGGAAAAAGAGAAGTAGAAATTAACGAGACACATCAATTGAGATTTTGAAAAAAAATACTATTCATTTATGTATGTAATTTAAACTTTTACCATTAGTTATAATGATGTTCAATGAAAAACATAAAATATATCTCGAGACTATAAACGCGCAACAATTGGTGACTTTGTTTGTGACGTCATAATATTATTTATTTATAAATATATTTATAATACACACAAAAAATCATGAACATACATCATCATACATACATACACACGTACTGAAGAATTATACCAATGTATAAGTCAGGCAGTACTTCTAATTCCCTCCAACTGTAAACCAATATGGGTGCTTCTGACTTTCATTAAAGTATATGAGTAAAATATATAGAACCACTTGTTCAAAAATATAATTTATTACACATTAAGCTATTTGGATTTACGCTAGGTCGTTCAACAACTGATGTTGGTGTACAGGTTACATTATATTTACGAGACCTGGGAGGAGTAACGAAACGCACTTGGTGTTTTCTGTGATTTCTCTAAGGCCTTCGATTGTGTCCAGTATGGACCTCTGATCGGAAAATAACGTCACTGTGGCATCACAGACACAGCTTTAGACCTGATTAGTTGCCATTTAAACTATAGAACACAAAAGGTCTGCGTTAATGGAGACCCTTAAAACGGGTTTGTATTATATACAAGGTGTCCTACAGGGTTCCATATTAGGGCACTTTTTGTTCCTCAGTTTTATCAATAACCTTCCTTATTTTATTAAGATCGACCATGTTATTGTTTCGTTTACTGATGATACTCCTCTAATATTCAAAGTTAAGCGACATGAAACAGGTTATGACGACGTAAACAACTCTCTCAATAAAGTAGTACAATGGTTTAAAGCTAATAATTTGTTACTCAACGGGAAATAACCAAATGTATTAAATTCAAGTTGCCAAATGTAAAACAAATAACTATTGTTAAAGTTAATAATGAGGAACTTGATCTGGTAGGTAGTACCGTTTTCTTAGGCATTACGTTAGATAATCAACTAAGTGAGAAATCATTCTATAATTTGACTTCTTACAAGATAAAAAGCGAGGGAGTGAATTGATCTACTCGATATAAAATAAATGAAAAATATATATTGTAATGATGATGAGAAAAAAATGTACCTCCAACTGGGTTTGTTGTAGGCTCTTCTCAGATCTGGGCGCGAAGGAACTGCCGTAACTTTAGGTTGTAAGTCGCTCATTAATGTCATCATCAGTCGCACATTTAAGTAATATATGTAAAAACGATATTTGACGATTCAAAAATGCTATAAAGGCCTACTTGAATAAAGATATTTTCAATTTGAATTGGAATATATTAAGATTGGTATTTATTTATGTATTTCAAATGCTTACAGTCCAATGCACCTTTTTGTACTTATCATACTTACAAACGCATAAAATCAGAACTGCCTTTGAATACATTTTATTACAAAACCCTCTTAAAGGTGAATGCATTTTTGGATATCTGCCGAAACACATCCAAGGGTTATGCGACAAGTAATATTTTAATAACAATGGGCGAGGATTTTTTCTACCAAGACGCAGCTATTGGGTTTATAAATCTGGACAAACTCATCGAGTGAGTTGACATGTGTTTTATGCACGATAAAAATCATACAGGGATCGTAATATACTTGGGCGTGGACGTTAGCGTCTAAGCAAGTACTATTTAAATAATTTCATAGAATTATAATCAACGTATTATTTGTCCTTCTCGTAGAAATATTGGAAAATAAAAAAAATCTTGATAATCTAAACCATTCTTAATAATACAAAGATAAGATCTAACTTGTTGATTTGACACTTGCTACTGGATTTTTTTTATTATTACCTATATTTATATTTTATGACAGAAAATCTCTGTAACGCATAGAGTAGTTTCTGTTTTGTTTTTGCATGTAAACCGTTATTTTTTTTATAATATGTTACGGCGTGAATTGTCAAAATAGGCTTTAACACTGACTGCCGAGGTGGGTTAACATGACCGACCAGTGTACACTAATGTACATTGGTGATTGTGATTGATTATCTTAAACGAGATATCTAGCTGACTGAAATATAGCACTGGTGGCGGATATTCAAAATATGAAAGAATTAGAATTCAAGGACGTTAAACGATATAAATATGTACTGATTATGATCAAACAATTCTGATCATCAGGGGATAATTCTACTTACCTCGCTCGTTAAGATTCTTGTAGCATTATATTAATGTGCATTCTAAAATCTAATGGCTTATAAAATGTATGCTGTTCTAAATTTGCGTGCACGTGTCGCATGCATGTTAAATTGCATTTACACATTTATATTGTTATAAATAAAATTGTTACTATACGGCACGTTATTCGTCATGATTTAGATTTTATTTCACTTGAAAATCTTTGCATAAGGCGTCCCTAAACTGAATTATTTTATAACAGAATGAAATAAACATCACTCGTAAAAAGAGTGTTATACTTTCTTACTCATTCCCTGATACATATTTATCCTATTTTATGCTAATAGATTGATGAGTGATGTTGACTTACAGGTTTATTCTGATATATAAACACAATTAAAGTCTATTCCCACTTATTACAATTACTAGCGCCATTTATCACGAAATGCATAAGCTGATTACATAGAAATAAACCTCATAAGTGATTTTTTCAGATGGGTGGGGCTGCATTAATAACCAATGAGTTAATATTTGGAAAAAACATTATTAGCTTTAATCCATTTCAATTTGAGTTAATGAATAAAAAGTATAGTATTAATGATTGACCGAGACATATTATATCTAAATATAATATACATAAATATCGATGAATATAATATTGGTTTTCTGATTTTTAACGCAAAACTCGAAAGTGATTGCTGAGTTTCGTAGATCGTGAGCTTCTTTAATACTTTTCCTCGAACTTGTAGTAAATCGTTGAGTTGAGTTTGTTCACAACAAATGGCTTATTATTATCGTTAAGTCCGCTTGTTTGAATTTCAAAATTTTACGCTGAATATAGTATGTGTGTTACTATTGAGTGTGTTACTATTGAGTTCCTTTTGATGGTAGGTGAGGGCGTTTATAGCGAAATCGCTGGAAATGTCACTCACGTACAAGACTGATAACGTGCTGGTCACTATGGGGGACGACTTCCAGTATCAAGACGCGGGCATGTGGTTTACAAATCTCGACAAATTGATACTGTGAGTTGAAAATCTCTATATATTAGTCAATATCCCATATCAAATGTAGTCACGCTTTGCATGCATGTTATCATCGTGGTAAAGTTTTAATCCCTTTACATTCATATTGCATGTAGAAGTGTTAACCTTTTATATACTTATATACATTGTTGTGTACAAGTGAAACCCTGCTGAATTAATTAACAAAGCATTTTTTTTAAATTTCTACATTCCTATTACTTTTATTTATCTTTTCATAATAGGTGATTTGTTGTCAGACAATTGCAAGTCGATCTATCAACTTCATTTCGAGGTTTGCGAACGCAATTACAAATCTTATTCATTAGAAAACCATTTTAATTATTATTATTTTGATCTTAATTGAAGTGTCTCTAATTTCATTCACTTGTATTTATACCAAAGTCGATACAACATATGACATAGATCTGTTAAAGTGGGACATTAATAGGCAACCAGTTTGACGATATTTTATTTCATATTCTACGGGATCAAATCTTTCATGTAAATAAATAGATTACTCTTTATTTTACATCGAAAACTTCCAGTAAATTACACATTGAAAGAAAGTACGAGTCTAAAATAATCCTAATCGATAAAGTTAGCAAAATGTTGCGGGCATTTTTTTTTAAAGAATTTTTGACAGTTTTTGTTGAGTAAGTGTCAGCATTTAAAATTACAATTAAAGATTAGCTTTTGTATATTGATATTATATTAAAAATTGACATAAAACTATTTGGTACGCGTTTCTCATTCGTACCGCCGCGGTATGTGATACTCTTGCCGTTTTTCATTGCTTGGAAATCTTTCGAATAATCTTTAGGTGCGAAAACTACTCTTATAGGTAATAATAGTAGGTCCAACTTCGAAAAAGAGCTCAACCACCGAATCCAACTCGAATTGGCAGCGTTCGGAAAACTACAGGACATCTTTCATCCATAATTTCTCAATGCCTGAAGACTAAGGTCTTCAAACAGTGCGTGTTGCCAGCGATTACATATGGTTCCGAGACATGGCCGCTGACTATGGGGCTCGTAATAAGTCTCAGAGTCACTCAGCGGGCAATGGAGAGGGCTATGCTCGAGGTTTCCCTACGTGATCAAATCAGAAATGAGGAGATCCGTAGGAGAACTAAAGTCACCGACGTAGCCTACCCAATTGCAAAGCTGAAGTGGCAATGGGCAGGGCACATAGTTCGCAGAACCGATGTACGTTGGGGCCCGAAGGTGAAGTGGCCCGAAACGTCGGCAGACCCCCTACCAGGTGGACCGATGACATCAGGCGGGTCGCTCTGGCAGCCGCTGGATACAAGCGGCACAAGATCGGGCCCATTCAAATTCATTAAGAGAGACCTTTGTCCAGCAGTGGACGTCCATCGGTTGTGACGACGACTACTCTCTACTTTAGAATATATTTATATTTACCATCCAGATATGTTTGTAACTCTAAACAATCGTCATTGAGTTTCTGACAGCGAGATCTAAATTGACTATATAAAATTTGTGTCCCAAATTAATATTTAGAATTTACAATTTTGATTTTTCGTTCAGGGAAATATCTAAAAGATATCTATCTATAAACATCGAAAGAAATTCTGAGATGTTCTATCGATTGTTGAAAGAGCAGTAGTAATTAGTTATAATTTTTCATGCACTTTATAGACTACGTTAAAAGGCTGACTTTACAAATAAGGAGGTTATTTATACCGCCCACAGATAGAAAATTTCATCGACTACGTGACAAAACAATCGCAGTATTACAGGACCAATAATGTTGTAGTGACGATGGGTGGTGATTTCACGTACCAGGACGCTGCGATGTGGTACAGCAATCTCGATAAACTGATAGAGTGAGTAAAAGTCATCAAGGAGAGAAGGATTCCACAAATCGATTATTCTCTGCTTTTTTACTCGTTTAAAGAAATTTTATTATGAACATTAGATCTGCAGAATTCGAAAAGTAGTCAATAGATAGACTTGAAAATCACAGAAATATAATTAAGTTGCATATTAATTTAAATAATTTGCACGTTAGCATGTTGAATATGTAAAGTGGTGTGAATGCTTTATTTTTGTTTCGAAAAAAACCTTATAAAGCTAATATTTCAAATAGACCTTTAAGTAAATATCTATATTGTAAATAATTTTTGTATGAAATGCATGATTTTATGCTCTAATTTGTTTTGTTTTATGTAATGTGTGTAATGTAAGTTGATATGGTATATATTACCTTCCAGATACACTAACATGAAAGCTGCTAAAGACGGTCTGAACCTAAAATTATTCTATTCAACGCCAAACTGTTATTTGAAAGCTGTAAAAGATGCCGAGTAAGTGGAATTATGGGGACATCTGGTATTTATGGGTTATATTAATTTAACAAAATTGATGTGATTTTACCCATACCAAGTTAGAAAACAATAGACTCATCATTCATTTTTTAAATATTTTATCAACTTTTAACTGCTTCATTGATCTAGTGGTTAGCATGTTCAACTACAAACATGAGGTCCTGGGTTTGAGTCCCGGGTCGGGTCAATTCAAAAATCAATATTGAGTTTTCTATTAAGATTTTCTCAATATTTGCCCCAAGTTAGGAAGTTGGCGATGTGATCCACCCCCGTGCCTCGGAGAGCACGTTAAGCCGTCGGTCCTGCGCCTGATCTCTCTCCGGTCGTGTCTGCTTGCCGTCACGTCGGATTATGAGAGGAAGTGAAGGAATAGAGAGTGCACTTGTGTACTATGCCTGCCAACCCGCAGTGGAGCAGCATGGTGGATCTATGCTCTAAAAACCCTCTCTCCTATAAGTGAGGAGACCTGTGCCAGGCAGTGGAACGTTAATGGGCTCCCACTTAATTACTTTTTATAGATGTTTAACACTAGATTAGCAAAATTTCATTAATTGATCTTTGATGGTTTATAAGAAATTGATTTTTTGGGGATCTTTATTCATAATTACTATTTATTAAAATTATACATGAATCACAGTTTCATGATTAAGAGGAAAATCGGCAGATTTAATGAAATGAAAAATGAAATTAAAATTTTTACAAGAACTCTGATTCGTCAAATTTAGCCATCTTTATTATTTAATATCATTTTTAGTTTGTGACCCTGTTTATTAACGTCGACTTCAGAATCAAAGAGTCTAATATAGACTTTTATTTACGGACACATTTCTCTATTATTATTTCCATTAAAAGAATCTCTATTTACTAGGCCGTTATTTAAAGATGTGTTTATTGTTATAGCCCTGTACTTCCTATTAAGAAAGACGACTTTTTCCCTTATGCGAGTGACCCGACTGCCTTTTGGACGGGCTACTTTACCTCAAGACCCACCACGAAATTCTTTGAGCGACAGGGGAATGCATATTTACAGGTAAGTGATTTTATGTGTTACTAATACGTGTTAACTTTCTGAGAATACTTTAATGGCAATCTGTGAATGAATAAATGAATATTTATTTTCTCCACATTACAATACATAATAAAAAAATTCTTATTAGTTGCAATGTAAATTATGTGCAGTTTATAATGTGGGAACTGGTGCCTGGACTAGATTAAATCTGTGCTTCAAGTCACCAGGCCCTTTCCCGGTTAGTAACACTTGGTATTATTGTTGTAATTTAACATCTTAAGTATAGGAGAAGCAATAATTAAAATGGTATTATCATGCAAAATTAGCTTCGTACTTAAGTTGTTTTTACTGAAAAAAACTACACAATTTTAATATTTTTTTACATATATATAGTCTGATATATATAGCCACGTGTTATTATTGTAGATACTAATGTGTGTGTGTGTGTGTGTGTGTGTGTGTGTGTGTGTGTGTGTGTGTGTGTGTGTGTGTGTGTGTTTGTTCGTAATGTAATCTATGCAATATAGTTGAGCTGTACCACATTTTTAACAGGTTACGGAAACTAATAAAATAAACGGGTCTACACAAAATTTTACTACTATAAATCTATCTAAACTAGTACAATTATAAAGAGGAATCATTTGTGTTTTTATTTTTTCACGCAAAAACACCTGGGCCGATGGCAAAAAAAATTTCACCATTAGGAATCTGTATTTTCACTGAGTGACTAAGTGGGTTCAGCTAGTATACCTACAAGAAAACAATTGTTTCCTCTTTATAGTTTAGATATACTCTAACTTAATAAAACATGATGCTATAACTAGAGTAAGTAAAGTAGGTAATCAGCAGCCCATTTATCGTCCCATTGCTGCTAGGCACAGGCCTCCTCACTCATATGAGAGACCCACCACGCTGCTCCACTGCGGATTGGCAGGCATATTACACAAGTGCACTGTCTATTCCTTCACTCTCATAGTCCGATGTGACGGTATTCCGACACAACCGGAGAGAGATCGGGCGCAGGACCGGCGGCTTAACGTGCTCTCCGAGGCACGGGGGTGGATCACACCGCCAACTTCCCAACTTCGGACATATATTGAGAAAATCGGGACTCGAACCCAGGACCTCACGTCTGTAGTCGAACATGCTAACCACTAGACCAATGAGGCAGTCATTAAGTAGAGTATAAAGTAGTAATTAGCTTTTAGAAAAATTTCGCCAGGTATTAAACCAGGAACCTCCTGTCAAATATGTGTGCATTAATTACTATCTTTTCCCAGATGGTGAAACAACTGCAAGTGTTGGCCGACCTGGAGGAACACAACAAGTTTGTGATAGACGAACTCAAAAGTGCGATGGGTATGATATAACAAAATTAGTTGAATGTATTTGTCTTGTACGAGAGGAATAGCCACAATATAATAAACATGATTTACGATCAGGTGTGATGCAACATCACGATGCTATCACGGGGACGGAGAAAGAGCATGTGGCACACGATTACGAAAGAATGCTTCACGCGGCAATCGAAGACGCTACCATCGTTGTTAAAACTGCTTTTAAGTGAGTAAAATTTTAAACAGCTCTCCTTTAAAATTATTATTTTTTTATTTTGTGACTATTCTTTTAAAGTAACGAGACTAATCTATCAAAATCAAAACATTCTTTATTCAAGTAGGCTTAAAAATCACTTTTGAATCGTCAGGAGTCTATACGTTGGTAACAATTCTACCACCGGTTCGGAAAGTTGATTCCACTGAGAAGAATCCGACACTCAGTGGTTACGCTTTTAATATAATTTTCTAAGTTACAATAAAATTTCAAAAAAGTAATCTTCAACATTATAATATGACTTTTGTAAAAGGATGTTTTTGAAATATTTCTAAAATTTATGTGGAAGAAAATGCTAAACTGATTGCGCTGTGTTATTACAAATGCGTATGCTCAACCGAACAAATGATTTCTGAACTTACGCCCAAAAATATGGCGTTACAAGTGTGCAGAATAGTTAAGCATAGTTTAAGTTAAAAGCCTAGTGGTGAGTCACGTGGTTGACCAGAGAAGAAGTTTTTCTTTTTAAATAGTAACTATTCACGATTTTCACTCATCATATAGTTTACCTTATTTGTAAATGTATAGTTTTACTTTCGTAATAGAATTTATACACAATTGTTTATGTAATATTAAATGAAAAGCATAGATGATTAGAAATAGAGAAATATTGTAACAATAATTACTCGCTGCAATAGTTACGTTTGCCAGTCTTAGTTGCGGGATATAAATGGGCCATTTTGGCGCCAAAGTTCACACACCCATTCACGAACTGTCGTCCGTCACGAACGGTCGTCCGCTCGCGTGCTCGCATGTATCCGCCGTACATATTACCGATTACTATCGTTGCGATATTGTGAAACCAGTTCTCCAAGCCAGTTCCAGTGATCTTGTGCAGTGACCGGTCATTTCTACAGAATTTGTCCAGCGTTGCCAGTGCTGTGTTGCACGGACTTTGTCCGGCGTCGATAGTGTTGTCTCGCTCGGGCTCCGTCCCGCGTTGCTAGGACTGTGTTGTGTTTGTTGTTCCCGATTTGGATTGCCCTACTTACAGTGAGTACACTAGATTCTAAGCTAGGCACACACCCCTGCCACCCACTGGCAGGGCCCGTAGGGCCACACCGTAGGCACACACCTCCCTGCCTCGGCAGGGAGGCTCAAGGTAGCCCCGGGTCCACCATGGACCCCACTCCGGTTTTCCAGGGACGCAACGTCGAGCGTCTCCTGGAGTTCTTTTTAAACCGTTTTCCCAACGCCCTGGCCGACTTCGACCGACTTGAAGCGGCCCCTGTAACGACGACCGCCGTAGTTAGGCCTCCCCCATCGAAGCTGGTACCGGTCCAGCAGATCTCTGCGCCCCGGCCGCGCCCCGTAGCTCCGCGAAATCCCGCATGCCCCAATTTAATTAACGCCCTCGTAAAGGAAGGGCAACTAGAGCGGCCCAAGGCCCCCGTCGCCACGGCCCCGGTCGCCCCGGCGCCGACAGCCGCGACCCCACTCGCCGCGGCGCCCGCGGCTGCGGCTCCCGTAGCCGCGGCCAAGCCCGCCGCGGCGCCAGCGGTCGCGGCACCGACGCCGGCGACACCGACCGTGGCGACAAACGCCTCGGTACCTAGCCCCGCCCTCCCCATACCCATGGAGTCTGAGCCCTCAGACTCAACAAACAACGACGGTTTCGAGACCGTCGTATCTAGAAACCAGAAGCGGAAGCTTCTGGCAAAACCATCGGTCCCACCTAAGAGGACCAACCCCACGCCGGCTGCCTCACAGCCAAGGCAGACAAACCGCCGCGACCAAGGGGAGCCCGCCGAGGACTCCCCAATGAACGAACCCCGTAGGGAACAAGTTCCCCCCATCTACATCCGGGAAGGCAAAGCGTGGAACACGCTTTACCGCAGGCTTCCCGCTATGGGAATAACCCTGACCGTAGCCCGCCCTACCGCCGTTGGACTGAAAGTCCAACCAGCCACCGGCGACGACCACCGCAGACTTACGTCCGTTTTAAGAGCGGAACAGGTGCCTTACCACTCCTACGCATTGGAGAGCGAACGCCGGTTACGGGTAGTCATCCGTGGACTACCCCACACCCTCCCTACCGAGGACATCAAGGAGGATCTGGCCGCCCAGAACCTCCCCATATTAGAGGTACATCGAATGTACCACGGCATCACAAAGAAGCCATTCAACAACTGCCTAGCAGTGTTGGACCTCTCACCCGAGGGGAAACAAGTTTTCAACGTTAGGAGCATCTGCGCCCTAACGAACATAAATGTCGAGGTCCCTCACAATAGAGGCATAATAGGGCAGTGTCACCGCTGCCAACTATATGGCCACTGTGCGCGATTTTGCCACGCCCGTCCCCGCTGCGTGAAATGTCTGGGCGACCACGGCACGGCCGACTGCCCCAGGACCGTTCCGACCGAGGAGCCGCCAAGCTGCGTACTCTGCGGGACCCAGGGTCACCCAGCGAGCTATCGCGGGTGCCCCAAGGCCCCAAAGAGGGCAAAGCAAGGCAGATTCTCGGCCGCGAGACGTCCGGGGCCCGTCAGGCCTGCCCCCAAACCCGCCCAGACATACATAGATGCGCCCCTCCCGACCCGCAACGCATGGCACGCATGGCCGGCCATGCCAGCAAGCCAGGCCCCCGCGCCCCCCCAACCTCAACCTCAACCGGCCCCTCAGGCCCCTCAGGCCCCTCAGGCCAATCAGGCCCCATCAGCACTTAGCAACTTTGACATAGTTGCTAAAATAGCGTTCGAAATCGACCTGGACGAAATAGACGTCCTAGTCGAAAAACTTAAAGACCCCAACCCCTACGCCCGCTTCCAAGCAATAGGACAGCACCGCAGACTCATCACGGCGGTCAGCAACCTAAAAGTTTAAAAATTTTAAAATCAAAACCAATTATGGATTTACGCCCCATAAGTAATTTAACAAGTAGGCTAAAGCCTCACTCGTTGGCTGTCGTTTACTTTAACGCGAACGGCCTTATCAATCAAATAGACGAAATTCGGAACTTCGTATGTTCCGAACAAGTAGATATCCTGCTAGTACAGGAAACGTTTTTAAAACCCAGCAACCGCGGACCGAACATAGCAAATTACAAGCTAATACGTAACGATCGAATCGGAGCGAAGGGCGGCACCGCGATTTATTACAAAAAATCGCTTCACTGCACCCCTCTAGATCCCCCTAACAGCTTAGTAAACATCGAAGCGTCCGTATGTCAGGTGGGTATGACCGGCCATCAGCCGATCATACTAGCATCCGTCTATCTACCGCCATCAAAACGCTTACTAGAAAGCGACATCCGCACCCTGTTCTCCCTTGGCGACGCCGTCATCCTTGGAGGTGACCTAAACGCCAAACACGAACAGTGGGGCTCCCGAATTCGAAACCACATAGGTAGAGAACTAGCCAGGTTAAGCGACCTCCCAGACTTACAGTGCTCAGTCATAGCACCGGACGAACCGACCCATTACAGCAACCGAACAGACCCACTCGACCCCGGAGACATACTCGATGTTATGCTTCTAAGGAACATCACGCTTCACGTGGATTCCATAGAGGTAAAACACGAGTTAAGCTCTGACCACCGACCTGTCCTAGCAAAACTAGGACAACACCTAAACGCGACCCCCCCGACAAAAAAGGTGATAAATTGGAAGCAGGTATCCGACCGCCTCCAATCACTTGACCCCGCGGACCTCACCGACATACCTGATCTCATCGAATCAGAAGCAGACGCCACCTTAGCATCATCCCGATTAACGTCTCACTTGAATGACACTCTCGTAGGTTGCACCCGGGAAGTCCCCGACCTCTCCGGTCGGAGGAAACTACCGGACGACGTACGGGAGCTCATCACGCTTAAAAATCGCGCAGCGCGAGCCCACGATTCATATCCCACACCAGATAACCGGAGAACGCTCTGGAATCTCTTCAGGCAGGTCCGGGAACGCCTCGCCGAACTGAGAAATGACCGATGGGACCGGAAGCTAGGGGACCTCGCTCCAACGCACACCACGTTCTGGAGACTGACGAGGAACCTTAAAGCCGAAGGCGCCGCATCTATGCCGCCCCTCGACCGCCCCGATCAGTTACCCGCGTTTGACGACTTTGATAAGGCCGAGTGTTTAGCAGACAGCCTCGAGACTCAGTGCTCGCCTAGCACTACTAGCATAGACCCAGAACAGGTCGAGCTAGTAGACAACGCGCTCAATAGGTTAAATTTCGCGGCCCCCACAAGTGAGCCGTTAGAACCCACGACTTTCGATGAAGTGCACACAGTCATTAGGTCACTCCACGCGCGAAAAGCACCAGGCCCCGACGGCATCCCCAACAAGATGCTCAAACGCCTCCCAGATCAGTTCATGTACCTCCTGGTACTCATATTTAACGCCCTTCTGGCGGCCTGCTCATTTCCTGACGAGTGGAAAGAAGCCACCGTCATAGGAATTCACAAACCGGGCAAACCCCGTACATTACCGAGCAGCTATCGACCCATCAGTTTACTCAACACGATTGCAAAAGTGTATGAGAGAATTATATTAAAGAGACTCAAGGCAGTGGTAGAGGCCAAGAGTCTCCTGCCAGACCATCAGTTTGGCTTTCGCGCTAGACACTCCTGTGTTCAGCAAGTGCACCGCCTCACGGAGCACGTCATAGATCATCTCTACTACAACCGTAACCGTGGCCCCACAGGCACGATCTTTTTCGATGTAGCGAAAGCTTTCGACAAGGTATGGCACGCCGGCTTAATTTATAAGCTTTTCCATCTTGGTGTGCCAGTTAGTCTAGTAACACTGTTACGAGACTTCCTAACAAACCGCAGCTTTCGTTACCGCGTCGAGGGCACTCTGTCCTCACGCCGCGCAATTCGGGCCGGAGTCCCTCAGGGCTCCGTACTGTCACCACTGCTCTTCTCGCTGTACGCCAGCGACATGCCTAGAACGCCTCACGTTCATCTAGCTCAGTTCGCGGACGACACCGCACTATACACCTCCTCGTACTCGCTTACTCACATCTCCTCTCGCCTCCAGAAAGCGGTCAATAGCCTAGGCGATTGGTTCCGCAAATGGAGAATTGAGGCTAATGCTGAGAAAAGCACAGCTATATTGTTCACCGGTCCTAAGAGGCCAGATCGCCGAGATCTGGCAACAATTAAACTTTTTAATTCTCCGATCCCTTGGCAACGGAAAGCCAAATACCTAGGAGTCACCCTAGATGCGTGCATGCACTTCACCGAACACATTCGCACCGTCCGTGGCAGGGCAGCGTTTGTGCTAAGTCGCCTCTATCCCATGATCTGCAAGAAGAGTAAATTGTCACTGCGCCACAAGGTGACACTCTACAAAACTTGCATCCGCCCCATATTCTCTTATGCGAGCGTAGTGTTCGCTCACGTTCCTGCACGCCGGCTGGTTCGACTCCAGACGCTGCAGAACAAATTCATGCGCATAGCCACGGGCGCCCGCTGGTTCATGCGCAACGTCGATCTCCACAGAGATCTCGACCTCGCAACGGTCAATAATCATTTCAAAACGCTCTCCGTAGACTACTTCAAGAGAGCCGTCAGTCACCCCAACCCTCTCATTAGAAATGCCGCCTCTTATGGGATTAGGCTAAACATCCCGCCTAGGAAGAGGCGGCCCAAACACGTCCTTGACGACCCAGACGACCAGATTACTATTGACAATGCCCCGTACACTAACACACACACACAGCGTCTTCGCCGGCGAAGACGAGGTCCCCGCTATCTGACGCACCCCGGCCGCGGCTCCCAGTCGCGGACCCATGGGCGTCAAGATTAAGCACCTGTCCGATTGTCTTTTTCAGCAGCAGCAAACGTTGCTCTAAGCCTAGGTCCGAGCCTCGCAGGAGGCGCCCTTAGAGCAACGTTTTCCCCCGACGCAGCAGGGCCCTTCTACGGGCCCACCCCTCGGCAGAGCTTCTGCGCTCGCCATCCCTCTCGGTTACGCTGTAAAAGCCAGTAGGGCTAACAGCAACTACACACTTCGAAAAAAAAAAAAAAAGCGCCAAAGTTCATTCAATCCCGTGCTGGTAGCATGTAAGCGTCGGTGTTTTAATGAAATCTGCAAACCTTAAATTTGAATCTGCATAACAGTGAGCGAGAGCTTTCGAAGGGGCTCATAATAACTGACCTGTTTCGTTTCAATCCATTATGCTCCTTGGTGGTGGAAATGCTCTAAAACGCTCTCTCCTATGTGTGGGGAGGCAGTGGGACGTCAATAGGCCTTTAACTAATTTAGACTACAAATTTAGTAGGAATATTCCTTTTGCCGGGTAGAGGTCACCTAAGAACGGATTTTACGAAATTTCACCCGCAATGGGGGTTGTGGGGTTGTTAATTATTGATTCATCACGATGTCTCTGGAACAATAAGGCGTAGAGACTTGAAATTTGGTAGGAATATTCGTTTTGCCGAGTAGAGGTCAGTTAAGAATGGATTTTTCTTATTTGTACAAAAATTTGCCTAACCTAATGAAAATACTACCTAAAAAACATTCCACGTAGACGAAGCGGCGGGTTCAGCTAGTAGTTAGATATATGCGACTTATGCATTTTATGACATTGTATGTTATAAGTGGGGAGTTATAGGTTAACTCGGCATACGTCATGTATAACGTCCATACCAAAATAAAAAGTATTAAAAAAATTGTCATGCCTTGAATAACAAGAGGAAAAGAGAGCCTAAAGAAGTTTCACAGAAGTTAGAAAAATTTCAATAATTGGAGAATTTTTGACGAAAATTCTTTAGACACGTGTCTTGGGGAGTAAAATGATAAATACGATCAATCAAATCAATCCAAAATATCTTTATTCAAGTAGGCATATTATAGCACTTTTGAATCGTCAAATTATATTTTTTTTTTTCGAAATTCTGATTCTAATATACGTCTGATGATGGTACTCAAGAGCGGCTTAAAATCTAAAGTTACCCACAACAAACTCAGTCGGGTATTGAAACGAAACGACAGCATTACGAAATGTGTCATTTGTGAAACGGGGGGTATGAAGAAGATATCAATTAGTAAAGACGTAGAGAGAAAGAGTAACTTTTCGTATATTACCGTAAGAGCAAGAGAGAGAGAGAAGTGCGAGCACTCATTCTCTTTCTTATTATTGTTTTGGTATCTGTAAAGAATTATTGACGTATGTTTTATTTTTATAAGTTTTCTTACTTTTTACTTGCGGCTGTTTCTGACCGTCAATTTTTTTTTTATTTTGCCTTTAAATAGCGCAATACTGTCACGAAATATATGTTTTACGTTTTCAATCAGTAAAATCATTCAACGAGACGGTACAAAGCCACCGCTGTTTGAATACGAGCGCTGCAAGTTCAACGAGTCAAGTTGCCCGGTGGCCGAGAACAGCAATCAGTTTGTGGTAAGTTATCTTTACACTAACAGTGCCCCGCGGTTTCATCCGTGTAGATACCGAACTCGTGACAGTGGAAAGTCTAAGTTTAAGTAAACAACTTGACAATCAAAGAAAATCAAATCAAAATATCTTTATTCAAGTAGGCATATTACAGCACTTTTGAATCGTCAAATAATATTTTTTTTCCACACTCTAATTCTAATGTACGTCTGATGATGATACTCCAGAACGACTTAAAATCTAAAGTTACGACGGTTCCTTCGCGCCCTGATCCGAGAAGAGCCCACAACAAACTCAGTCGGGTATTCTGTTTTTTTTGTTATCATCATCATTACAATATCATGTTAGTTTAATATATTTCAATTCAAATTAGAGCAGTTCGTTCACTCCCACGCGTTTCTATCGTTTAAGTACTTTTGCAACTTATAATACGATTTTTCTGTCAACTTTCTTTTAACAAAGACTTTGAATTTATTAATTGACATCTCTAAAACGTCTTGTGGGAGTTTATTATAGAAACGTATACAGTTACCCTTAAATCTTTCCAATTCCAGTTACCCGAATCTTTTTTTTGTGTGCGTTTGATAGATCGTTAAATATTTTTATCTTCCTACTCAAACTTTATAATATTTTTATCATATTCCAGGTAACCACTTACAACCCTGTTGGTTGGGACGTCAAGGAACCCATCAGAATTCCAGTTATGGAGGGAACTTATGAAGTTTACGCCCCGAATGGTAAAAAAAGACATTTTTTAAGTTAAAACTTTTAAATAAGCAGTTTGGTGAGGAGACCTGTGCCCAGTAATGGAATGTAAATTAGCTGATACCATGCTCACTTACGCTTTTACTAAATGCTGCAGGTTTATGCAATTTTTTCTAAATTTCTTCTGTTTGTTAGTGCGGTCCCTAATTTCTAAAATCGCTAGACCGATTTTAATGGAATATCACAAAGAATAAATACTTAAAAACCAATGTTATATATAATTTTAGATATTTTATGAATTAGCATTTTATACGAGTGTATTTATCTATTTTGTCATAAATTTTACTATTTTTTTGTTGTCTTATTATATATACAAACACCACGCTATTATTCTATGTAAATACTAAACTGGTTTCGCTGGATTTTATTATATTGATAGTTTATAAACAAAATTTCCGAAAGATATTAGTCAAATAGGCTTTCATACCACTTTTGTAACGTCAAATATCGTTTTTTCCATATATGATGTCCAATGTGCGATTGATAAAGCGTCTTAGCTTAGTGATTATTATTGCCACAAGTAATATAGGTGATGCAACAGCATATATGCTGTTAATTAATATTTGATATTAACTAATAGTTAAATTTTGCTCCATAGGTGATAAAATAGACTCACAACTGGTAGATATACCAGACTTCATTAGAAATATACCGACTAGAAAGTCTGATGCTACCCACGAGTTAGTTTTCGTTGCATTTTTACACGCAATGGGTGTGAAGACGTTCTTCGTTAAAAAAATCAACCCGAAAGTCAAACGGGACACCGAGAGAAATAATGATTATTACAGCAATATTAATGATTACTGGAATAATATTCGCGACAAACCCTACATCGATATACAGAATATCGATGAATTTGACGCTCAGAAGGACAGCTATTTCCCCGATAGAGATGTTAGCAGTAATATTCCTATATTGATCGATTATGGTAATAATATTGGCAAAGTGACTATAGTGAAAGGAATCGATTTGGAGTTGTTGAAGGATAAAGGGGAATTATCTGATTATGGGGTTGAGGAGTTGGATAGAATCATAAAGGAGGTGAGATTTGGAAGGGCTGGGACGAGTTTAGACAAGAAGTGGGCTTACCCGACTTTGAATGAGGATGAGATGAGGATGCTCTCCGATGAGCCGCAAATCGTCGAGCGTCCCGATGAATTTTATTTGGAAAATGAGGTATTAAACAATTTTTTTCATTTCATTCATTAAGCTAAATAATCAGCATACTGTTTTGCTATAACTCCTGATGGTAAGTGATAATAAACGTAAGTTTTAACGCTTCGATCTATTAAGAAATGAATAATTGTATCATTTATACAGTAAAAATAGCGAATTACATATTTTTAATGCCAGAAATAAAAGCTTATATGTATTTTAGGGTGGAGAAGGTTGAGAAATCATTTGTGGACACGGGCATACGCATTTTTAATAAGATACTTCAATCAGTTTTGATCTTGCCTGTACATAATATTAAAAAATGTCATAAATACAATTTTACATATTGTTGTAACTATATTAACCGAGCAACTGCTGAGTTTCTTGCCGGTTTCTTCAAAGTCGATTCAACTCTCCGAACTAGTAAAAGATTTTTTACCAACGGACAGACGAATGACTATTCAAAACAGATTTTTACGCCTACTTTAATAAAGATTATTGTAATTCTGCACTTTTTATTAGGTACAATTTAACACTTGATTTTAACTTGATGTTAATTGGTGATATACTCTAAGATGGTAGCGCAATATTACTATAAATAGTAGATATATGTAAATACGGTATAAGTTGTTTTACTCGTAAAGTAGTTGTTACAGTTTTGATGTTTATTTTAAAGTATTTTGTTATTTATCATGCTGTATATGAAAATCAGGATAGACAAAGAATACAATTGACTTAACCACATCGTATTACCCGATCGTATCATAAAACTGTCTTTCACTGACCGCCTCATTGGTCTAGACATGAGGTCCTGTGTTCGAGTCCCGAGTCGGGCCAATTCAAGAGTCAATATTGAGTTTTCTATTAAGATTTTTTCAACATTTGCCCGAAGTTGTGAAGTTGGCGGTGTGATCCACCCCCGTGCCTCGGCGAGCATGTTAAGTCGTCGGTCCTGCGCCTAATCTCTCTCCGGTCGTGTCGGATTCCCGTCACGTCGGACTATGAGAGTGAAGGAACAGAGAGCGCACTTGTGTAATATGCCTGACAATCCGCAGTGGAGCAGCGTGGTGGGTCTATGCTCTAAAAATCGTCGCTCCTCGGAGTGAGGAGGCCTGTGCCCAGCAGTGGGACGTAATGGGCTGCTACTTACTATCTTTAACATCAGGATAGACAACGAAACCCACATTATATTATCCGATCGCACTATGAAACTTACATTCAAAATGTATGACTGTAATATCTAAAGATATATGTAAATTCGGAGAAAGTCACTTTAACTGTCTCGAAAAGTACATCAGTAATTTTTAATAGGGGCCCTTGATTTGATGTTTTTAAACGTATTCTTGTGTTTTTTACACAGTATATGAAAATCCAGATAAATCACGAAACGAGTCAAATCACTTACCTTATATTACCCGATCGTTCAATGAAACTGACTTTCAAAATGTATGATTTTAATAACTAAAGATATATGTAAATTCGGAGAAAGTTATTTTGACTGTCTCGATAAGTACATTATTAAGTTTTTATAGGGTTCCTTGATTTGATGTTTCTTAATGTATTCTTGTGTTTTTCACACAGTATTTAAAAATCCGGATAGACAATGAAACCGGTCAGGTGACCCACATGATATTACCCGATCGTACCATGAAACTGACTCTCAAAATGAATTACTGGACCGGATGTTACGGTGACAATACAAACACGTCTCAAAGGTCGTCAGGAGCTTATATATTTAGGCCGATGACAAAAAAGCCGTACCCTCTGCAGTATAAAAACAGTGGTACCATCAAAGGGCCTGTTGTTACTGAATTAAGGGCAACCACAGATGGCGACGTGTCAAGTGTGCTAAGATTGTACAGTGGGTTGACGTTCTTTGAACACGATTTCGTCGTTGGGCCAATAAATATAGAGGATAACGTTGGGAAGGAATACATTGTCAGATATGAAACGGATGTTGGGAATAAAGACGTGTTTTATACTGATTCAAATGGCAGGCAGATGTTGCGAAGGCAATTGGATAGAAGACCTGAATGGAACTTGACACTGGAAGAGCCTATAGCTGGGAATTATTACCCGGTTACCAATGAAATTTCTATAGAAGATACGGATAGCAAATTCGCTGTGTTAACCGACAGGTCAGAAGGCGGTACGTCACTACAGGAGGGTGAAGTCGAGCTGATGTTGCATAGAAGGTATTTATTTAATCCAAATAGGGAAAACATTAGTCATGTAGGTTGTTATAGCGCTTTTGAAACTTAGAATGATTTAGAGTCTGAATGAAGGTTCTTTCGCGGCCTATTCCAAGAAGACCCCACGACAAATTCTCTCAAGTGTCCTTTTATCTCTCATCATTTCATTATAGTTTCTTTTTGTTTCGATTAGAGAAGCGTTTTTCCCAACGTGAGGCCAACGTCCCATAGGAGGGCAATTTGATGCTTAATGGGGGTAATTCAAAATCAGGGGCAAGAATTGCACTAAATTAATATAGAAAAATTAATATTAAAATTATTTCCATTTCAATTTTTTCATTATATCTTATGAATTTTTACTTGCATAGTGATTTCTTCCTAAAACTTATCGATTATATTTCCTTCAAATTTGGATGGGGTACATATAAACTTTAGATATGTTAAAAAGGTTGGGAAACACTGGATTAGAGCAACTCATTCAATCCCACGCTTTTTTATTGCCAAAGTAATTCAAATTGTAGTACGTTTTCTCGATTAGCTTTCTTTTAAAGTTATTGAGTGACATCTTTAGTAATAATGCGTGTTTGTGATCCCGTCGTGATATGGAGAAATACGCACTTGATCATATAATTTTCTATTTTTTCACTATTTCAATAGTTATTCGGGTCGGCGATGAATCCAACAATAAAAAGATCATCAAAATCGGCCCAGCCGCTCTTAAGTTACAGTTTAATTGATACAATTATATTTTATATGTATAACTTCGAAAATATTATATACTATACAATGTTTCTGACAGCCTCAGAGGACTAGGTTTGATTTCCAAATTTAGGAAATTGTATTTTCCTGTTTGTGTGAGTCTGGACTGAAAGGAGACTTCGGCCGTAGCTCCTTACCACCCTACCAGCAAAGACAAGCAAATAATTTGCGTAACGGGTACGGTAGAAACTTTAATAGGTTAATTACCTCTTATGAATTATAAACTTTATCCTGATTTACCATCAGGTGAGCTTATAGTCAAATAAATACTCGAACAAAGCCTTACTCCATATAGTCCAATTAAAAAGGTTCAAATCTTTTTCTTTTCATAAATAATATGTAATTAGATTTAAGCAATGACTGCCAATTTGGTCTAGTGGGTAAACGGATACAGGTCGTGAAGACCCGGGTTGAAATCCCGCATCGGTTCTATCGAAGATTGATGTTGGGTTAAAACGAAAAAATGCCATATATACTACTTATTTAATAATATAATTCAAGTAATAGCATGATAAAAAGCTTGTATTGATCTTGAAATTTAATAAATTAAACTGTAATGATGATATAAAAAAAATAACCGTTGTGAGTTCTCTTTACCAAAAAGTTTAAACCAAAAAGTTTATCGCGCTTTCGTAGATTTAGAAAAGGCCTATGATCGAGTGGTGAGGAATGAGCTGTGGTCAACGTTATCTACGTATGGGGTGAGCGGTTGTCTGATCCAAGCATTGAAGTCTCTCTATGAGGGTTCTAGTGCCTGTGTCAGAATAAACGGAGCGTACACGGAGTGGTTTCCTGTCGAAAGAGGTGTTCGACAGGGATGTGTTGCGTCACCATGGCTGTTCAACCTTTTCATGGATAAATGTTTGACAGATTTAAAAGAATGTATGTATGGGTTAAGAATGAATGAATTACTCATCAAATGTTTACTCTACGCTGATGATCAAGTAATACTTGCGTCATCCGCTAACGAGCTTCAGGAGATGCTAAATATTATGAATGAAGCTTTGAAAGGGAAAGGAATGAAAGTGAATGTAAACAAAACGAAAGTTATGCTTTTTGAACGAGATGAATCTATGATGAATGGCAATATTTTGATAGATGGGGAACAAGTGGAAGAGGTGAAAGAATTTGTATACTTGGGATCTAAATTTACAAAAGATGGAACATGTGAAAGTGATATCGAAAGGAGAGTGAATGCAGGGAATATGGTAAATGGTGCTCTGCATGCTTTTATGAATAGCCAGATGGTGTCTCAAAGGGCTAGACTGGCAGTGCATGCTGGAGTGTTGGTGCCAACACTTATGTATGGTAGTGAAAGTTGGGTATGGCAGAAGAATCACAAAAGTAAAATAAATGCGGTAGAGATGAGAGCGTTGAGAAGCATGAGTGGATTAAAACTGAGTGACAGAGTGAGAAATAGTGTGATAAGAGAACGTTGTGGTATAAAAGAAGACGTAGTGACTAAAATTGAGAAAGGTATGCTTAGATGGTTTGGGCATGTAGAGAGAATGAATGAAAGGAGACTGACAAAAAGGATTTATGAGTCAAGAGTGAATGCGAAAGTTGGAAGGGGAAGACCAAGGCGAACGTTCCTGGACCAAATCCAGGACATTTTAAATAACGGCCAGGTCAAGAGTACTCTAAACCGACGAACTTGTATGAAAGATTTAATGAGATTGAAAGAAGCGAAGGAGATATGCAAGGATCGTGGCAAGTGGAAGGATGTTGTCTCTGCCTACCCCTATGGGAATGAGGCGTGATGCTATGTATGTATGTATGTATGTATGTATGAGTTCTCTTTAGAACAGAGCGCGGAGGAGCTTTTGTAACCACGATTTTAAGTTATTAAACGTCATCAACTATCATTGGAAATATTATGACCAAATAACTAGATTCAAAGATTTTTGAACATTTTTGCCATTCTATTGTCTGAAATAGTCTAATTAAGAATTTTTCTTCGAAACACTTGTTTACAAGTTTAGTATTTATAGTTGTCTTTTTCTACATAGCCGTTAATGAGAGTGCAAATGGCTAGTCTCTATAGGAGATTATTCGCCGTAATCGAATCTCGATTTGGGGATTTATTACGTGAATATGTTTTGTATTCATTTTAGGTTACTATATGATGACGCTTTTGGTGTAGGGGAAGCCTTAAACGAAACAGCCGGAGGTATAGGACTAGTTGTCAGGGGAACCCATAGACTATCAAGTATTGATCCTAAAAATATAGACGAACTAATACGTGAGAGACAACACGTTATAGAGACGGATTTAAAAGCTATAGTCTTTGTTGCAAAAGCTGAACATTTAACTTACGATAGTTGGTTCAGTTATAGAAATGGATTCAGAGGATTGCAAGTCCTACCTTTAGGTATCCATCTATTGACGTTAGAGACGTGGGACAATGATAGTCTCTTGTTAAGATTCGAGAATTATTTAGAGACATCCACCAATTCTACTATTGAATTGGATATGTCGGAAGTTTTTAATGATTTGAAAATAAGATCTCTGAGAGAGACTACCTTAGCTGCTAATAGGTGGTTGAAAAACACGAATAAATGGTCGTGGAGTACAGATAATGGGTTTGAAGAACATAAAGAGGATGCGAATAAAGACGATTTTATAGTTACCGGTGAGGTTATTAAAATTCAAATGAAAGCCAAACAAATCAGAACATTTATAGCTGAGTACGATTATATTTCGGAGTGATGTTACTATATTTACAACACAAAACTAAAAAAATTATCGATGTCCTTAACGTATAAACATATTGACGTTTTTAGAATTTTGATGATTGCAACACCCAATTTTAAACCTAAATCATCCTTTTTACATAATTCATAGAACTACTAAAATAATGTATCATTAATGCAATGGTGGCAAAGTAATATTTCACCTTTGAAACACTGTCTTAGAATTTATTTAACTTTATTCGTAGGAACCGTCGAAGCAAAACGATTTTCCTTTCTAAGATAGTAAAATTTATTTGATCGGTATTAGCCTTAAAAAGGATATTTAGCAATCAAATTGTAATTAAATATATTAATGCATATCAACATAAATGTTTCATTTGTTTCCTTAGTATCTAATACCGGTCATATTTTGCAATCCCATATTAAATACACGCATGGTATACTAAACTATTATTATTTTTGACGTTATCACAGAAAAACTATTGGATACAAAAATTTTTTCACTATTAGTACACTGCATTTTCACTGAGCGATATAGGCTATATTAGTTTCTTAAAAAAAAATAGGGATCTCTAATAAAAATGCATTAATGTAACCCTCTATGTGAAAATATTAGCCACAAATATCTGTCATCGCGTGGGCTGCAGAAACTATTGATGATATAACAAAAAAATATTCTACAATATTATAGAAGGTATTAATATCTACAAAAAAGTACATGACACCATTTGTCCAACTACTGTAGTTATGCCACTGTATCTACTTTTTTTATTAAAAATTAAGAAAAATGCCGACAATAATCAAACCATATTATTTATACCTTTGTATTAATCCTTATCATATTACATGGTATTTTATTGAAGACCGTTTCAATACTTTTGAAATTATTAAAATCGGACATTCCATTCTAAAGATATTATGAATTTTAAAACGCCAACCTAAAGAAATTTGTAACTGGGCCTGCTATAGTTATAGTGGCATAACTACAGTAATTACAGGAGTTGGACATATGATATCGCGGACTTTTTTGTAGATAATAATACCATCTATAATATTATGTTCTATCATTAATAGTTTTCCCAGGGTGACAGAGTTTATGTGACTAATTTTTCACACCTTCGATTGTATTAAACCAACTTTTAGGTCCCTAATTTTTTTTTGACAAAGTACTATAGCCTATGTCGCTCAGTGAAAATGCAGGTTTCTTATGGCCAAAGTTTTTCTGAAATCGGTCTAGTAGTTTTTGTGTGAATATGATACAAAAACATAAATGTTTTCTCTTTATAATATTAGTTTAGGTTATGAAATCTCGATAGCTAAGAGAATAGATTATTTTGGAATCGGATGACCTTTTGTTAGAGTTTGGCTGGTAGTGTTTACAATATGTGAGCCCCTTCGTCAGCTCACACTTGCGAAGATTGCCGGTTCAGGATCAAAATAAAATGCCACCCAGATTCGTCCCCCAACGCTCCGCCATCGACATTGTCTCCCGACGAGGATATGATTGTGTAAAGTTTGCGACTGGCAAACGTGCACTATTGTGACAAGTAAACGATATTGGTTGTTTCTTTATTGGTGACAAAGAGCGTCCTTTGATTGGCGTTATATTATTCGTCAATCACAAGGTTTACATTTATTGCACAAACAACTTTATTCTCGGAAATGACAATCATACAAATTTAAACACGCTATACTCAACAAAATAATAATACTATACGAATACAAAAGATTGTAAACAATATTCATTTATAAATAAAACAAAATGTACTATTTCCTAAATGATGAGGAAAAGCTGCGAACACAATATAATGGAATTTTTAATGACATTGAAGGAAGTCATTAAGTTTTTGCGGCTTTGCTGATAGAAAGGATTAGACTAGAAAAATTTGCCATTCTAAATTTATCAACCAAATAAACAGTGTTGGTGATTCAAAAAACATGAAATTGTCGTTGGAAATGTTGAAGATGGATTTATAAATGAATTTAAAAACTCCAGACGGCAGTATTACAGTTAAGAGTGCTTTCAATCCCATTTTGCTGCAACCAAAGACCATAAATTCCACGAGATCCGAAGTACTTGGTAAATAAGATTGTTGTGTGTTGTTTTACTCATTGTCAATGTTGATTCCCTATTTTCACTATTACAGTAATGTCCGTTCGTCACAGTTCTTTCGTAATATCATATTTGTTATTGTTAATTTTCCTATTTTCACTGTTACGGTTTTGTCCGTTTGTTTGTTCTTCTTCTTTCATAAAATCATACAAAATTTACTATGAATCAATAATTCCTGGGTGATGTTTTATGTTAAAGTATGATCAATGTGTGAATTGTGGTTGTTGTTTCTTCTTCCATGTTTTGTTTAATTTCGTCTATATACACTTAAACGTGAATTTCAAAGCAAATATGTGATTTAAACTACGGCGTACTATTTGTTCAATGCTTATCTAACTTAGTTCACAGCAAACCACTAAATAATGGTTTAAATATAATTGCATACTAGCATTTGAATTTAAACCTACGTCAATGTCGTAAGTCGGAACAAACTTAGCAAAATGAAAAAATCTAAATCGGATGAGTAATTTTAAAGCCAATCGCGGTTTAACTCTGTGAGTTTGAGAGATTTATCGCTTTATTAAAAGCATAACTGTTTTTCGCGTACCGCCTGATCCGAGCGAGAGCGTGGAACAAACGATAGAAAGGCACGATCGTCCTAAGCATTGGGCTTGTTACGCATCTATCGTGCGTAGCTTTTAATTTAAATATTTTTCATCAATGTTTTCTAGTGATGTAATCACATAAATTTATCGTCTATAAACCGATTTAATAGACGACCAGTTGTGGGTGTAATAGAGATTATCTGTCATCTCTTTCCAAGTCATGTACTACTCAATAATTATGTAAATTTCTTTTTATGTTGCAGGTTACTTCACGATGACGCTTTTGGTGTCGGAGAAGCATTAAATGAAACGGCGAGTGGCAAAGGATTGGTTGTAAGAGGCACTCATAGGCTATTAAACATCAATCCAAACAATATAGAAGAGTTAATCCGTGAAAAGCGACAAGTGATAGAAATGCATTTGCAACCAATCACATTAGTGGCGAAAGCTGAACACGTGACTTACGACAGCTGGTTCAAATTGGACAACTGCTTCAAAGGAATCAAACCTGTACCCTTTGGTGTACATCTGTTAACTTTAGAAAGGTGGGATGATGATACTCTATTGTTGCGATTTGAGAATTATTTAGAGAAATCTACAAATTCCACAGTCGAATTGGATTTGACAGCGGTTTTAAAGAATATTAACATAAAGTCCGTTAAAGAGACTACCTTAGCTGCTAATAGGTGGTTAAAGCACGCTAATAAATGGTCGTGGAGTACTGGAAATGGGTTTGAGGATGCAAATCAAGATGACGTCACAACTAGCGACGACGGTCTCAAAATAAAAATAAAAGCCAAACAAATCAGAACATTTATAGCGAAATACGAATATGATGGAAAGTGATATTGCCATATATTTTTTGTCGATATTAATTAGTATATAATACATATATTATGCATATGGTGTAAAACAAGAAAAAAAGATTTCAAAAACGAAAAATAAATACCCAAATAATGTCTTTTTATATTCCAATATTATGTTTTAATATAGTAGGAGAACCCGCGATGCTAAATTTGCAGTTACTCGAGCGTCATGAAGACTTATACAATTGGGATGAATAGATTTTAAAACGAAAGGAGTTTATGTAACGTATTCCATAGGTTAGGGAGAGCGTGTAGGAGTTAAAAAACAAAAGTGCGTGCGTACAAAGTACACATGTCAGAAGCGAAACTTCTTTGGCAAAGTAATTTAAAAGTCTGGTTTATATTTATACAAATGTAAAAAGATTTCCGAGATTTAGAGGGAGGGAAAAAGGAAGATTTGTTAGGAATTTAATGAGTTTAATTGTCATTAAAATGCTAAAAGTGTCGAAAATTAATACAAATAATTTATTGAAATCTCATATGACAAATTGGTTTTTTCAATATTAGAAATTATTAATTAAATTTTGTTTTTAAATATAAAATTTTGAAATAATGGAAAATAGGTTATTAAATTATAAATTGTATTGTATATTGTTGTAAATATTAAAACTACCTAACTTTCAAGCGAATTAGCATAAAAATCGCTGCAAATCTTCGTGACTCCTCATGCGCCTAAAGATATTTCACTTTAAAAGAACAGTTACATGGAAATACTCGGTCGCGTCAGAAATTTATAGAAGATACGCGCTTGGTGTTTCCGATCATCGATACACATTAATCTGATGATTAACTGGTGGCAGGGTGAAAAGTGTAATTAAACAGTTTTTCGAGCGTGTCAGATATTTATAGTGAATGTTAATTAAGTATAATCAACAAAGTATCACGTTTAAACCTCTGACGATTTATCTCCAGTTTTATTAAGGATAATTGCATTTTTACCAATCTAACGGGCTTCCTTCAGCGAACCCTTCTAGGATAAAGGATTTACGGGTGCAACATTTCTCCCCATATGGTTTTCTGACGCACTCGAATAACGCCCAAAATCCCCTCTTGGGCTCCCCTACTATAAATAAAATATAACATAGACATCTAGAGTGCATCATACAAAGTATTAGGAGACCACTTCCGAAAACGATGACAGACGATAGCACTAATAAAATTTAGATATATATATTTCCGATGCATCATCAATGGTGTCCATTGATGATGCATCGGAAATATATATATCTAAATTTTTAATAAAAACCTATTTTTAAAACATTTTATTAGCGCTATTTACGTTCCAACATGTTCACACCTAAATTAAATGAAAGTTTCATAAAAAATACATTATTGAAATAAAAAAAACCAGCAATGAAACACAGTCCAAAAGAGTTGTTTTTTATTTTGTGTTTCATTGCTGGATTTTTTTAGCAATCTCTTTTTAGTATCTTTTTGGAAGCTATCGTTTCATTTAGCTGTACTAACACGATGGAGCGTAAATAATGCTAATGTAACGTTTTAAAAATGGTTTTTTTTTCCTTCCGATCATAAAGATGTCATTAATAGTCTCCTGATTCCTTGTGTATGTATGTATATATATATATATATATATATTACATACAGATATATATATATATATATATCTGTATGTAATATATATATATATATATATATATATACATACATACGTCACACACACACACACACAACCTCTCTTGTACAGCAACACAGACAAACTGCTCAGCATAGATACTATTAATTTTACATAATTACTTTTACTTTTCTTAATAACACATATTTTAGGTTATATACATTTTTAATCACGAATTTTGGAGATTGGTGCTGTAACCCGAAATACAGTATTAACTAGTTCGGCTACAGAGGATCACATAATTTGGGACACACTGTATATTCTAGAATTAATTAAGTAAAATCATTGTATATTTCTGTTGTAATGTTCAATAAATTATTATTTTNTGGAGGCCGCCACATTTCGAGTGCGAGCCCTGAAAAGGGCTCGCTCTCCGGGGAAACGCCGCTCCAAGGGCGTCTCCTGCGAGACCGACCCACGGCTTGGAGCGACGTTATCGCAGAAACATCACCTGAAAAGGGAGAATCAGAAGCACCCCCGGGAACGTGGATGAACTCCACGTCCGGGTGACGTCAGAAATCGGGGACCTCGAGTCCGCCAGCGGAGTCGCTGTGTAGCGTTTGTGTTAGTGTTTGTCCCTACCTGGTATGGTAGATTGTCGATAGTTATCGTATCGTCGAGGTAGTTAAGGACATATTTAGGCCGTCTCTTCCTAGGCGGAACGTTGAGACGGATCCTATAAGAGGACGAACTCAGGGGGTTACTCTTTTAAATATAGTTTTGTAGGTTACTATGTGTAATATGTTCCTTCTGGAATAAAGTCCAAACGTTTCTATCGCTAAAAAAATGTACATTATAATACACCTTTTGTGAAGGGATGTTTTTGGCATATTTCTTAAAATTATGTAGAGGCAAATCCAAAACTAATAGACTACAAGCCCATGGAAAAATTTAACAAGTGAAATGAACCTACATGGATAACGCTTAGGAGGCAGTTACTTATATCATAAAATAAGTTTGAGCGCTGTGTTGGCATTTTTGAGTATTTTTATTTGTTACCATTTATAATGAACGGCTATAAGTAATATTTAATAACATTATACCAAAAAAAAGTGTGTCTACTTATATTTCTATGGCGTAACAAGATAAAAATCTTTTCAAACAATGATATGCATAAACTTTTTCTCGGAACCTTTAAATTATTTGTCATTATGAATGATTAGCACAACTTTTAGCGCAATTTTTTACTGTCTTATTGAAATAAACGCTTGATTGCACAAAATAATGCAAAATAATATATAAGCAACAGTTAGTATCTTCGAAATTTAAACCATAAATCCACGCCGTTCTTTTTGTTCCTTGTCAAATCAAATACATCCATCGTACGTTAACGGCAAAAGTCAAAGATTTGAAAATAATAAACGTAAACTTTCATTGGATATAATCAGTTTATAATATGTTTTCTATAGTTGAGTCTTAAAGTTATAGTTTTGATAAGAATGTCGCGTTGATATTTTTAATCTCACAATACATCTAACAAGTCATGTCACACCTTAAATTTAAATCTATTTCACCACATACAAGTACAAAGGACAAGTTTAATCTTCCCTCCTTAAATCCTCTCCTCTCTGCTGCTGATAGACGTGTTTTGCGAGATCAAACATCTTTATTTAAACTCTTGAGCTTTAAAATCGACTCCCCTTATCTTTTTCAAAAATTAATTTCACCTGTCCGCAAATTAATTCTCACCGTAGGACTAATATGTTTCATATTTCGCATTCTAAAACAAGATATTCAGAGAATACATTCATAAGAAGGGGTTATAAGCAATACATGTTATTCTCTGAATTTAATCCATTTCATCTCTCACAAAATTCAAAGTTAATATCAATGATAGTCTACTTCATATAGATTAATATATTCAATTTTTTGAAGTAGATTAGATAGTACGTGTTGCTTTAACTGTACTCACTTTTCTCTTATTCATGTAATTGTAAGAAATTAGCATTTTCGAAAACTGTTTTGGTTGTAAGGTATTATCATATATTTTGTGTATCAAATGTACTGTTTGTTTCCAAAAATAAAGCTAAAAAAAAGTCATATAATAAAATCATTAAAGTATTGTTAGAATAGCCACACTGATTTGTGGAGGGCCACCCCAGTTTGTGGCTGATCACACTGGTTGTTAGCTGGCTACACTGGAGTAGTCGCAGACTGCGCGCGCGTCATTCGCCTAAATCACTCACGGTCTTTGCCTATTTTAAATATTGCCGCCATTTTAGGTTATGGATAAATAAACTTCGTACCTAGACTTTTTAGTTTATAAAAGTATTAAATAATTATAAAATATTCAAAAAAACTAAAATGTTGAATAGCTAACTTCAGGGTGTCGGTTTTTTGTAACGGTTTGCGCGCATCGTAAACATTTACTTTCATCATTTTACCCTAACGCGCCAAAAGAAGTATAACTTCATAAAGTTGTCGTACAACACGTTTATTTACATTTTTGCTTGGAATTGGAAAGCGAATGAGTTGGCCACAGTGATCCGAATCTAAACTAGTAATTTTCTTATTCACTCCATAAACATATTAGATAATTATAAAGGTTTAACAGTTTCATGCTTGAAGAGCTACATTCTAAGATATTAATGACTCCACATACTACTAACTTTTGTTTTAAATAATGTAGATATTACAGCAGTAGGTAATAACTCAGTTAATCCAGAAATGTAGATAATTGCAAGACCATAAATTAATGTATCATTTCACTGGTTTTATGGGCTTTAGTCTATGATTGCGATATGCTCGATTGTTGTTTGATATCTTTCTAGCAGATCATATGTAGAGGAACTGTAGTTACTTGTCGTATTTAAAAATTGGAAAGGCTTTTGTTTTTAATTTCTGTATTTTTAGTGGTAAAACAAATTAATAAACACAATTTATCTTCAGTTTCATTGATGCAGTAGTGCGAGTATTCACTTTGCTAGCAGAGGTCCCGAGTTTGATACCCAGTAGTGGGGTAATACGGAGGCTTGGGTCGTGGCTAGTTACCAACAAAAAAATTGTATTCCGTTACGATAAGAGGTAAATTAGCGCGATTCCATCTTTGTATTATCACTTACCAGGTGTATACACACACACACGCACACAAAAATTAAATAACTGGATGCAAAATGTTTTGTTAAGAAACAACAAGCACCTGTGGCAGGTTATTTGGATTTTATTTATTAAGTGTTATTTAAAAAAAAAGGTAAAACTTAAAAATGTTCTACATCATTTAAAAAAAAAAAAAATTGATTTATTAATTATTTAAATAAAAATGATGAACATACAAATTAAAATTATTAATTATGACAAATAATAATCGTGTCCGTTATATAATACTTTGAATAAGTAAAAATAGCAGCAATAAAATATTATATATAATTATTATTGTTACCAATTAATTATTATACAGAAATAAAATCCGAAATTAAGTATTTTCATGATAATTAATTATAGATGGTTGGTTTGCAAGTTACCCTGTTCAGTTTATGTCCGGCATGATTCGCAATGAACGATTCACGTACAATTACTTTTGTTACTGGAAACCTTCACATAAGTACTAAATGTAACAGTTCAAAGTATCATCGCAGTGGTGGTCTTAAGAATAATAATTTTGTATATTCACTCTTATTATGTTTAAACAAATATTTTTGAAGTAAAACTTCTTTACGCACGCTCGTCTTAGGAGAGTGAGCTGGCGAATACGTGACGAGAGCGTTACGCAAAGTTTCTATTTAAATTCAAACACTTGTAGCAAATAAATCCTTACTAATGTTATAAATGCGAACGTAAATGTCTGTCTGTCGCGATTTCATGCCAAAACTACTGCAAATAGCTCATAAAAATATTTACACGTATGCGTCTTTTTTGTAAAATGATTAATCTAAATTATTTAAAATACATATAATATTTCAGATGTGTTATCTACAGCACACATGTCAGAAGTAAAACTTCTTCGGCGAACTAATTTTAAATTTTTGTTTATATTTATTCAAATCTAAAACTTTAGATTTCTGAGACTTAGAGGGAGAGAAAAAGGAAGATATGTTAGGAATTTTATGAATTTAATTGTCATTAAAATATTAAGGGTCGAAAATTAATACAAATAATTTATTGAAATCTCATATGACGAATTTTTTTTTGTCAATCTTAAAATTTTTAAATTAAATTTAGTGTTTGAATTAAAAATTTAGAAAAGAGAATTTATGTAAGATTTTTATTTTATATTCTATGAAAAATAGTAACTTAAATTATTAAATGACGAGTAGCAAATTAAAATGCCGTATGTTATTTGTAAATATTGAAACTACTTAACCTTTTAACGAATTTGCATAAAAAACGCTGCACATCGTCGTGACGCTAATCACGCGTTTCATCCGCAATTTTTTCCCTGATGCGCCTGAAGAAGTTTCACGCGCAATGCATGACTTGTCAGACATACAACGCGTTATTGATTTATAAAAGCAATGTAACTTATATTCTAATCTTATATAATAAAATAAATATCGGCAGCCATTTTGAAAACCTTTTGCATGTGGAAACATTTTCCTATTAATAGTTGGAAGACTTAATCAAGAAACTTCGAGTTATAACCAATGCTCAATCAATACAAATTAGAGATAAGAAACCGTAAAATATATATTGAACTAATGTTTGCCCGCATATATTTCGGTCTCGTGGGAATATGGATACCGTACTTTGTAAGCGTCTACGTTAGGACAGGAGTAACTCAAACTACAAGTCAACCAGACAGAGAATTTCAGAGATTTCGTTATGAGTCAATAAGTGTTATTTCACTAGTATCGGCTATTTCCACGTATAAGGCGTCAAATACAACATCAACGATTTCGTAAGACAGTGCTTCAAAGATCCAACTGGTCACTATGAACTTGACCTTGTAATTAAAAAAGGTTTATTGGTTAGGGGCCGGCGTTAGAATGATGACTCACTGCATTCTTAACCCGAACAAACTGTAATGATATGTTTAAATAGATGTATCATTTAAAAAAACGATGTCAGAATGCCTAAAATGCCAGTTGTCTCTTATACGATATATTGAATGAAATAATATAGGAACAATCTCTGGAACTGGCACTTAAACGTACTTAGGCATCCCCTAGCGGGCTACTAAATGTACTTGACTCTTTTTACTCTCAATTTTCAAATCACAACAATGCTCAAGAAGTTATCCCTACAAAAATACAATTTCATCAATTTGATATGGCTTCAGTATAGATAACACAATTAAATTTAAAAAAAAAACATGATCGGCTAGGCTAGGCTACATAACTATTAGATGAGCACCCTATTAACATCCTGTTGGGCAAATGATTTCCCTATAACTTATACCTTATAATAATAATTTGATTAAAATTAACACCGTGCAAAAGCCGCACCGTGTTCATTCACCGTAATTCACATCAATTAATTGTATTAAAATTAGAAATGCTTTCAAGGTTGATAATCATTAATTTAAGGTATTATATATAATATTAGAATTATTTCATTATTAATAATAAATATTCAGTCTCTTGTTCTCACTCCCCAGATCGATGTCCTCCTATTGCCGACTGTGGGCCTGGCAATGGCGCTGGAAGACAAAACATAAATTAAATTTATATTTATTATAAAACAACAGATAATACCAGAAATACATTAGTTTAAGCTAAAGGCACAGATGGGTGGTCTTAACGCTACCTAGCGATTTCTGCCAGGCAACCTAAGGATTAAGATTTTATTATGAAAAAATGTATATGTTCTCCAATATCGTAAACATATACATAGTTAATTTCAAAACAACTACTTTCAAACTAAAATTTACATTAAAAGATAATAACTGTTTTAGTTAAAACTATGTTACAGTTATTTTTTTGCATGTGATGATACATTTTAAGACGGAGGCGCGCAAACCTTGTAAGTAAACATAATATTTCTAATGAACATTTCTAGTCGGGACGTTATTAAACCAACCGTAAGGAACGAACATTTTTTGTTGGGACAATTTTAAGCCAACCGTAAGGGACGAATGTATATTACGGACGTCGGGACACGGAACGATTTACGCAAAAAAATATTTTAGTAGTAATTTTTCAACAATTTTACATTGAAAGAACCAAACTACCTCATTGGTTTAGTGATTAGCATGTTCGACTACAGACATGAGGTCCTGGGTTCGATTCCCGGGTCGGGCCAATTAAAAATCAATATTGAGTTTTCTGTTAAGATTTTCTCAATATTTGCCCAAAGTTAGGAAGTTGGCGGTGTGCTCCACCCCCTTGCCTCGGAGAGCACGTTAAGCCGGTAGTGCGCCTGATCTCTCTCCGGTTGTGTAGGATTCCTGTCACGTCGGACTATGAGAGTGAAGGAATAGAGAGTGCACTTGTGTACTATGCCTGCCAATGCGCAGGGGAGCAGCATGGTGGGTCTATGCTCTAAAAGCCTTCGCTCCTCGGAGTTAGGAGGCCTGTGCCCAGTAGTGGGACGTAAAAGGGCTGCTATTTACTAAGCCAACTTACCTGAACATAAATTGGTTGATCCTCATAGCGGGTAGGGCTGCACGTAGTGCATTTAGGGAAGTATTTTGAAGAATGCCCCAAATCTCGAGGAAATGTAGGGCTGACATACTGCTCAATTTACTGTTTAAGAAAATGGTACCATTTTAATTTCATGGCAAACTCATCTAATGACATAGTTTAAGAAGCGTGCTAATCTAACCTGGTAGAAGGCGATTTATCATTTGGATTTTCCACAGCATCGTACTGAAACCCAATTTTTTGCCTAAGGTGTGTCTTTGCTGATAGAGTGGTAAGGCAATGCAATTTCCTAAATTTGTCCAGCCGAGAATCGCAACTGTCTGTCACTATATTACTTTATAAAAATCGTTACGTTGAATATAATATTTGAAAAGTTATACAGATTTAAACACGTTATTTGCCTTAAGCAATCTATGCACATTACTGTAATCATTTATACCATACTCCTCAGAATTCATACAGCCGAACGATACTGGCAAAATGTTTCAACTTTAGTAAAAAATGTGGTTAAAACTTAATCGGAACAAAAAGAATTCGTAAATTAAAAAAGGCCCAGGTTCCCGCTAAATTCCGTAAAATATTATAGTTGCGATCAAAAATTGTTGGTTGTCAATGTCAAATATCAAAGTATTCTTTTGAAATCAATTTGATTTTGGAACGACGGGACGAACATCAAACGTTTGAAATTCAAAATAAATTTAAAAAAAAAATTACTTCATTTTTACCTTAATTTATGAACACTTAAAATTAATTCATTTCTAAACGACGGGACGAACATCAAATGTTAAGTTAGAATAGTTTGTAGGAGAAAGCCAAATTGTTGTTTTTACTACATTTCAAGCCATTCCAAATTGTCCAGCCGTTGTCGCGTTTCTAACGAACAGCAGTTGATTTTTATATATAGAGGTAATTCAAATGAGATAATTATCGTGAAAAATAAAAGCGCACGAAAATAAATAAAACGCGACTAAGAATATTCAAGCAGAAGTCATCAATGTCTTTAAAGTATGAAGTTTTGATGCCTTAGATCTTAATTAGACGATAAAATATAGTTGGGCAACTAGGGTCGCTTGTATTATATGAAAGAGGAAAAATATTTTGGACCGTTTTTAAAGGGGGAAACCATTAACTTACACTAGTGCTTGTGGTGGCAGTTGGTAGCATCGGCTTAGGGCGAGGTGTTCCAGCCTGCTGAGAGGCAGCAAGGCTTTAAGGGAGACCACTGTTATTTGAGAGCAGTCGGATAGATCCAGCTCCAGGAGACGAGGGCAACGGGTGACCAACTTTGACACCACTAGAACAAAGAGCAATGTCTAAAATCTGTATATTTATATAACACAAAAAAAATATTTCCACAATTATCCATAGAAATCATCCAATTCATGTGTCTCAAACCTCAAATAATACAAAGACAGTTGTAGACCAGCATTTATCAAATTTATCTCTACACTAACATATTTTAATGTTGCCAGATGACAAGCAAACTTTTGGTACTGTATTTGTTACATTTTATTCAAATAAAAACATGTTTTTTAATCCTTTGAGGGGTTTAAATCAGTTAATTAAGGGGTTCTCTCTCATCTGGATACTTTAACATGAGTTCATGTAACCAAAAGTTTGAGAAACCTTGACCTAAACTATTAAAATTTTATACTTTAAAACTAATGTCAAAATTTGTGTTGCATACTTCAAATTCAATGTCAAAACCTGTGCAATCTAAAAAATGTTTATGTCTATGTTACTTTACTAAATAAACAAAATAAGATAAACATTCTTTGTAACCTGTATAATTTAAAAAACTGTTTATTTTATTTATCTATTGATAATCCAACATTCTTTTAATAAATTATTACATAAGATACTTAATATACGACCAATTACAGATTTTACAAATTGCTATAGAATATTTCGGATATTTATTGTATATTTGATATTTAAGTCGGAATATAAAAAAGCAGTATTTGTGAGTTAGGTTACTTCACTGAAGAAATAAAATTAACAAACATATTTTGTGCAGACCTGTGTTATCGACAAAAGGTTTATGTGAATGTAACTTTACCAAATAAATTATATATTAAAAAACAAAGGGCTTTTGGAGTTGTTTTTTAGTAACTTACTATCATCAGTGAGAGTTCTCGCACCGCTGATATTGAGCCTCTGCAACTTAGTCGGCAACTGCATCACTAGCACTCGGAGCGCGGCTTCGCTCAGGTTGCACCACGCCAGGTTCAGTGACAGAATACTGAATTAAAACATATATTTCTTTATATAGAAATAGCTAATCTATATGTTGCCTCTTTAGTCCTGGGTTTGAGTCCAGGGTCAGGCGAGTTCAGAAATCGATATTAAGTTTTCTATTTAGATTTTCTCAATATTTGTAAGTTGTGTACTCCACCCCCGTGCCTGGAGAAGCACGAAACCTACGGTCGTGTAGGCCTATCAGAGTCAACTTGTGTACTATGCCTGCCAATCCCCAGTTTAGCAGCATTGGGGGTCTATGCCCTAAAAACCCTCTCTCCTCTGGGCTATAAGACCTGTACCCAGCAGTGGGACATTAATGGGCTGCTACTTACTTACATTTTTTCATATAAAGCTTTTGTGCCAATTGAGAATTATTTACTTTCGTCTAAAAAAATTATCTAATTTATCAAAACTTTATACTTATAAGTTAAAATTTTTTGTGACCCATGTAATTGAAGAATCAACAACATTACTTAGGGGACATAGCAGAATCCGGAATCCACATTTTATTGAGTCAAAAATCTGGGGTATTTAACGATTCAAAAGTGTTGTAAAGGCCTACCTGTGATATAGTATAGATAGATAGATAATATGCTTTATTAAACACCACGCTAAAAATAGATGTACAATTACTCAGTATTAGGTACCTATATTGTGCAATTGGACGATCTTAATATAACATGCAAATATAAATATTTGGATTTTAAATAAATATTTACCAAAGACATCCTTTTAAAATTGCAGCTAATCCCTCAGCTGTGACGCCTAGCGCCATTGTCAGGTTCAGAGTCTCCAACGACTGACACTTACCTAAAATACAATAATAAAGTAAATTCCTATTTAAAACTGTCTTAACATTAAGTGTCATACATTACAAGTGTAAAAGAAATATATTTGTATTGAAAGAAAAGAAATTTATTCTACAACAAAAAATAAAAAAAAAATACAGTTATAAACAAACTTAAACTATTATAAATGAGAAATTAAATTTACTGCCTATGTATATATTTATAATAATTAACATAATTTAAATTATTTTTGTTTTATTTTATC
Organism: Elymnias hypermnestra; assembly: GCA_015832385.1. Taxonomy (NCBI): domain Eukaryota; kingdom Metazoa; phylum Arthropoda; class Insecta; order Lepidoptera; family Nymphalidae; genus Elymnias; species Elymnias hypermnestra. The sequence goes on from JACTOM010000087.1 coordinate 85,198, forward strand.
TTAATTTGATGATAATTTTATGATAATGTAAAGAGTTCCAATAATATAACAGGAAGGGGCTGACTCTGACTGACTGAATAAGCTATGTAATTTTTGGGATGAATAAAGATTATTAGTATTAGTATTATTATATACAACGTAGAAAAGGTCTGCAGCTCAGCAATTCCTATGCATCCGAGCTAGAAAGCCTGGAGGCTGTCAATAAAACTAAAACTAACAAACCTGTGCACTACACAGGTATATAAACACACACTTGTATATATATAAACATAATATATATGATATATACACGTAACCATACACACATATTGATATATTAGAAGTTACAGAAGTAAAAGTTAAGAAATAAGTTGTATATTTATTATAAGAAATAAAGATAACACATACATATAGTAAACAAAAGTAATAAGTATATGAGTGGTAACAGTAATTGCTCTTGTAATTTATAATACAATCTAAGATGGAAGCATGCTAACCTAGTAAGAGGTAATTTATCTCAACCTCTTACTATATTAACACGCTTCTGTCTTAAACTGTATCTTCACTAACCATCAGGCAAGATTACAGTCAAAACATTAACCGGTCAGCATTTAAAAAAATATGCAGTTTACTAGGTGCTTACCAATTAATTCTTGAACCATATTGCTTAACCGCACATTCTCCAAGCTCAGTTTCTTCAAGCCCGAGCAACACTGCAGTAGATGTTCTAAGGTTTGATGATCGATTGAAGCCATGCTCAGGTCTAAGTACTGGAGACGGGATTGTACTGGTGGTGAGATTGGACGCCATTCGCCTATCTGTAAAAATAGATACGCTATCAGTTAATGTGTTGTCAGTTCACATAATACAATAGATTAAATAATTTTAAATTTTAAAAACAATGTTTTTGTATATATTGTTTTAAATAATAAAGGCTAATTATTTTACCAAATAAGACACATAAATATAAACACTATAAGAAGTTATTTGCAAATAGCTTAATGTCCTTACTGAGACTAGGACTTTCCCCAAGGTTCCCAAATATTTTTTAAGCCATGCCCCTCCTTAATATTTATAAATTTTTATCATAATTTTAAAACTTTAAAAATAGATTTTTTCTTTAAAAAACATAAATGATAAGTTTCAGAATGAAATCACTATGAAATTGTTATCAAAATAAGTAATTAAAATTCAAAACATAAAATGAAAATCTGAAATTCAAATTAATTTTAAATTCAATTTTGTATTGCCTCCCTTAACTATGATATATTTATAAAATAGCACTTTAGTAGTTTTGGTTTGCAAGCAAGATAGACAGTTAGGTCCTTTTGGATTTATTATGTGAGTGTAAAACTTTAACTATCAGTGTAACAAATTTCATTTAAAACGGTTTAGTTGTTTTGCATGAAAGCGCGACAGACAGACAGTCAATTTTGCATTAACAACATTATTAAGGATATTTGTTGTAAAAGAATACTCGTATGATTTCAATAATATGCTGACACGTCTAGGGAATCCAGTTACCTAGGGGCTTTTGCCTTCACCAAAAAATTGTTATATTTACAAGCTCATCCATGCTGTAGCACACGGTCAGTTCCGCAATCTGTGGGTACATGGGGCAATCCAATTGCGGAAAGTCAATAGTTTTGAAGATGTCGTTATAAGAGTGATCGTATTTCGCTTTAAATATTACCTGTACCCGTGAGAGTATTGGCAGATTCGTCCTTATTGATAAGAATTACTTTCCAAAATTTAAAGTTACTGAAACAATTAGTTATATACATAATATAATACGAAAATGTTAGTCATAAAAACTACTTTTTTATACTTTCGCCAGAGAAATCAGCTAATACATAAACATGCGACCATTATGTATAATTTGTTATTGTATTTCGAAGTTACCTCCGAGGTAGCGAGTCTAACGATGATTGGCTTCCTAAGTAAGATTTTTCCCAAAGCGTCGTTCGACAGTATTCTGTTTCCGAGGTCCAAACGCTGCCATAGAGTTTCGTCGCTAGCTATCCTATACCACCTGTAAAGAGAATTGTTTAAAGGTAAATAGCAGCCAATTAATGCTCCATTGCTGGACACAGTTCTCACTAGTTCACTGATTAGCATAATGATGGATTAAAATAAACTTTCAAGCATCTAAGTTTATTTTAATACCAGATACCGAGCTCTTGGCAGTGGAAAGTCTACTAAGACTATAGATTTATTTTTGATAACAAAAAAGTTTTATTTTACTTAATTTTTAATTACTTTTCCTTTCAGATTATAAGATACACATTTACATTCATAATCTAATCAATATACAGATTTTACTTTACAACGAATATAGATAGAAATAATCATCCAATCACATATTGTACACCACAAATGCGAAATAAGTACACAGAAATAAATTTAAAAGCGTAGTATAAATAGTATAAATAGTCTTAACTCTAGTTTATATTTATACAAATCTAAAACTTTAAATTTCCGAGACTTAGGGGAAGGGAAAAAGGATGTTAGGAATTTAATGAATTTAATTGTCATTAAAATATTACAAGTATCGGAAATTAATACAAATAACATATAAAATAACTGAAATGACGAATTGTTAATAATAATGCCACGGGTTTTTTGTCAATATTAGATATTATTAATACAATTTTGTTTTTGAATTCAAAATATAGAAAAGAGAATTTATGAAATATTTATATATTTTTATTTTATGAAAAATAGTATATTAAACGATTAAAGGACGAGAGGCAAATTAAAATGCCACATGTTATTTGAAAATATTAAATCCACCTAACCTTCAAACGGATTAGCATAAATAATGCTGCACATCTTCGTGACGCTAATCATACGTTTCATCCCCAAAAATTTTACCCTCATGCGCCTACAGAAGTTTCACTTCAATAATATACTTATACATAAACACATACAACAATTAAATGTCGTCATTAAGAATATAAAGGTACTAAATTTTTACCTGTTTCTTGAGCAAATCCAATGATTTAACTTCTGTTATTGTCAGAGGTAACTCGTTCGATAATGTTAATGCTCGAACCGCAAGAGTTAGCAAAAAAATCTGGTTTTATTTGGTATGACGTTGAGTATCACTAGATGGTCGTAAACACCTTCCACCATAACCGTGGAACTCATCTTTCTGACTTAAATACGCAGATGCATGTGGATTCTATATCACACAGTACACAAGCGGCACAATATGCAAATTCCGGCGAAAATTATTAGGCAACCACATGAACTTTGCGCAAAATTCAGACATATGCTCGTATTAGCATAATCCGAATACGAACCGAATAGGGAGCTTTTAGGCCGAATGATTTACCGCACTTACAAATCAAAGCAAGATCATTATTGGTAGCTACAGAAAGATTTTCAAGTTAATATCGTATTGCGGACTTTTTACATTACATACAGGCAGAGACGTCCTTCCACTTGTCACGATCCTTGCATGTCTCTTTCGCTTCTTTCATTCTCATTAAACCTTTCATACAAGTTCATCGGTTAAGAGTACTCTTGACTTGGCCCTTATTTAAAATGTCCTGGATTTGATCCAGGAACGTTAGCCTTGGTCTTCCCCTTCCAAATTTCGCATTCACTCTTGACTCATAAATCCTTTTTGTCAGTCTCCTTTCATTCATTCTCTCTACATGGCAAACCATCTAAGCATACCTTTCTCAGTTCTATCATCAACAGGCACTGAGCGCACGCGATGAGAATATTTTTGCGACTATTTTCTTCCCACCCTGGGTTACATTAATGCATTTTTAATAAGGTTTTTTTATTTGTTTGTTTTTTTTTTTATAAAGTAATATAGCCTATGTCACTCAGTGTCAATGCAGCTTTCTAATGGTAAAAAAATTTGAAATCGGTCCAGTAGTTTTAGTGTGAACACATTACAAATATTGTATTTCCTCTTAATAATTAGATTAGATTAGTCACGCCTGCACAGGATTCGAATACACGACTCGTCTAAATGAGAATCGACGCCTATCACCACGATGTAGAGTAACAGAATAAACAAATAGCATTTCGTTTTATTGTGATAATACAGTGCAGTAATTACCGTTTGCACACGAGCATGCACTTCACGAGAGTTCTCTTGGGCAGCCAACGGAATACCCCCAGCATCACCTCGTCCGAGAGCAGCGAGAAAGCATCAGGACCAGAGTTCTCTGTGAAGATACCATCCAACAGCACACACCTGTCCACCTCGACGCTTGCAGCTAGTAATACAGTATGAGAATATTACACAATATATACAGTGAAATCCGGATAAATAGGCTCTGGATATGTGAAAAGCCTTTTTTATTGACAATTACAAAGAGTTCCAGACACTTTTCAATTGAAATACCTTTTGTTAGTGACAATGGTAAAACCTTTGTAACTGTAACACAATTTATTAGTGCTTTACCTCTATAATTAGGATTTTGTAGCTTAATAGCTTGAATAATTGACATGATTTATGTACACATTTGTGACAAATTATGTTTTGTTTACATATAATCGAATTCATTTCGTACTTGCTTTGTTTCACAGTGGGAACCTCTTAAATAAGATAACTGTCACGCTAATCTGACTATTTGGAAACAGTTTATATGAAAACGCTAAAAACATATAGATCCCAATTATGAAGGCTTCACAGTAATGTAATATAAAGTATACACAAGAATATCAATCATTTATGAGTATATAATGTATGTACTCATAAATGAGTATATTAATAAGGTAACTTGATAAACTCGCGAAAATAATAAAAAAATAATCATTAGTAGAATAGACAGCACAAGATTTTTTAATTATCAATTTGTGACAAGTAGTTAAATTCATCTAATATATCGTGCAATTGTTAATCCTACATATTAATTCTATATACCAACATTTATTAACATTGGTTAAGCCAGAGTCATAACGGTACGTAGATACAGACAAATTAACAATTGAAAAACAATGTGTTGACAATAATTAAGATTATTCATAGCTCGGTGAAGTTGTTCTTGAGATATGGGACATACAAATTAAAAACAAGTTAAAAATATAACTAATGTAACGCATTTATTGCACAACTTTTATGCATATACTTACAGGTATGTCTCTCTTCTTCTTTATTCGATTTCTTAGAGATAGACGGAACGGGATTGAACTTGTAATCAGCGCTCACAGACTGGCCAAGTGGAGTCTCCTCATCCACAATAAACACTTTGCCATTATTATCTACTTCTGAAGCTAGTAATGCTTTTACTGAAAAAAAAATGTTACTGTAGAAAATGTTACATTATATCTTTTTAAACTATAACATATATAGACACCATTAAGACTTTTTACTTGAGTTTTCAATATTTGCACAAATATATTAAACTATTACCTGAAACGACAAGGTATATTAACTTCAAATGGCCTCCACTAACTTGAGCGGATGAATTAAATAATTTATTAACATGTAAATTCGATAAGATTAAGAATGATTATATTAGAGGAAGTGTGATAGTAGCACCAGTGACCGAGAAGTTAAGGAGTGGAAGGTTGGCCTGGTATGGACCTGTAATGAGAAGGGAGGATAGCCATGTATGCAAGAGAGTCCTAAATATAATAGTAAGCGGCAGGGCCGGGAGAGGGCGACCAAAAAAGTGTGGATGAATTGTGAAAGAGGATATGTGTATAAAGGGTGTGAATGTAGAAATGACAGCGGATAGAGTGAAGTGGCGAAAGGAAACATGCTGTGCCAACCCCACCTAGTGGGATAAGGGCAAGAAAAACAAACAATTTATTAACATGTAATAATAGGAATTGAAAAATAGGGTTATATTTATTAGTGGGCAGACTTCTTTGGAAGAAAGAGGAAGAAGAGGACCTAAATATAAAAGGGCAGATTGCATAAGAATGGGTGGAAAAAGTTGAAAGGAACCTAGTATGTTCTAGGGGAAGTGTAAAGTTGCGAGGAAATCTTATGAAAGCACAAAATAGTGTCAATCAACTATGTTTTAATTTAAATTAATTAAAAATAAATATAGATACTAATAAATAAAAGGCAAACATGTATAAGTAAACTTTGGTATAGGAATATTTGTGGCAGAGGATAGTGGGTGGTGTAACATATATTAACATACATACAAAGAACTACATATTAGTAAGTACTCATTACACAGGAATTCGACACAGAGCAATACAATTTTAAACACTTGCGGAATTTAAATGAACTTTTATTTTACAATTACAATATATATATATATATATATATATATATATATATATATATATATATATTTCACAGAGTCATCAGTCATGTCATATGGTATTCTAGTTTTGGGAAATGCTGCTGATATAGATGCAGTATTTCTACTACAGAAAAAGGCTGTTCATGCCAATTAACAATATCGGCCCAAGAGAGTTGCTAAGAAACAAATTTAGACCAGTTAACATAATGACAGTTCACTGCATATATATAATGGAAAACTTGTTGTAGATACATAAAAGAATGCAACTCACATAACTTAGGAAATAAAAGTATAATTGTCATAAATTGTACTTGGCTGCCTAAAATAAACAATTCATTCAAGGGTAACTGTATATGTCTCTATAATAAACTCCCAGAAGAAGTTAGAAAGATGTTACTTAATAAATTTAAATCTTTTCTTAAATGAAAGCTAACTGCGAAATCATTCAATAGTTTGAAGGATTACCTAGAGGATAAAAAATCAGGAGAGTAAATTAATTGCGCTACTCTAAATAAAATAAATTAAACAGAAGTATATTGTAATGATGATGAGAAAAAGAGACATCCGGCTGACTTTGATGTGGGCTCTTCTCAGAACATTGTTATAACATCTTGATATTTGTATTGAAGTCAAAAGATTCAAGTAACTTTTTGTGATTCTATATGTATGATGTATAATGTATATAAATTATAGTTTCAAACACAACTCAAAACACACACTTTTTTTAATTGAAAAAGAAACAAGCGTTTCTCGCAGTAGTAATATTAGCATTCCCGTGCACACATTATAAAAATAAGTCAACACACTTATATAAGGTATAAATATAATATGAACTTACGTTTTTCTGAACTTCTAGGACTTCTAATGCGGGATGGCCCGGGACTAGAAATCCGCCGTCGTTTCGGCGATTTAGAACCGTATCGACTCTTCGGTGAGACTGTATTACAGTTGACATTTGGGTTGATGTTCTCTATATCCAGTTTGTGTTTCAGACCTGATCTGTGCTGCAAACATAACAATCCATATCGAAGAAGGCCTGTACAGCAGGCGTATTGCGTGTCTTTGACACCAAGAGTAACCGTACTGATGTCACATCATCTCGAAGAGTTACTGACGGTACGCAATAAATCAGCAGTGTCCACCATCTTACTAACCATTCGCATTTATTCATTTGTAGAAATGAAATAGTACCCTTTGCAAAATTAAAATAATGCCTATATAAATCTGTCAAAGCCAGTATAGTAATAAATAATTTTTCTTTAATGCACTTTTAACAAATTTTATACTTGACTCAAAACATACAAGGTACAGCAACTTTTTGGTCAATGTGTTAAAATGTTCATAGATGATTACACCACAAACAATTTTTAACATATTGTCAGCATGGTTTATACAAATTCTAATTTTTGAATCAGCAGACTAACTCACTGGCTATCCTGTATTTCACAAACCTGTAAAATTTCCTATAGCTGAAGAAATTTCTACACAGTACTGCAATAAATGATTTGATTGATTGATTGATTAGAAAAGAAAACCTTATTTCTTTGTCAAGTATGGAAACTTCATAAACTGCAGTTCCAGTTTCTATAGAATAAGGATAGGAAGATTGCCTTTAAACAAGATCAACATTATAGTGACATGTTTTGGTTATTTTGCTGTATATTATACATTTATTAATCCTTTGTTCTCCTTAATATGTTTATCCATATTTTAAGGCATTTCCAAGAATTCAGAACTTAACAACCAGTGTATTTAGAACTATGTGTATCTAGTGTATCTAGAAATATACCTTATTTGGTATTGAAAAGAAAAATATATTTAATAATATTTATTACTTTGAAGAATGCATAGGGACTTAGTTGATGTGGGAAATATGAAGTCTAGTCAACATAATGAAATTACATTGTTGATTGTCTATATTAAAATTACAATACAATCTACGAAAAATTACAAAGCTCACTTACAGTGTTAATAGTATTCATATCATCGCAATCTCCTTCATCTAGCTCCAAAAGGCTTACACCCATTTCTTGCAGTACCTGCAAAATGTATAAGAATAGACGATTTTTTTTTCCATTAAGATTACTACTACTGTAAAGAAGTAGCAATTTTGTAATCTGTAAATAAAACAACTACAATGTCATCCTGTAATTGTAGATTTCTTTTTTAAACTTGATGTGAATTAAGTGTTAAGAAAAAATACAGACATAGTTATAATGAATCAATAATAATGTATCATCGTCAGTTATCTTTATATAACATGTCATATACTTAATCATGCTTTATTTTGAAAACAAAATAATTGATTTCTAAGAAATTTTAATAAATGGGTCTATAAAAATGGGCAAGTAAATATTCAATTAGATACAGGCAAAAATAATACATATTAACGACCACATTGTAATACCTATATTTATTCCTCTACTTACTTTTCTGTGTATACATACATGGTATATAAGCATTACATTATAAAGCTTACATTGTCATAACCACTAAGAAAGTTATGTAAGAAAAGTTACTATTATGGTTCAATTTCCTTAATATTTCTGATGTAAAAATGAAGAAAGTTGTCCATGCAACTTTATTCATTTCTTTTTAATATAAGAATCTAACCATAACAACCCAACAAAGAAAGAATTAACAAAATTAATCCAACCATTTACAAGCAACTCAGTGACAGGGAAATTAGGGATTCAGTTTTATATAAATAGACTGCCAGTATCCATTTCATTATGAATCAAATATTTACTGGAGAAGTAAGGAAAATAAATAGAGATCAAAGAGAAACATGTGTACATGATTCATATGGTCATTTAGGTATGTACATAAAAATGTATTCTGTAACATTTATAACTAACTCATGTATATGCAGAAAATGCTGATGTGACCTACATACTTCTATTTAAATGTAATATTAAATTACTGCTGAGTTTGCTTGTAATGTTTCAATGACACAAATATGATTTATAGATGTAATTTGAAGCTGGTCCTATATAGACTATATATAATAGATAAATTAAAATTTGTACTGACAATGAAATACAATCGCAATGTAAATCGAGCATCAGAGTAAAGAAAATGTAAAACCAGAATCTCTAGACAGAACCACATGTTCATTCAAAGAACGGTAGATATGTTGTGCAACTCTTACTTCAGATGATGCTTGGGCATCAAGTCCTCTTACCTACACATACATCATCATTACTATAACACCAATGTTAATACATGCATACATATAACTGATGTTAAGCTAAGCTTAATATCGGTTTTATCTTATGACATCTACAATGTTTGATCCAGTTTCAAAATTATGGTACAAATGCTTAATAGAATGATCCGATCGCATTACTTTCCCAGGGATTATGCTTATTACTTAGCAAATTTTTTCAAGAAATATGAGATTAAAAAGAGCGGGAGTAGTCAAATGCTTACCTCATTATCAGTTTGGTCCATCAAATTCCAGCTCTTGCGCGGAGAAATCTTTGAGTGAGTCCTTTTTCTAGAAATAATAAATATATTTCACATAATATTGCAGTGAGGTGAAAAATAACCCGCTTCAAGTAAGTTTTTGCCGCCTTCAACTTTGGCGCGCAGGCATCAGCTGTCAGAGACAGCAGGGAGAAATAACCAATTTTTTTTACGTAAAATAACATACTTACCGTGAGCTGTTTATTTCATCCAAAGCGCAAGAAGACTGGGGATCATTTTCTTTACAATATGAATTCATTTTGTGGATTTATCAAATTAAATTACATTAGAAGTACGTAATCAATTCAAACCTATGTAGCGGAGTTTTACAAATAATAAACTGTGGCAAACCCAAAAAGAAAAAAAGAATAGACAAGATAAATTAAAGTTATGGCAGTGTTGCCAGTAATTTAATTCGTCTTCAGAGACAAACAGATGCACAGATGGACGTCCACAGCTGAACATAGGTCTCACGACCGCCTGGCTCCAGCGGCTACCGATGACCTTCCTTATGCCGTCGGTCTACCTTGTCTGCTTACACTGCGCCGTTTGGAGCTTGGTCGCTCTTCCAGCATTTTCCAGCCCCAACGTCCATCGATTCGTCGGACTATGTGCCCCGTCCATAGCCACTTCAGGTTCGTGATTTGTAAAAGTGTGTCGATAACTTTAGTTTTGCTACGGATCTCCTCATTTCAGATTTAACGACCTTCGCCCGCTTTGTGATTCTGAGTTTTCCTATGAGGCCCATAGTCAGTGACCACGTTTCAAACCAGATGGTCATTACTAAATACATAAGATCTAAATACATACAATATTTACATACAAACTAATTCATAATTACATATTATAATATATACCAACCATGTAAATATAATATACATAGAGCTGTTCAAATGTTAGCAACATTATTTTTTGTTTACGAGCGTTGGACCAATCAAAGCATAAGCATATTTTGTATGACTGCCTGATTGGCTGCTATTCTACGTCAAACCTCGAAAGTGTATAATATCTACGATCAAAACAGGTTCAACAATTTTGTAATCTGTTGAATACGAATAACAAAACATCAAACAAAGAAAAACGTAGGGAGTTACAGATCGCGTCTATTTTCTTTTGCAAAATAACAAAAAAAATCTTTAAAACCAATTACAAGAGTGTTATTTTCTAAATTAAATAACGTTTAATAAGTGGTAAGGCGGGATGGCTGCTCGAAAGCTGAATACAATCGAAGATTTAAGTGGTAAGCTTGCTTCATTTTCTTAAATAAACAATTGCTTGTTAACTGCGTGATAAAGTGAATTTTTTATTTTTTTAATAACGTTATAGTTATAGTCATTCGTGATTTCAGTTTTATTTTTAAACTATTCTGTCTAATCACTTCCTCCCTAAATTGCGCAGTTATTTTGCAACAGCTGTTTGTCCTTGGAAAAAGGTACTTTGTCGTAGACAATCTATCGATATGCGTTGAACCTTTGGGGTTAATATATTTACGATTAAAAATTTTTATATACACGCCAAGATGGTAAATTTTTAACAATTTTCATGTTGAATGTTGTTGTCTTGCAGATTTAGATTTGGAAGCTGAATAAACATATGTTTTAAATTTATACAGATTTCCAGTGTGTTTAGAGGAAAGTACGTTTTTCTTTGTGTTACAATGTCTTTTAATAAGTTACAATTTAAATTCTTTCTTCTATAAATCATATTTGTAGGATGAAATAATACAAAAATTTACTGTTTTATCACACACTAATACAGCTTGTAATCCCACACATGTAAACAGCTCCTGTTTTTCATATACTTTTGCTTGCTTTTCTATTACTGCAAAAATATGATAAAGTACTGTAATTTTTTTACTTTAATTTTTTAAACAACAACAAAAAATTAAACATCATAAATGTTGGTTGTCTATTATGTCTATTGAATTCTTGGAGATGTCAGAAAATCCTGTATTCCAATTAAGTTCCAATGTCTTTGCAAGCAATGTGATCGTAGGATTAGATTGTAGGATAGGTTATTCTTCTACTATTACTTAATTACTAAATAATTAATTCTTAGTAAATGGCAGCAGCCAATTAATGTCCCATTGCTGGGTGTAAGCCTTTTTGCTATTGGGAGAGAACTTTTGAAAGTATAACCTATCATGCTGCTTCACTATGGATTGGTAGGTGTTACATACCCCAAAATTACTCCCAAGATATGCAGGCTATGTTGTTTTCTTTCACTGAAAAGTACAATGATGGTTTGACAAAAACAATTAATCATATGTTTTATTTTTGTGAATAGAAATTTAATGATGCCAGGAATCATACCTTTTATTATTAATTTGTTATGGAAACAAGACATGTCAAATTAAGAAATAACATTAAACTCAGCTACAGTAATTTAATCAGGTTTAGATAGTTCAATAAAAAGCATTAAGAACGATTACATTTTATTGTATGAGTGTGTCAGTTTTGGTAGAATAATTTACCTTACCCAAAAGTTTTTACAATTTCATAAAGGACACATAAAATCCAGAATAGTCAAATTTTTTTGTCACAAAATTTCTTTACATTGGTTGTTTAAAACATTTTGTTTGGCTGTCCTGTAAAATAAGCTTTTGATGATAACCATCTATGGTGAGAGAGGGAGTTGCCACATCACCTCTCTTCCCACTCACTCGGTTTATTAATTCACTTTATCTCTCCACATCTACTTATAATTTATACAGTGTTTTGTTAACTTTTATATGTAACACATGTAACCAGTTTCATTTAAAAAAAATATATTTATCACCTTTTCCATGAATCCTTTGAATTTTGAATTGTGTTTTATTGAATTGTGTTGCTATTCTTCCAAAGTAGAATTATGTATATGTATAATAATGGTATACAGTACTCATGTAGCAGGAGATGTTTATTTATAATGGAAATACAAACAGTTTCATTATTCTGTTATCTATATCCATCTTATTGCATGAGAGTTTTCTAAAATGACAGATTATTGTAAGATACACACATGATAATATATAATTGTATTTTATCACCATATAAAGCTTCACACTTTCTGTTTGTCTTGTTTAAATCTTTATTTATCTTCTCAAACACAAATATATATTTTTTAAATCACAGAGAATGATACTTTTTGTTAATACTGTTTCTCAAATATTTATTAACTAATTTTATTAATCCAGCCATGTTACCAAAATATATATAGCACCATTTGTTGTTAAGCTGTAGGTTTAGGCTTATAGTTTTCTTTCTATATATTGTCTTTAAGAAGTTTGTTAGATGACGTGAATTTCTGGTATGTAATTTGTATATATATATATATATGTATAAGAGATATCCAGGTATCTATTGACTCATCATGATATCTCTGGAACCATAAGTGTAGAGACTTGAAATTTGATAGGAATATTCCTTATGCCGAATAGAGGTCGGTTAAGAACAGATTTTACAAAATTCCACTCGCAAGGAGGGTTGCGGACGTGTGAATTAAAAAGAAATTCAAATTTTCACATTAAAAAAATTCAGACTTCACATTTACATACTATATCTGTTATGGTATGTAAAACTTGATCATTTTTTTTTTGAGTTAATGGAAACTGTCTAAAGTAAATTTTAGGACATTCCACCCTCAAAGTGCAGTGCGGGGATGTTAAAAAATTCACAAAATTTATATTTCTTAAAACTGTGAAACTTTGACAAAATATTTTATTGGTATGTTGGGGAATGTATAAAAATCGTATTTTAGGAAACTCCACCTTCAAAGGGCAGTGCGGGTGCGTTAAAATAAAAAAATCTGTCAATCTATACTTCTCACAACTGTTTAACTTTGACAAAATATTCTTTTGGAATGTGGCTATATCAACAGCGAATTTTGTACTAAAAGGCAGTGCAAGGGCGTTAGAAATTGAAAATATTTGTATCTATCAAAAAAAAGGTCTCGATTAGTGAAGTATTTCGGTCGTTATCGTGACCGTGACCATACAGGATTCGTTAATAGAGACAAACGGACGTCCAAGACAAAACTTTTTTTAATTAGTTTAAATAATACAAATGTCATGAGTGTTAAAAAATAGTATTTTTTTTTTGTAATATGTGTGTGTATATATTTTTTACAAGTGCAATATATGATAAAAATAGAACCATTTTAAGTTTTAAAAATCAGCAGTTTCGCTTCAAGTGAGCGTAGTATCCACCTCAACGCTTCGTGCAATTTCTAACTAATAATATCTTTTAAACACAAAAAAAAAAATATTTGGTTTGATTCAAAAGAAAAAATTCTTGAGCTTTGAATATATTCCTCGTTAAAGTTAATTATTGTATTATTTTTAAAAACTAAATATTGTTAATAAATCATATTATACTTATATAATGCTGAAAATAGAAAATTACAGTTCAGGCGGAGCTGAGGTCAACAAACGTCTATACATTAAATGAAATAATATTGTTTACTAAATCGTAAATAATAATGAATATTTTTTTCCTACTCCGACTTTAATTTATCCTGTTTGGCTAGCGCTTTTGAGTTTTGATCAATTAAATTGTATAATTGATCAAAACTCAAAAGTGGGTTAATAGTTCAGAGGGTGCTTAGCCAGATAATCTGTCCGGTTACTTGCTAAGCATACGGGTAAGCGACCCCGGACGCCTCCTCACTCTCCTGCCCGCGGCAGTAATGTCCTATACCT
>JACTOM010000524.1:0-58120 GCA_015832385.1 Elymnias hypermnestra
GACGCAACACATCCCTGTCGAACACCTCTTTCGACACATTGCTGAAAATAAGCTCTAGCCATCTCGTGAGCATCTTTAACATGTTTATTCCAGCCGGGCAGATACCTACGCTTTTCTTTGACACTATTTTATATTACATTTTGTCTATCAATAATTTATGATGGTCATTACTACACATACCATCACAGCACTCTATAAATTCCACGGGAAGGTCTAGTTTTTTTTATTCAGAGGTACAGTCATCGAGATACCTAGATATATTTTTGAAACTCTCACATACAGACATATTTGTTCACAAATTTAACATAACATATTTGATTCTATTTGTTCATCGATTGTTTTTAAGAAATACCACCGTAAGTTGCTATACATTATATATTTAGTCCTAATAATTGGCATTATGAAAAAAAGAAGCATTTCTTTCTACACATCCCATTATATTCTCTTACATATTTATGGCGTAAATACTTGTGAAGCACTCAGACATAACAAGGACACTCAATATGGATTAGGGATATTGCTACGGAACAAACAATGGAGAGATCCTTAAATAACTTTTCCTATTATATTTCTATTAACAGACGAAGATCAAGGGTATATAGATGATAAGTCAAGAGCTTAATTTATTGTATACAGATTGGCACTTGACTGCGATCTCAATTGGAAGAGGGAAATTAACTTAGCATCTATACCAATAATATACAGCTGAAGAGTTTACTTGAACATGCTTATCTCAGGAACTTCTAGTCCATTTTGAATAATCTTTCATTGTTTGATAGCCCTTTTGTCAAGGAAGATTTTGATCTACATATTATCGTGTTAATATCAATAGAAGTGGTGCACGAATAAGGTTTGTTTCAAAATGTTGTCTTTTCTTTTGAGAGCTTCCGTTATGTAAACGGTTGAAGTCTCGCAAAAATTATGTATAACAGAATTGTTTACTTATAATAGTTCTATAAAAAAGTCCATATCAGCATACATCTATCTTTTAAGATTGGCTCACTATAACCCATTATATGTTAACCAAATTTGTGTTTTCTCTTTCTCTATAATGAACTAGTTTCGTTATAGATTTTGAAACCATCCAACTGATGTATCTCAAACCCAGCAGATTAGAAAGGTACTAATAGGAAACGGTTTTAAATCACTGACTCAAAGAAGATCAAGATATCATGAGGTTCTTTAAATTCGAGATTGACTTGAAAGTTAGCAAAGTGACGCCTGTTGGAAATTTGATGGTCAGTAAGTGATTTCCTCATATTCCCACGGGATCGGGAGCTACGATTGACACCAGAAGAACTGCTCGCTTATGTACTAATAATAAACAAAATAGA
Source organism: Elymnias hypermnestra (assembly GCA_015832385.1). Taxonomy (NCBI): domain Eukaryota; kingdom Metazoa; phylum Arthropoda; class Insecta; order Lepidoptera; family Nymphalidae; genus Elymnias; species Elymnias hypermnestra. Next base: position 1,335 of record JACTOM010000524.1, read on the forward strand.
AATGTTTATAATGCCATCAGATTAATAAAAAATCCACACGTTCTTAACAAAAAGTATTCAGCACGAGAAGTCTTGCATGATATATCAGAAAAACTGTCTCTTTGCTACTATTTATCTTGTATTTATTATCCCGGGTAAACCTGGGGAATGGGAAGATTGTTTATTTCCATTGACTCGAGAGGACTAGCAAGCAACTAATATGCCATCTCTATGTACATTGTCAGGAAAATAATAAGTAAATTAGTAATATGGTCATAAAATCAACTATTTTTAAATAATAAAAGTCAATAACTAAACTAAAATATTCTTTAATTCCAGTAAACTCAATAAACTTTCTTGTTAATGACTCGATCACTGCTTCGGAATGTTTTTACTACTGAGAAGAAACCGGCAAGGAACTCAAGATATACTCTTTTCAATTCAGGTTATTAACATAGAAATACAATTGCATCATCAACATCCATTAACATTAAATATAAAACACAATTAACATTATGACACAATAAGACTAACACAGTTAACTTAAAACACAATAACTGGTAGCTAACGTTGAAAAAAACTGATAACTGAACTAATTTCTACGACACATAACCTTTTATAAATTAAGTATTTATGTCTAAACACCAATGAGTAAAATAATGTCAGTTAGAATGATTCTATAGCAAATTGGCATCAATTACAATGAGCACATAAGATTAACAACTCATTTAAGGGTAACTGTATACGTTTCTATAATAAACTCCTACAAGACGTTCTAAAGATTTCAATTAACAAATTCAAAGTCTTTGTTAAAAGAAAATTGATAGAAAAATCGTATTATAATTTGCAAGAGTACTTAGACGATAGAAACGCGTGGGAGTGAACGAATTGCTCTAATTTTAATTAAAATATAGTAAACCAATATGTTATTGTAATGATGATGGTAAAAAATATACCCGACTGAGTTTGTTGTGGGTTCTTCTCGGATCGGGGCGCGAAGGATTTTGAGTACCATCATCAGACATATATTAGAATCAGAGTGTGGAAAAAAATATATATAATTCGACGATTCAAAAGTGCTGTAATATGCCTACTTGAATAAAGATATTTTTGATTTCATTTGATTTGAATGTTTAGAAATCCACCAATGGGAAGGCCACTGTATCTAAGAATACGATTTAGTCAAATGACGAACCGTATCCTTAATTTAAAATATTTTATATTATATATACTATCACATACAATTTGTACTATAAATTTGCAAAAAAGTAGAGCGTGAAGATGGTTTTAAACCAATAAATATATTCGGTAATGAGTTAAGCTATTCACAATTGGGTTGCAATTTAGGAGTACCAATTTCCCCATATTCCCACGAGATCGGAAGCTTCGTAGGTGACACCGCGTAAATCGGTATCAGTATTAATACGAAAGCGTCGGCAGCAGAAGCAGACGCAAAAAGTAAAATTTCTACGAAACAAATTGCCGCCATTTGCTTTGCTACTGTGAGTTTAGACACAAAATAACTGCGCAGAGTAAGATGTGTGTTTAGAAAATAAAGCCAATAACAGACTTGCTTTTTAAAGTGCTGTGTGGTCCAGTTCAAAGGAGATACACTTTTCTGGTTTAATAGCGCGATTTATTTTAAGACGTATATATTCAACATACAAATATATTTCATTAAATATATACACTTTGAAACTAGTACGACTTCATCTACATTTGAATTGGTAACTTATTAGTCAATGCTCAAGTATATCTCCAAGATATTTAATACGTTTTACTCTATTTATCTCGGGACATGCACAGGAACTACCTATAATCGGTTGATAGGGTTTATTATATATAGTATATTTAGTTTGATTGATTTTAACATTACTTTAGCTAGTCTTGTCTCGGCAGTTCGAGAAGCCTCCTCGCAGGTTTTACCTTCCCTTGCCTAACAAAAATCCTAGAGTTTGATATGAATCTGGTCGAATTTACGAAATTTTATTTCCTAGATTGTCTAGTAACCGTACTTTATTAGCAAAGGCGAATCTCCTTATAATGAAGTGATTAAATGTAACATTATTAAAGGGGAAAGAGCTTAATTGAGAGAGAAAATTAGGGCGCAGATTCTCATGAATATATTCTCTGAAAGTCGATATAAAAATGTCGGTGATGATTGAAGACTGTTTATTAGCGAGTGTAGCAGGTACAATGCTCAATGATCGGTATTTCGATAATTTAAAGTGGAGCTTTACCCAAGTTATTCCTGCATTCTCACGAGTAGCCTGAAAACGTCTAATAGCTTAAGATATGCCCTTGCCCTCTTTATCGCAAAAGGTTGCTAGAAAGCGTAGGTTTCCTTCTCTGTATTAACGAGAAGTCTGAGAAAAATTATAATAAACAATTTCCAAGAGCTGTATTCTTTTCCAATATTCGTTAAAACCTCTACCACCGGTTCGGAATGTATTTACTATTGAGAAGCATCCGGCAAGAAACTTAATAGTTGCTCTTTTCTATTCATGTTATTATTAACATAAAAATATAATTCCCTCCTTAAAATCATATTAACATGAAATATAAAATACAATTATCATTATGACACGTTAATAAGACAAGGTGTTTAATATATATTATTAGCTTGGCTTTGTATCGCAGAGCAACGCAATTCACTAACACAAGAACTGGTAGCTGACGCTGATTAAAACTAAGAACTTAACTAACTTCTGCGATACATAACTTTTTATAACTTTTCATAAATTAGGCGTCGTGTCTAAATACCAAAGAGAATGTTTGCCGCCAAACAATTAAAAATAAGTCAATGTACCATCTTATTAAACATTACACCGAAACTTCCATAACACTCAATTGACAATCTTATTTTAAAATACAATCGCAACAATAATGATACTTGCGCAATATTCAATGTAAAAACCAATAAAACACAATTGTTAATTAATTATTGAGGAAGTAGCAATCTCAAATAATAATATAGCCCTAACAGTATCTTGTGTAGAACTTGACGGCATCTGCCCATGCATTAATTTGACAACTGTATCATTACTGTCCATCTGGTGAGATTACAGTCCAGCTCATATGTAAAACATGATCCTAGAAAGATTATTAAAGAACTCATACGTGACTTATTATACAAGGAGCAGTATAATCTAATTACATCTTGTAACGATGTATAAAATACTCTTGTAACATGGACCATACACGCAATGTAACCAGCGGTCCGTACTGTTCCACAGCGGTGGCACTTATTGAGCAATTTGAAACTAAGCACTGTAGTTTTATTTCTGTACAACTGCACCCTGTATTTGTCGCTATTTTTTGAGCTCTAATTGAAAATACTGAAGCATTAAAAAGATCTGCATTGTAGATAACTTTTATGTAATAGTAATGGTGATTAAAATTGAGAAAGGTATGCTTAGATGGTTTGGGCACGTAGAGAGAATGAATGAAAGGAGACTGACAAAAAGGATTTATGAGTCAAGAGTGAATGCGAAAGTTGGAAGGGGAAGACCAAGGCGAACGTTCCTGGATCAAATCCAGGACATTTTAAATAAGGGCCAAGTCAAGAGTACTTTAAACCGACGAACCTGTATGAAAGGATTAATGAGAATGAAAGAAGCGAAGGAGATATGCAAGGATCGTGGCAAGTGGAAAGATGTTGTCTCTGCCTACCCCCATTGTGCTATGTATGTATGTAGATATGGTATTAACTGCATATATTAGACCAACATCTTTTTAAAATAAGGGACGTTTAAGTGCTTTTGTAGATATTTAATGAGAAATATAACTTCAGTTACGAAATTAGCTTTTTATTTATATATATTCATTATTGTTATTAAATCTAAAGGATGGTCTATTATGTGTCGGGAAAATTATTTATGAAGAGAAATAAAGGAGATGACAAGTCTTTTCGTAGATATTTGATTAGCAACTTGTATAATATTACGTTTAGAGGTATTTAAGTACTTCATAATGTAACTGTAGTAATGTAAGATATTTATTGTACTTAATTATAATTTAAATATTGTTATAATATTTAAATTCGATCGCTCTATTCACTAGGCGCATAATTTTATACAATACATGCAGTCATACAATCGCGACATCGTGTCGCGTCGCGTCGCGTCGCTCACCATCCCATATATATATATGGAGCGGAGGCTGTCGTGACGGTCGGCGCAATACACGAACGCGCCACGTCTATACATGAACCCGATTTGAATAATATTTTATTATTATTTGATTATTTAATAGTTTTAATATAATAATTTTATTTTACAACTAATAAATAATATATTTTCATAAGTATAAGAAATCAATAAATAAATTTGTCGGAGGGCAGATGTCTGTGGAACGCTGGCGCCATCTATCGGCGCGGACAGAGTCAATGGTGGCAGTCCGGCGGGAGGCTCTCGGCAGTTGTAGCGCTCGACCGGAGTAGTCTACTGTTGGAACTGTCGCGTTCCTAGCTATTAGTGTTAATGAGTTTGTGTAAAATGATATCGGGAACATTAAGTGATTGAACATTATAATCCGAGTTAATTAATAAAGTGTTTGATTGCACCAACATTACCCACGAACGTCCACAGAATAAGAAATTCAATAATGGACCCAATTAATAACGATGTCGGCGGAGAACCCTACGCCCCTGTGCTTTATGCTTCTCCGTTCTCTCTTATTCTCCGACATAATTATTTATCTACGGACGATTCCGTTACAATAATACTAATTATAAATGTTCACCAGCATCAGCTAGTCTTCAGACTTCTTAGCAGAGAACTGTCCCGTTAATCACTAGGTTATCGACACGGTTACCTAAAGCTATTTGTTTCCGTTCAAATAGGTAAACACCTGATAATGAAACGTCAATATAGGGTAAGGCGAATTGGGAGTTAATTTATTCTCTTCTGGAGCAACCTAATTAGCTTCCTTCCAAACATTTGCCCAATTACAGTGTTTTACAAAACCTTTATCACAGTCGAAGTCGAAATTTTAAATTCAAGTACCTTTAAGCGAATTTCGTTACGGTTGTTTTAAAGGTAATGTCTTAGTCGTATATTATTGAAGTTCAAATATCTTTAGGTGATACGTGAAATGAATAGGTAAGTAACTAGAGTGCCAGTTGTGTAAATTCATTTACTGAAATGATTAAAAGTACAGTGTTAGTCGTGTAAATGCAAATGGCGAAGTGATTAAAAGTACAGTGTTAATTGTGTAAATTCAAATGGCGAAGTGATTAAAAGTACAGTGTTAGTTGTATAAATCCAAATGGTGAAGTAATGAATAGTACAGTACTAGTTGTGTAAATTCACATATTGAAGTCATTAAAAGTACAGTGTTATTTGTGTAAATGCAAATGGCGAAGTGATTAAAAGTACAGTGTTAGTTGTGTAAATGCAAATGGCGAAGTGATTAAAAGTCCAGTGTTAGTTGTGGAAATGCCAATTGCGAAGTGATTAAAAGTACAGTTCTAGTTGTGTAAATGCAAATGATGAAGTAAAGAAAAGTACAGTGCTAGTTGTGTAAATGCAAATGGTGAAGTAATGAAAAGTACAGTGCTAGTTGTGTAAATGCAAATGATGAAGTAATGAAAAGTACAGTGTTAATTGTGTAAATGCAAATGGCGACGTTATTAAAGGTACAGTGTTAGTTGTGTAAATGCAAATGGCGAAGTGATTAAAAGTACAGCGTTAATTATGTAAATGCAAATGGCGAAGTGATTAAAAGTATAGTGTAAGTTGTGTAAATTCAAATGGTGACGTTATTAAAGGTACAGTGTTAGTTGTGTAAATGAAAATGGCGAAGTGATTAAAAGTACAGTGTTAATTGTGTAAATGCAAATGGTGAGGTAATAAAAAGTACATTGCTAGTTGTTTAAATTTAAATAGAAAAGTGATTAAAAGTATAGTGTTAGTAGTGTAAATTAAACTGGAAAAGTGATCAAAAGTCCAGTGTTAGTTGTGTAAATGCAAATGGTTAAGTGATTAAAAGTCCAGTGTTAGTTGTGGAAATGCAAATGGTGAAGTAATTAAAAGTACAGTTCAAGTTGTGTAAATGCAAATGATGAAGTAATGAAAAGTACAGTGCTAGTTGTGTAAATTAAAATAGTGAGTCATTCAAAGTCCAGCGTTAATTGTATAAATTCAAATGGTGAAGTAATGAAAAGTACAGTGCTAGTTGTGTAAATTCATATAGTGAAGTCATTAAAAGTACAGTGTTATTTGTGTAAATGCGAATGGCGAAGTGATTAAAAGTACAGAGTTAATTGTGTAAATGCAAATGGTGAAGTAATGAAAAGTACAGTGCTAGTTGTGTAAATTCAAATATTGAAGTCATTAAAAGTCCAGTGTTAGTTGTGTATATGCAAATGGTAAAGTAATGAAAAGTACAGTGTTAATTGTGTAAATGCAAATGTTCAAGTAATGAAAAGTACAGTGCTAGTTGTGTAAATTCAAATAGAAAAATGATTAAAAGTACAGTGTTTATTGTGTAAATCCAAATGGTGAAGCGATCAAAAGTCCAGTGTTAGTTGTGGAAATGCAAATGGTGATCTAATTAAAAGTACAGTTCAAGTTGTGTAAATGCAAATGATGAAGTAATGAAAAGTACAGTGTTAGTTGTGTAAATGCAAATGGTGAAGTAATGAAACGTACAGTGCTAGTTGTGTAAATGCAAATGGTGAAGTGATTGAAAGTATAGTGTAAGTTGTGTAAATCCAAATAGTGAAGCGATTGAAAGTACGGTACGATTTGTGTAAAAATAGTGGCGTGATTAAAAGTAGTCAGTGATTATGTTTTGATGTATTCTTTCAATAAATGAAATAGCGTGTGCTTAAGAGCAGATGGTTTTATTAAGATACACATTAAGCAGCCATATTTGAAACATTATTAGGGGAAAATTTAAAATATCTTAATTAATTAGTGCGAAAGATCGATTGCTCCACTAGGTGAACGTCGACCTCGCCTACTTGGCAACGTTCTCCCGGTCAAGGCGCATACAAATATTATGTGTCATATAGTGAAATGACATAGCTTAAATAATCTATTATGCACAGGGTTTGTTCAAAAGAAAAACTGAATGTTTTTTTAGTTATTTATTCATCAATATCTATTGTGGCCGCTTCAAAGTAGGATTTACCTGATATAAAATGCATTTATACAAGCGCTTCTTCCAATTCTCAATGACATTCTGAAATGCGCTTTTCTTTATGGCCATCAGCTCTTACTTTGGTTCTGACATTATTTCATCAATTGTGGCAAAACGCTTTCCTTTTATTGGTCTCTTTAGTTTTGGTAATAGGAAAAAGTTGCAAGGAATGAAATCTGGTGAATAAGGTGGTTGAGGCGTAATTAGGGTGTTAGTTTTGGCCAAAAGATCCATTGGCAGAATCCATGATAATTTTTCCACAATTCCGATCGTTTTTGTCGTATTGGTTCACGCAAACGTATCATAATTTCCTTGCAGTATTGCTTATAGGGCATAACACCTGTCCCTTTATACCGTTTCAATGTTTTTTCACTTATTGACGTGGTGGCAACTCCAGGACGGTCATTGTCATCAAGATCTTCTCCGCCTTCTGTTAAGCGCTTGTAACACTTTGTAAACACTTATAAGACAAAGAGGACTTCGGCCACAGTCAACATTTTAAGTGTCTTGGAGCACTTTATACCATTTTTAATGCAAAATTTAATACATATTCTTTGATCCATTTTTCTTTCAAAAGCCAAAAATCGAAGGACACGCCCAAACAGGACTAACCTTTTTAGTTGTCAGCAATAAACTACTTATCCAAAGTGTCTGATATTGCCAACATATGACAATCACATGTGTACCAACATAACAAAAAAAAATTAGATTAATCTAATGTACACAGCCTGCGAAAATTCAGAATTCACCTTTTCTTTTGAACAAAGTGTGTATTTCTATTTCAAATGTAATAAATGTAAAAGAAATGTAAGCAAGTCGAGCACATTTAGGTTCCACTGCTGGGTATAGGCCTACTCACTGACAAGAGAAATTTTTTTAAATATAAACCAACTATGCTGCTCATCTGTGAGTTGGCAGCTATAGCACACAAGTGTAGGCACTAATACAAGTGCACCCTCTATTCCTTGACTCTCAGTCCGATGTGAAGGCAATCCGATACCACCGGAGAGAGATCAGGTGCAGGACTGTCGGTATAAAGTGTTCTCCGAGGCACCGGAGTGGAGCGTACCCCCAACTTCTCAACTCCGGGCAAATACTAAAAATTTTTAACCAGGAAACACATTAATTTTCAAAAGTTGATATCCAGAACCGGAACTGCCTCTCGACTTGAATCTTAGATTGAAGTCTCGCCACATTTATAGAAGCCATCTAGATAAACTTTTTTGGTTCAGAAGCCAGAACACTCAAGGCTACTAATGGGGCATGGGTAGACAGCTTAGAAATACGGTGTTGGTTTTGCACATGTTGTATATGGCCAGAAGGAATGTCTGGGTTTTAGAAGAGCTGAAAGTTAGGTTTGGAGATATCACACGAAGGCACAGAGATAACCTCTATGAGTTTCTCTAGAAACTCACTCTAATTGGAAAAATGGAAGGGAAAAGACACGGAGTTCGAAGCTCCAAACTCCAGTTAGTTAATCCATTGAGCTCCGGTTTCTTACGTAACCCATCTATGGGTTCCGCCCACACTCTCTGGGATGCCTTTGATCTAATCAAGGATTTCTCAACAATGTCCTATATGAGTTTTAAGGTCAACGCTTTTCTAAACTGAGGTTTAGTCTCATAGGAGATGCCCTTGGTTGCTTCAAGGGCGTTTCCCATAGGGCCAGCTCTTTTAAGTGCTTGCCTTTGAATAAAAAAGCGGTTATGCTTAATAAATTACCCCTTACACCTGGTTATGCCAGTCGAGCTAACAGTTAAAGATGCTCCGAAAAATTAGCTACTGATTGACAGAAATATCATAACCTGCTTTGTCGGGATCATCCTGCTCAGCATTGAGCTCCGACCAGAAGAGGACGAGGAGTCATATATAAAAGAGGAGGAACCTTTAAATGATTTTATCATAGCTCAGTTAAAACTTTATTTGGACCATTGAGCCATAAAAAATACCTGAAGTGGTCTACAAATTGTCTCAGATGCGAACCATAGTTTTAGATACCTTGGTACAAAAGTTGATTCATGTATCATATTTGATTCATTAGAAAGCCTGCTAAAATACTGCGGCCCTGCGTCTAACCTCTAATGTCACGAGCTTGTCATCGCATAATAATAGCATGTTAATGTCACCATGTCATTGACTTGTACAATATTTGTATTTGGCAAATGTTGCGGTTGTCCGTCTGTTTATATTACAAGTATAATGAGCAGTATTACAATATTATACCTGATGCCTGTGTCTTTGCCTGGAAATAATTTAATAGGCATAGCTTTACTAAATCACTCTCTTTCTTAAATTGTCGTAAAAAATCGTCCTCCAGCTCTTCCAGTCTGTTCGTAACAAACTTGAAAAGTACTGAACGGATTTTCATGTAGTTTTCACCATTAGATAGAGTGATTCCTAATGGATGCTTATGTATATAATTTGTAACGATTTTGTGTCAATTGGTATAATTAGAGATAAATTCGTTTGAAGTACCAGGTAAAATAAGCCACCTGGAAGCTTTCACCGAAAAACTTGCACAATCCTTTAAATTGATAGAAAATCATAGTAAAGTGGGATTTTTCCTGTTTTATAGATCCTTATAAAAGTCTCGTTAAAGAATATATTTATCTTTTAATTATTTTTTTTTCTCTGAGAAATGCTTTATGCACGCCGGATGTGTAAACATCCGGGAGTGTGGGACTCGCTGGTCGTACCAGGATACCCACTAAAACCCAGCGGAACCCTCTTCATCCAGGTGTTGGGGTCCAGATGTTCGCTGGCGCATTCAGCTCTGGCGCCCCGGATGAATCCGACTTAAGGGTTTAGTTTAGTTGAGGGAGAGCAGGCGAGCAAAATTGCGCCTTCTAGCGCCCCCCCTCCTCCGGCGAGAGGGAGTAGCGTCTGCCATAACCTCCCTTTGCCTGTTTAGTGACTCCTTCTGCAAGATGACAGCCTCGCAGAAGGACGTCACTGCTCTCCAACTTGACTCATCGCCAATCATAGCGCCCACAATGCTGGGGAGTGAGAGGTCACTCCCAATCAGCGATGTCAAGATGTGACGCTGAGGTCCCCAAGCCTGACAATTTGCTACTGTGTGGTGCGCAGTGTCTACGGCCGCCCCACAAATACGGCAAGCAGGCGTCTCTTCGCAGCCTACAATCTGGTGCAGATACTTGCCGAAGCAACCATGTCCAGTTAACACCTGCACCAGCCTGTAGGTTAGCGTACCGTGCCCCCTGGCAAGCCAATCTTCCAAGAATGGACGCACCGCTGCAACCGTGACCACACCTGCAGATGGAGACCCGAGGTCCTCCTTAACTCACTATATATAAAGCCAAAGCGGAAACTTATCTAGATACAGTATTTGTTATCAACTTAATCAGTTTTATATAAATAACGTGAATAACTTTTATGTATTTCATTCTTCAAGAATCACTCTATTATTTGGTGAAAACCGTATGAAAATCCGTGCAGTTGTTTTTGATTATATCACGACTATATAAATGCGATGGAGGATGCTTTATACTTTATTATTTATAGGAGGGAAGGTATGATGGTAAATCCCCTAAATACGAACTAAAAAACAACAATATTGTTTTATAAAATTATTAATTAATACTCTGACTGTTCCTGTGAAAAATAGTATCAATATCAACCGATTTTAAAAAGGTAAAGCGGTGACCTACTTCAATGTGTGCTAGTAACTTCTATTAATATAATATAATGAGTATTCTTTTTGGCACTTCAAAATAACTTGTGGGACATAACAATCATAATTAAAAGTATTCATACAAAATTATCATCGTTTTTTATATAAATCGGAGTCAAATAGTTACCGGAACGCCGACGCCATCTATCGCTGCTGGACAGAGTCAATGATAAGTAATTTGATATCTGGAACATTAAGTGATTGGACATTTTAATTTGAGGTAATTAATAAAGTGTTTGACTGCCCCAAACATTACCCACTGACGCCCACAGTTTGGAGGTTGAATTATGGACCCCACTAATGACTGATTAATAATTTATTTAACGAGTAAATTAAAGCGACAAAAAGTAGAGAAACGCAAGAGGTAAGCTAAAATTAATGCCCAAAACACTTACCAATATAAATAATACTTCTGAGGGAGGCCTTTGTCAATAGACAAGTTGGAGAAGAGCAGACATGGATTGTTGATGCACTATTTAATAAATTAATAGTACAAGCATCAGATATAAGTAGATTAGGTATTTGGTAAAAAATATCTCCATCAATAAAGGCTTTATTTGTAAATAATACTTAAAATTATACCACTTAAATCTATGTTGCATCTTTAATATTACAGTTTGTTCGCGTTAAGAATGCAGTGAGTCATCGTTCTAGCCCCGCCCACCAACCAAATATTTTCAAATTATAAGATCAAATTCACAGAGACCAGTAAAAGATTGATGACTCACTGCATTCTTAACGCGAACAAACTGTAGGTCCATATAAATCTTGTTTTAGATTTTCAATCGTTAATATAAGACCTTCTCGGAGGCAGTAAAATAATAACAAATATGAATATGCTCACTAATTACATTTAAGCAATCACAATTTTAACAATATTAAATAAGTATTTTCCAAAATAAACTTATAACAATGTTATCGCAATAAGTGACTACAATAGAATGAACCAAATCAACTGAGAACCAGTCTATTTATAGCACAGAGTATGCATTTGATATATCCGGTATATTGACTAAGTATCATGACAACAATAGAAAGATTTTAAGAACTATAATATTCAGTAAAACGACATCAATAGATAATTAAATATATTGAAGTGAACAATTTACTAACTTATTAGTCTAATGGTTACCATGTTCGACTATAGACATGAGGTCCTGGGTTCAAGTCCTGGTTCGGGCCAATTCGAAATTGATATTGAGTTTTCTATTAAGATTTTCTCAATATTTGCCTGAAGTTGGGAAGCTAGCAGTGTGATTCATCCCCGTGCCTCAGAGAGCACGTTCAGCCTGATCTCTCTCCGGTCGTGTCGGATTCCCGTCACATCTGACTATGAGAATAAAGGAATAGAGAGTTCACTTGTGTGCTATGCCTGCCAATCCGCAGTGGAGCAGCCTGGTGGGTCTATGCTCTAAAAACCCTTGCTTCTCGGACGTTAATAGGCTGCTACTTACCTTACCTTAAACAATTTAATTTATCGTTACACGTTTTTTAAATTAAAACCGAGTTTTATAATGCAGTTTATAACCAATTTTCTAATATTGATGGTATTAAGACATTTAGTTTTATATCTCATGCAGCTAGCTGGACATTTGCTTCGTACCAAAATTTTAATATTCTTCATAGATCAGCTCAAACTGTTGGAAATCTGCCAGGACTTTGAGCCCATGACCTGACTGAAATAATTTTGCTATAGCACATGAGTCTTCTGGCCACGACATTTAGTGAGTAATTATGTATCGGTTATTACCTTCCTCGTTAAGTTTAACCGTGTTTTTTTATTGCCGACAGGGCAGCGTTTGTCTGTGATCGCACCTGATGGTAAATGATGATACAGTCTAAGATGGAATATAGAAAAAACTTCAACAAGAACACGTCTGTCAGGTCAACCAATCTGAAGAGTGTCTTTGTTTAGTTGGACGCCATTATCTCAGAAACTAGTTATTCAAATTTAATAAATCTTTTAGGGTCTGAAAGCCCATTTATCGAAAAAGGCTTTAAGGTATATAACAGCATGCTACCATCAATAGAAGCGGTGCAACAATAAAAAATGTTGCAAAAACGGGGTAAATTTATTCCTTTTGAAAGCTTCTGTTGCGCGCGCTGCGTAAACGGTTAAAGTTGCACGACAATCATGTATGACGGTTTTGTTCCTCTTGAAAAATTATAAAAAAAAGTATTCGATAGCATATGTCTATCTCTTAAGGTTATGTCCGTATAACATTTTTTATCGCATGCGTTGAAAACTTTATAAATATATGATTTATTAGATATTTTAACAATGTGGAGATTGTTTTTCATTGTTAATTTTATACTGATAGCATTTTTAACACATGAAATAAACATGTCACCGGCATTTTTAAATAAAACAACGGGGAAAAGAGTTGGGTTAAGAATGAATGAATTACTCATCAAATGTTTACTCTACGCTGATGATCAAGTAATATTTGCGTCATCCGCTAATGAGCTTCAGGAGATGCTAAATATTATGAATGAAGCTTTGAAAGGGAAAGGAATGAAAGTGAATGTAAACAAAACGAAAGTTATGCTTTTTGAACGAGATGAATCTATGATGAATGGCAATATTTTGATAGATGGGGAACAAGTGGAAGAGGTGAAAGAATTTGTATACTTGGGATCTAAATTTACAAAAGATGGAACATGTGAAAGTGATATTGAAAGGAGAGTGAATGCAGGGAATATGGTAAATGGTGCTCTGTACGCCTTTATGAATAGCCAGATGGTGTCTCAAAGGGCTAGACTGGCAGTGCATGCTGGAGTGTTGGTGCCAACACTTATGTATGGTAGTGAAAGTTGGGTATGGCAGAAGAATCACAAAAGTAAAATAAATGCGGTAGAGATGAGAGCGTTGAGAAGCATGAGTGGATTAAAACTGAGTGACAGAGTAAGAAATAGTGTGATAAGAGAACGTTGTGGTATAAAAGAAGACGTAGTGACTAAAATTGAGAAAGGTATGCTTAGATGGTTTGGGCATGTAGAGAGAATGAATGAAAGGAGACTGACAAAAAGGATTTATGAGTCAAGAGTGAATGCGAAAGTTGGAAGGGGAAGACCAAGGCGAACGTTCCTGGACCAAATCCAGGACATTTTAAATAACGGCCAGGTCAAGAGTACTCTAAACCGACGAACTTGTATGAAAGGTTTAATGAGAATGAAAGAAGCGAAGGAGATATGCAAGGATCGTGGCATGTGGAAGGATGTGGTCTCTGCCTACCCCTATGGGAATGAGGCGTGATGCTATGTATGTAATGTATGTATGTAAAAGAGTAAAATTGTCCATTCCATTCCCGAATCTCGCCATAAGTGAAATGTTTTGCAAATATCCGTTCTATGGGTATCATAAAGCTGATGAAATTTGTACAGTGATATTCTATTAAAAACCTTTTATGCACTAAAGTTGTATATATAAAGATAATTGAATCGTAACTGTTATTAAAACTGAAATTAATTCACACTCTGCCTATCTTCATTTATAAAAATCTATATCTATTCGTTAGTATCGTTAAAACTTTTGAAAAGCTGGACTGGTTTGGCTAATTTTGGGTTTTAATTATGCCTGGAAGTCCAAAGAAGGTTTCAAAGGTGAGCTGATGTGAATAAAATTCTTGCAATATAATAAAAACAACATTCGCTTTCCTACTTGTCAAAGAAAACCATTCCTACTTGTTAAACATTTGATGTTCGTCCTGTCGTTCAGAAATCAAATTAAATTGAAACAGAATGGGGGGAAAAGGAGGTACCATATCAGAACAGCATTAAGACGTAATAGTTTTGAACTAATCCGATGTGTCTTAAGATATTAAGTGTTTTACATCCTCTTTGTATAACAAACTAAATATAATATTTTATTTATATAACACCGACTGAAGCATCTGGTTTAAACGATATTCAATCTGTTTATAAATATAGTTTATGTCAAATGCCATTATGTTATATTAGAAGAGTTTATATTGTCAAAAGCACTATAGAGGTTACATTAGAAGAGTTTATTTTGTCAAAAGCACTATAGAGGTTACATTAGAAGAGTTTATTTTGTCAAAAGCACTATAGAGGTTACATTAGAAGAGTTTATATTGTCAAAAGCATTAAGAAGGTTACATTAGAAGAGTTTATATTATCAAAAGCATTTAGAATGTTACATTAGAAGAGTTTATATTGTCAAAAGCATTAAGAAGGTTACATTAGAAGAGTTTATATTATCAAAAGCATTTAGAATGTTACATTAGAAGAGTTTATATTGTCAAAAGCATTAAGAAGGTTACATTAGAAGAGTTTATATTATCAAAAGCATTTAGAATGTTACATTAGAAGAGTTTATATTGTCAAAAGCATTAAGAAGGTTACATTAGAAGAGTTTATATTATCAAAAGCATTTAGAATGTTACATTAGAAGAGTTTATATTGTCAAAAGCATTAAGAAGGTTACATTAGAAGAGTTTATATTATCAAAAGCATTTAGAATGTTACATTAGAAGAGTTTATATTGTCAAAAGCATTAAGAAGGTTACATTAGAAGAGTTTATATTATCAAAAGCATTTAGAATGTTACATTAGAAGAGTTTATATTGTCAAAAGCATTAAGAAGGTTACATTAGAAGAGTTTATATTATCAAAAGCATTTAGAATGTTACATTAGAAGAGTTTATATTGTCAAAAGCATTAAGAAGGTTACATTAGAAGAGTTTATATTATCAAAAGCATTTAGAATGTTACATTAGAAGAGTTTATATTGTCAAAAGCATTAAGAAGGTTACATTAGAAGAGTTTATATTATCAAAAGCATTTAGAATGTTACATTAGAAGAGTTTATATTGTCAAAAGCATTAAGAAGGTTACATTAGAAGAGTTTATATTATCAAAAGCATTTAGAATGTTACATTAGAAGAGTTTATATTGTCAAAAGCATTAAGAAGGTTACATTAGAAGAGTTTATATTATCAAAAGCATTTAGAATGTTACATTAGAAGAGTTTATATTGTCAAAAGCATTAAGAAGGTTACATTAGAAGAGTTTATATTATCAAAAGCATTTAGAATGTTACATTAGAAGAGTTTATATTGTCAAAAGCATTAAGAAGGTTACATTAGAAGAGTTTATATTATCAAAAGCATTTAGAATGTTACATTAGAAGAGTTTATATTGTCAAAAGCATTAAGAAGGTTACATTAGAAGAGTTTATATTATCAAAAGCATTTAGAATGTTACATTAGAAGAGTTTATATTGTCAAAAGCATTAAGAAGGTTACATTAGAAGAGTTTATATTATCAAAAGCATTTAGAATGTTACATTAGAAGAGTTTATATTGTCAAAAGCATTAAGAAGGTAACATTAGAAGAGTTTATATTGTCAAAAGTATTAAGAGGGTTACATTAGAAGAGTTTATATTGTCAAAAGCATTGAGAAGGTTACATTAGAAGAGTTTATATTGTCAAAAGCATTGAGAAGGTTACATTAGAAGAGTTTACATTGTCAAAAGCATTGAAGAGGTTACATTAGAAGAGTTTATACTGTCAAAAGCATTAAAAGGGTTACATTAGAAGAGTTTATACTGTCAAAAGCATAGAATTGGAAGAGTTTATATTGTGAAAAGGATTAAGAAGGTTACATTAGAAGAGTGTGTAATGTCAAAAGCATTAAGAAGGTTATATTAGAAGAATTTGTACCGTCAAAAGCATTAAGAAGGTTACATTACAAGAGTTTGTATTGTCAAAAGCATTAAGAAGGTTACATTAGAAGAGTTTATTTTGTCAAAAGCACTATAGAGGTTACATTAGACGAGTTTATATTGTTAACACCACTAAGGAGGTTATATTAGTATATTTATATTATCATAAGCACTAAAAAGGTTACATTAGAAAAGTTACCTATTTGCTAAGGTTTACTTAAAATTTCTGATGTTCTACGTAACTTTATTGGTGTTTTCTTTTATCGTATCTTTTTCCCGACTATAAAAGACTTATGTTCTGACAGAACTTATGTTCAAACGTAAAGTTTAAATTAATTTTGTTCGAATTTCGACTACCATTCGACCATATTTCGACCCATATGTACATAAAAGTTTGTTGCGAACTTTGAGTGTCCTAAAAACCATAAATGTCATAAAGATTTCAGCGGTTCAACTTAAATAAAACAAGTCGATTCTATTTCGCCGCAAGTGAAATGTTTCGGAAAAAGTTACTTTATGGCCATCATAAAACTGTCGCATAATTGCTTATCCAGCAACGCTCGCGCCCAGAATGCTTTTTGAGCTTATTTTTGCTGAATCCTGAGATCCCTTACAGGAGATCAATGATATATTTAAAATCGACGGTTTTTTTATCCATTTAAAACAGTAGAATGCAGTTGTGTTGTTACAAAATTAAACCACACTAGCAGAGGTCCCTGGATTCAGGGAATTGCTATAACAAAACAGAATAATTTAAACACTCACATTAATTTGCTCGCATAAAATCACACAAGCCCCATTTTAAGCATTTGCACATTTTCGATACTCTACTTCCTTCTCCTTTCCTCTCCTATCCCCAACTTTAACTCTCTCCAATGCAACCAACATCGTAACACCACCGGAAGTCAATAAACTTCATTGTTTTTGCTAATTTCTTTGATTCTTTGCTTTGTGTCTAGTAACCACTTTCCCAGCAAATATATTATAAGATGCTCTGGTATAAAGATATTATATTTTGATTTAATTTATCATGACAAAGTCACGGTAATACACTTGTGTTATAACACGAGCAGCCAACTGGGTCAACATTGCCCACAACAGTATACGTGTTTACCGAGTAGACAAGGCGACGTTTGCTTTTATAATTAGATATGTTATACTTAGTTACGGACAAACATACATCTTCCTGTAGAGCAGCAGTATTATGATTTATAATAACAGCTTATAAAAAAAAGGAAAGTTTTTTTGCCAAACCGTGGTGCAAGAGAAACTTCTTTTAATTTTCATAGCTTCATGCCTCATTCCCATAGGACCTCCTACCTCCAAACCTCCATCGCAGAATTAGAACAGCGTCCACAATGAAGGGACCCTCATTTCCTCAAGGGCCTTTCATTAGTCTCCTTCAGCAAAATAAAAGCCTTGCAGAAGGAGGCCACTGCCTTCCACTCCATTTCGCTGGTGAGAATTGCGTCAACTAAGCCCCCCAAGGAAAGCTTTCCGCCTTCCTAATTTCGCTCTAAATTTAAACATACTTACATGCATAGTATCATGCTTCATTCCCATAGGGGTAGGCAGAGACCGTGTCTTTCCACTTGTCACTATCCTTGCATATCTCTTTCGCTTCCTTCATTCTCATTTAACCTTTCATACAAGTTCGTCCTTTTCGAGTACTCTTGACCTGGCCATTTTCTTAAATGTCCTGGATTTGATCCAGGAACGTTCACCTTGGTTTTCCCTTTCCAACTTTCCCATTCACTCTTGACTCATAAATCCTTTTTGTCAGTTTCCTTTCATTCATTCTGTCTACTTGCCCAACTCTTACTTTCTTAATTATAGTCGCTACATCTTCTCTTATCACACTCTTTCTTGCTTTGTCACTCAATTTCCATTCATTCATATTTCTCAACGCTCTTGTCTCTACCGCATTTATTTTACTTTTATGCTTCTCTTGCTTTACCCAACTTTCACTGCTATACATAGGTGTTAACACCATCACTCCTCCATGCACAGCCAGTTTGGCCTTATAAGTCACCATCTGGCTATTCATGAAGGCATAAATGTGTGAGACTATAAATGCAACATGATCAGTGGAAAACGTGAAATAGGCCTGTTCCTCTCTGAATGAAAAATAAGTCAATGGAAAAAAGTTTCATTTCAAAAATAAATTGTGTGGTTTTATTAGACCAAAATACATTTATAGCTGAGTTAAATAGCTGATGTGAGCCATAAGCGCCGCCACTTTAAATTTTGGTGTTCTATCCAACACGTTTCACTTTAACCCCACTTTTAAATACGACATGCGATAGATGGACGTAAAAATAACATGCGATGGAAAATAGTTTCATTTTTCAATAAACAAATATTGACAATAAACTTTATTTTGGTTAAAAAAGTAAGAAGCAGCCCATTAATGTCCCACTGCTGAGCACAGGCCTCGTCACTCATGGGAGAGAGGGTTTTTAGAGCATCTACTTCTTTGGCAGAGGACCTGGATTAAAATAATGCACTAGCTGTGTGGAAACCATGAAAGGTATATTACTATTACCAGGTTAGCTTCCATCTGTCTCATCACTTACCATCAGGTGAGATTACAGTCAAATGGTTGAACTTTTTCAAGGTGTATCTATAATGGATATATGTAGAAACGATTTTGATTTTATCCGTATAAGAAATATGCAAAAAATATTAGGAGAATGCCATGAATTCTATGAAGGAGGTCACAAATAATTGATATTAATGTCCGGCGACCAGTCATGAATGTAGATCTGGATGTTAGCCAAGTCTTTAGCCCATGACCTGCCTGCTATTTTCAACATTCATTCAATTCTAACGACCTCGGTGGTACAGAGATAAGTACCACTACACTACTAAAGTTACGGCAAGTAATATATGACATATGGGTGCCTCGGAAAATACATGCACCAAATCATTGGTCGTGAGCCACCAAGTGTGGTGCTTCTGTAGACACAGCGTACTACACGGTGTCCAGCTCCGGGACGTCAATCAAGGCAAGATATCAGGCAAATATTATAGGTACAATGCTTGACAGCGAGCGAAGCACAGTACCCTCGAAAGAGTGGATCAGGAAACAGGAGATGGAGGTTTATCCAATTCCTCCCACTGTAGTGCACTATAGAGCCGGCCACATTGCCATAAACTCTGGCAACTCTGGTCCAGCCATTCAAGAATGACAAGAGGTCCGCTGGGTTTTAGTGGATATTCTGGTTCCATGGCCAAATCCCACACTCCCGTCTGTCATCCTAGGCGGGGTGCGTAAATGCATTTCCCAGAGACAATAAAAAAGGAAGAAATATATGACAGAAAGGACATCTGAATGTTGTTTTTATGTATGAAAGATGTTCTTAGAGCATATGCCACCATACTGCCATCTCGTTCGCACCCTAGCCCGTTGTGATTGGACGAGAATTTCTCGCGCGAAGATTACTTGTGTCAGTCGCTACTATTGTGCGTTTGGACGTGGAAGTTTAGATGTATAACGTCATAATGATAACAAAAATTATTATCGTTTCATTCGTACATCGGAAATAATATGTGGGTAAAGACGGTTTAAAACTCCTGCAAAAAACAAGTTAAAACAAGAATTTTAGATTTGATAATTAAGTTAAATTGATCATAAGAGAAGAAGGCAAAGCGAGAGAGACTTGTGAATCTATATTTTTACCTATATATACAAGTCAATAAGTTAAAATATACGAATCAGCTAATATAAGGATAAAAGCCTATAATTCAAGTTATTTTGTCACGAGGAACGCAAGCAACCCAGCGGAAGAATAATCTCTTTAGACATATAATCCCATTTCAAATAAAACCCTTTGAAAACTTCAACGCCCACGCCCGAGCCTCACCTGAGACGACTCAATCTCCGTTACCTCACCTTTCTATCCCGGGATTACCTTTAAACATGACAAATATAAGGGCCTAAATATCGCTGGGAGACCGAGATACTCGATTTGATGCATTTATCATCATCGCTTTACAGTTTTATTACGTGTCTTTCGTTTGAAGCTACTGGAGATGGTAATTATTATGAATAAAGCTTTGAAAAGGAAAGGAATGAAAGTGAACGTAAACATAACGAAAGCTATGCTTTTTGAAAGAAATGATTTTATGATGAATGGCAATATTTTGATAGATGGGGAACAAGTGGAAGAGGTGAAAGAATTTGTATACTTGGAATCTAAATTTACAAAAGATGGAACACGTGAAAGTGATATTGAAAGGAGAGTGAATGCAGGGAATATGGTAAATGGTGTTCTGCACGCCTTTATGAATAGCCAGATGGTGTATCAAAGGGCCAGACTAGCTGTGCATAGAGGAGTGTTGGTGCTAACACTTATGTATGGTAGTAAAAGTTGGGTATGGCAGAAGAAGCACAAAAGAAATAAATGCGGCAGACATGAGAGCGTTGAGAAGTATGAGTGGATTGAAACTGAGTGACAAAGATAAGAGAACGTTGTGGTAAAAACAAGATGTATTGACTAAAATTGAGAAAGGTATGCGTAGATGGTTTGGGCACATAGAGAGAATGATTGACTGGAATCTGACAAATATGATTTAAAAGTCAAGAGAGAATGGTAAAGTTGGAAGGGGAACAACAAGGCAAATGATCCTGGACCAAATGCAGGACATTTTAAAAAAGGGCCAGGTCAAGGGTACTCCAAACCGACGAACTTGTATGAAAGGTTTAATGAGAATGAAAGCAGCGAAGGAGATATGCAAGGATCGTGACAAATGGAAGGTCGTGGTATCTGCCTACCCCTATGGGAATGAGACGTGATACTATTTATGTATGTTTAAATTTAGGTCGAAATTAGGAAGGTGGACCTCCTTCTGCAAGGCTTTTATTTTGCAGAAGGAGACAAATGACAGGCAGAGGGAGGTCCCTTCATTGTGGACGCTGCTCTAATTCTGCGAGGGAGGTTTGGAGGCAGGAGGCGTAAATCTACGCTTCTCCTGCTTTCTTCTTAAATTTCCCAGAGGAAACTAGATTAGATTAATTATACTTTAGCACTTTATCTGTTGGATGAATCATACATGAGACAGTGCAGCCTTACTGATACAACGTTGCGACTCTGGGAAGAAATGTAGGGCTCGCGGCGGTGACTCTGCCTTTTAAATCTCTGATATCTTCTAAATTATCCATTTTAATAAAATGCTGTTCAAGACAATTTTGATCTACCTGAAATATACAACGTATATAATGTATTCAATTGGATACAGAATATAACTGCGTTGTATAGCACAGCTTGGTAAACAACACATATTTTAGTAATATTTAAATGATAAAAATGGTTACTTCTGGTTATCTTTTAGAGATAAATATACACCATCACAGATTTTTAATGGATAATTTTAGGATATACAATTCCGTAGTACATTAATTTAATGTGGCTCGTAAGGTTTAGCCAGCGTTTGTGATTTAAGCACGCAAAAATATGTTAGTTACATCACTTTACAAATCCATTAATTTTTCAGCTTTTGTTTACCATAATATGTATGTATTATATACAATAATGTTCCTCTTGAATCACTCTATCTATTGCTGAAAACTGCATTGAAATCCGTTTGTTACTTTTAAAGATACAAGGTACCAAACAGTGGAGGTGACTTAATTTAATCGCAACTCAGTTTCCATCGCAACACGTAATGAGAGCAGTCTGGACTACAGCAATCATTCTTCCCGTTTGACATTTCACTTCCCAGACGTTACACTTTTTTCTATTTTTTCCTGTATCTCAACTAAAGTGTTATTGACTCTGGATCACTTGAGTTTACAAAGCTTTTTATTGACCTAACAGTTAATATTTCATCTTATTATTTTGATAAAAGACACTCAAGTCTTATAATGTACCTTTAATAGGGATTTTTCTAAATCTCCTAGACATTTCCGTTAAAATCTTAGGAATTATAGGTCCAATTTCTAAAATTATTTTAGTTTTAGATAACACATTTATCTAGGAAGGCTATAGGATATACATCATGACGTTAAATCTAATAGAAACTGTGATCCCTATTTGATTTTCTTATTGAGAGCGTGTGTTAGTAAACGGTAAAATTTTGCGAAAATCCATTAGAAATATGAGGAAATTCGTTTCATTTAAGAAGAAGCATATTGTAAGGAATATGTTTTCTGAATTTAAAGTCAATGAAGTGAATAGTTTTGGAGATATCCCAGTAAATGATCGTTTCAAGCCATTCCAAGTAAGTTTGTTTAACATGGTTTATAACGAGCCTACATTTGTTTTGTTATAAGTAATCTAATTGGTAAGATTACTTTGACTTAGTATACTTAAAATGTATTTATATTATCTCAGTCTAAAGACCAGTGGATACAATGTCACTGACGCTTATATGTTTTAAGCTATCCAACGGTTTTTAATGCAGTGTTCAAGAAAAGATAGAGTATAGACAGAAACGCTGAAAAATTTAAAGACTTGTAATGCGATGTAACAAACATATTTTTATAAGCTTAAACAACAAACACTGACTAAATTTTCAGGGATAGATTAAATAAATGTTCTCTGGAATAAGATCTATAAGATCGACAAACCATGAAGTCGCTACATCAATGGATAGTGGCCAACAAGTTGATGTCGTGTACACCGACTACTCTAAAGCCTTTGACAAAATTTCTCATGCAATATTAATTGAAAAATTAGCTAGAGTCGGTATACACGGAGATCTGCTGCGTTGGCTTACTTCTTATCTTCAGAATCGAAGCCAAGCTGTGACAATTAAGGGGTTTTGCTCTGCGTTTGTACCAGTTTCTTCAGGGGTTCCCCAGGGCTCTTACCACGGTCCATTGCTTTTTAATTTATTCATTAACGATATTAGTAGCGTAATACATAACTCGTCTATACTTTTATACGCTGATGACATGAAAATATTTACGAGATTTTATGATGTCGATCTATTTGCATGTTCCCATTCCGAATTTAAGAAAGAAATTTTAGCTAATTTATAATTTTTTTTTTCATACTTCATTTAGTCTCTAAGATATTATTTTTTTCGATTTTTAATTATTGTTAAATATTCCAATAACCTGCTTTTTATGCAGTTATTAAGAGTGAAAACTTCACTGGTCTATGTATTAATTTTATTTCTTTTTAGTTTTAAGCACAAATTGTTTTCCGAAATAAAAATAAAATAAACCAGAATGGTATATACTTATCTCTAAAGGATAACCCACAATAACTACTTTTATCTTATAGACTTAGCAAAAAATATGATTTACGTACAAAGCTATGTTGTACAATACTTTATTGATTTTTATCCCTTAAAATACTTTATATACGTCGTTTATTTTATGTAGATCATTGTTGTCTTTAACAGAATTTTATTAATGTTATTGTTGTGATAAAAGACTCCCGTTAAAATCTCAGGAAATACTGGTCCGATTTAGATAATAATTTCAATGTTAGATAGCCCATTTATCTAGGAAGGCTATAGGTTATACATGATCACGTTAAGACTAATAGGAACGGTGCACCAACGAAGAATACTGCAGGTTAAAGTTTCACAAGAATCCAGTGGAAAATGGGAGAAATTCGATATCTGTGAGAATAATATGAATATTTTAGAAGATATCAGAGATTTAAAAGGTATAAGCAGAAAATATCGCCATACTTTAACATCCATCTACAGACGCAGTTATGGGAATCAGCTAGTAAAACACAAGTTACTTATCTGCCATAAAACACAAGGGCTTTGTCGTGTTCAATTGTATAACATACAATGTAACCTTTTTCACCAACTTTTCCCAATTCTCATTTCACCGCGTACATATTGCATAGCTTTAGTCACCTCAAGGACTTATACAAAAGGCTTCAACTGAATCCTTTCACCCTATAAATAAGTGAAGGGTCTAGGGACTCTTTGTAGGGTTCGATTTACAACGACTGTCAGGGGAAACTCACTAGTGTCGTGATGAATTCACATGAAATATGTTGGCAGTTTTATATTTCAATAATACAACCATATCTGGTATTCATATTTGAATAATCAATATCAATCAGCAATAAAGATATATCAAATGCTCTTTAGATAGATAGATTACTCTTTATTGTACACCAAGGGAGTACAAAAGATGGCCTTATCGTTACCTAGCGATTTCTTCCAGGCAACTTTTGGGCGAACAGAAATTACAAGTGCTAAACATGGTAGGTGGTATACAATAAATACTATACAAATAATGATACATACAACTGCTATATAAGAAGATACACAAATACATACGTAAATAGATACAATACTTAATAATAAATTATGGGAATACTTGTCGTCACTAGAATTACAAAGTGATAATAATTAGTAACTTGTCGTTTAAATATCTCTAGCGATTGTGCTTCCCTCACTACAAGAGGGAGATCGTTCCACAACTGAACTGCTTGCACCGAAAAAGAATAAGCAATTTAAGCCTAAACTTAAATTTTTCTGAAATTCTGAAACATGGTCATATTTGCGGATACCAAATATGAAACGAATAGAGATATTTAGAATTCGCTCAAGTTTATTTAGCTGGTCTTCAGTAAAATCTATGTAACTTACGTCAGCGTAGTCAAAAATGGAGAGAAGGAGATTGTGCTAACGTAATCTTGGTAGGAATTGGTAAAAAAGATCGCAGGCGTCGCAAAGAGCTAAGTGATGCAAATGTTTTATTACTAATTTCTTTTATTTGTTTTGTCCACGACAAAGTGTTGTCTAGATACAATCCAAGATTTCTAAGTTCTTTACTCTTTTCGTTCAAGATGAGAGCGTTGAGAAGTATGAGTGGATGGAAACGGAGTGACAAAGTAAGAACTAATGTGATAAGAGAACGTTGTGGTATAAAAGAATACGTTGTGACTAAAATTGAGAAAGGTATACTTAGATGGTTTGGGCATGTAGAGAGAATGAATGAAAGGAGACTGACAAAAATGATTTATGAGTCAAGAGTGAATGCAAAAGTTGGAAGGGGAAGATCAAGGCGAACGTTCCAGAACCAAATCCAGGACATTTTAATTAAGGGCCAAGTCAAGAGTACTCTAAGCCGACGAACTTGTATGAAAGATTTAATGAGAATGAAAAAGCGAAGGAGATATGCAAGGATTGTGGCAAGTGAAAGGACGCGGTCTTTGATGAAGAGGTGTAATGCTATGTATGTAATATTTCTTAATTGAATTATAAACGAGCAACATATCATGGAATTCAAAAGGTTTTCGTAAATGCTGTTGAGTCATAATGATCATTTGTAAAACTGAGTGTCCTACAAGGATCAATACTTGGTTTTTTTTTTCTTAATATATACGAGTATAAATGATTTAGCATACTATATGAAAGACATTTGTATCACACTTGTTATTTGCTGACTATATTAAAATAAAGAATATTATGACGATGTAAATAGTAAACTGTAGCATGTCTTACGTTGGTTTTAATTTAATAATTGATTATTACACTCGACAAAGGCTAAGTGCTGTGTGAGGGATGGGGCACTTAATTTCTTGAGCTTTTATCTTGAAAATAGAGTTCAAAAGGTTTACTTGAGCGTTTTTCAATCATCAGGATCACCTGTAAAAATAGGCGTTCCGCAAGGATCAATAATAAGCCCATTTTTGTTCTTAATATATATAAATGATTTACTATTCCACGTGATAGTCAAATGTGATATAGTTGCTTACGATACTTCCTTACTGTTTAAAATAGATAGAAATACTGAAAATTATGATGGTATAAATTACCCTGTACCCTGTCACTTATATTAAACTCGGTAATGATTAAGTGTGTCGAGTTGACTTTGGTAAATGCAAAAGAAGTTTGTAAAAATATTCAAAAAGATGGCAGTCCTCTAAAGAAAGTTAAGTCTACAGTCTTCTTAGGAATAACCTTAGACTCTGGGCTTCAGTGGGACGCCCATATTAAGACTAGCAAGTAAAAATAGCTCTGCTGCATTTTCTGTTACAAAAATTAGACAATACATTGATAGTGAAACTGCTACAATTTTTTACATACATAGCATCACTCCTCATTCCCATAGGGGTAGGCAGAGACCACGTCCTTCCACTTGCCGCGATCCTTGCATATCTCCTTCGCTTCATTCATTCTCATTAAACCTTTCATACAAGTTCGTCGGTTTAGAGTACTCTTGACCTGGCCCTTATTTAAAATGTCCTGGATTTGGTCCATGAACATTCGCCTTGGTCCAACTTTCGTATTCACTCTTGACTCATAAATCCTTTTTATCAGTAATTCTCTCAACATGCCCAAACCATCTAAACATACCTTTTTCGATTTTAGTCATTACGTCTTCTTTGTTACCACAACGTTCTCTTATCACACTATTTCTTACTCTGTCACTCAGTTTTAATCCACACATACTTCTCAACGCGCAATTTTGTATTTTACTTATTTAAAGTATTATGTTTCACGACATGTTGTTATGGAATAAAGCGGTGGACTTTGAAACTATTTCTATTCTCACAGCACATTCCCATTCCTTCCTCCAAAGGTTGGTATCTTCTAAATGATTCTTTAAACTTCTATACAGCTTAACGGTTTTTATTTATAATTTAAAACAACTATTCGAAACGTACACAAAAAAATTATAGATAGATATATGAAAAAATATCGAACAATAATTAAAAACCTATGAAAATATAAGTGAAAACTTAGCATAAATAACAAATATTAACGACTAAAACTTATAAATATAAATGAAAATCAACTAACTTGTTCCAAACAACAAGTCGATATTTTTAGAACAATATTATCACACATGAGACGGTTCCCCGACCGTCTGTGTGTTTGTAATTTTAAATCATATCGAAATTGTATTGAACTGCCAAAACAAACATTACTTTCAATGACAGCCGCGGACTGAGTTGAAGCCGAGAAAACGATTTCATTTTATATTTACTAAAATAATACTCTGACGCTACAAACGGACTTTAATATTACGTCAACACGTGGATGAAGTCTTATGGCACACTTTGTGCCACGATAGTGCCGTCTCGTTTGCACACGTGCTCTGTGATTGGACGAGACATGGCTGACTGGCTCCAGTCGTTACTATTGTGCGACTGGACAATTGTTTATGAATTTTTATGTTGATTGTCTACAATTTACAACTTCAATATTGAACAGAAACATTCTTTACAATTACAATGTGTACAGGAATTAATCTGAATCTTTTGTATTACGAAAATGCTTCAGAAACTACGGAAATAGCTGATCATATTAAAGGCCATATTTCTATAGTAAGAGGCCCTTGTGAAAGGGATGAGTGGTGCGTTATAAGAAACTTCTCGCCCGTAAATAACAAACGAAATAAGAGAACTTCGCAAATAAAGACCAATTATATTTTAAAAGTATATATGAACGTATACATACAATAGGCCTTTATTTACTAGTACGCATACCAAATGTCATGTTAACAGAATGTTTACAGTACAACTAAAAATAATCTAAAAATCTTAGAAATATGTGATAATTAATTGCATGATGTTTCTAAAGGCCTCTTCGTCGTAGGCCTCCCCCAAATTGCTCAATCTCTGGCTTGGTACATCTAGTCCGGACCTACTCTTTCTGTAAAGATATCCCTGCATCTATTCTTTTGTCGCTGTCTTTTTAGTTCCTGATCTATAGGAACTCCTTCTGCCACCTTAATCCATCTTGTGTCAATTAATCTGCATACATGTCCAGCCCATTACCATTATAAAGCTCTGGTAATTTTTAATTACATCTTTTAATTTGGTTATCTTTTGTTATTTCTTCTGTCCTTGATTCTTAATCTAGACATGATTCTTTAGTATTTCCTTTGACAAATACTCTGTTTGGCAACCGTATGTCAAGTAAGGATTATGACTTCCTTAAAGCTCCAAAACTTCCTCCACGCACATATCATTTGCTGCATTACAGTTAGAGTTTACCTAAATGCACACACACAAATGAAGCCTGCCAACTTGTAGTGGAGCAGCGTAGTGGGTCTGGTGAGTAAGGAGGCCTATGCCCAGCAGTAGGACGTTAATTGGCTGCTACTCATCTTACCTCCTCATTGCCTCATTGGTCTAGTGGTAGCATGTTCGACTACAGACATGAGGTCCTGGGTTCGAGTCCCGGGTCGGGCCAGGTCGAAATCGATATTGAGTTTTCTATTAAGATCTTCTCAATATTTGCCCGAANGCCTGTGCCCAGCAGTAGGACGTTAATTGGCTGCTACTTATCTTACCTCACCTAAAACAATCGAAATGCATGTTTGTAATTGTCACCTAATAGCATTTTACTCAATTGAAAACAACAATGCAAACAATATTAGTTCTAATAACTACGGGGCACTTAACCTGTGTATTACGAGTACTTAGTTTTTTTATTAGGGGGTCAATTTTATATGAAATTATAGATCAAATACATTGATATATAACATGCTATGATGTCATGAAGTAAGTAGCAGCACATTAACGTCCCTCTGCTGGGCACAGGCCTCCTCCCTCATATGAGAGAGGGTTTTTAGAGCATAGACCCACCACGCTGCTCCACTGCGGATTGGCAGGCATAGTACACAAGTGCACTCTCTATTCCTTCACTCTCATAGTCCGGTGTGACGGAAATCCCACACGACCGGAGAGAGATCAGGCGAAGGACTGACGGCTTAACGTGGCACGGGGGTGGATCACACCGCCAACTTACCAACTTCGGGCAAATATTGAGAAAATCTTAATAGAAAACTCAATATCGATTTCGAATTTGCCCGACCTGGGACTCGAACCCAGGACTTTATGTCTGTAGTCGAACATGCTAACCACTAGACCAATGAGGCAGTTGATGTCATAAAGGAAACATCAGAAATAATGAGCACGAAATGTTAACGATCACACTCAAATATCCCACATCAAAGAGTTTTTCCCCCACAAAAGAATTGTTGTTCCGAATGATATAGAGTGGCCTCCTTGACGCTGAATGGATCATAACGACATAATTTATTACTGGACATTTTGTATTACAAACGGGAAGTAGAATACCAAGTTATATAGGAAAAGTTTTTGGCCTATTCACTTTTGTAACATCATAAATTGTAGAAGTGGCAGATTCCAGCTGTGGTTACTGTTAAAGGGCTGATTCAACTGTAAACACTGTGTCATTCAAAAATATTCAATAAAAACGATTATAAATAAAGTAAAACTCTTTCTCTTACCTAATTCTGATTAAATGTTGTTATTTATATAGATTAAAATCCATTTCAATTAAGTTTGACTAGCTGTTGAAACAAAATTGTTCACGCCGTCCGTGACCATGTCGCGGAGATTACCAAGGTCGGCAGGCCCATGATGGCGTGGTTAATCTCGGTCGCTTTGGACGGCGGGAGGAGATGAATTTAAGAGAGATTCGAGAGGTGTCGAACAGCTAGTAGGGAGCTCTCACCTACCTCGACTCCAAGCGCCCCTCTCCTCGAAGGCATCGACCCCGGCAGGTGTGTGTTCCCGTGAAATGTGTACTGTAAAGTGTAGTTGGGGGATGTATAGAGTATGTAACCTGCCAAAGCGTCACGGATGTCCGTGATCGGCGACGCTGGTTCACTCTTCCGTTCCTGAACTCCAATGGAGGGAAGTCTATTGCGTCCAACTCGTCGAGGATTTCAGCTAACCCCCCGAACCAAAAGACGCGTAGGATCCCGCACTTCCTTCCGCAAAAAAAAACTCAAAATCCCGCGACGGCCCTAGATCGCGGCCGTCCTCAAAGCGCTTCCGAGTTTGACCTTTTTCAAAGGATTCTTACACCACAGATAACTATCTTGACAGAGTATATCGCGCCATGCCCACAGAGCAACGACACCATCGTGCGCGAACAGGCTTTCAGGTGTCACAATTGAGCAGGCGTAACTTTGCCAGTGAAGATTGGAAAAGACAAGAACGAGATTGTACGACAGTTGATATCTTATTGTTAATGAACACCATCCCAAAAAATACATAATTAAAGCATCAAGGACTACAGAGAGTAAATAAACAAATAACGCATACTTTATACAGGAATGATTTAAGGAATTTAAAAACATATTGACCTATATATAAGGGTTAAGAAATTTTCAACACTTGAAGGAAATGATGTCATAGATAACACGGGAGATTTGAAGTAAACCAACAAATTTGTCTCAATATATGTACACCTCATGAGATAACACCGTTTAAATGAAACAACTTTACAAAGTTACATTTACATTAAAATCGCCACACCCGGGATCGAACCCGAAACCTTTAGACCACCGCTTCACACATAATTCACCTTTCAAATATTGCAATGCAGCAACAAACGTAAGGTCATTGGCATTTGATTAAAGACAGTTATAGATTTTGCCAAAAATCACACTCTTACTGTAAGCCGTTGAGGAGTTCCATTGATCTTCATATTTCACTACGACTAGTATTTGACCATACCGAAGTTACGGTAGACGACTCAAATATCTGGATAGCTTATAGAAGATTCTGCCGAGTATCGTTGATTTGCTCCTAAGAATTGAAGAGTTCCGTCACTTTGTCATGGATTCCATCATCAGAACCTAACCAAATCTTTGAAATCGGTTGGCGTGATCTTGAGTTATTCTTCCACTTGTCGCGCACATGCTTAATGCAAATTTAAAACTTATCCGGTTTTCTCATAGATGCCATCATCAGAACTGGATTTTAAAAAAAATTATCAAGATCGGTCCACCCAGTCGGGAGATATGAGGTAACAAAAAGACAGACGAATTAATAACCTCCTCCTTTTTTTGAAGTCGGTTAAAAATACCAGATACCAAACAGTATTTTTAAGAGACCCTGAATACTATGTGCTTCACCAATTTACTTTAATTTTTTTTTTATTGCTGACAGATTAGCGCTTGACTGTGATCTCACCTGATGGTATGTGATGATACAGTCTAAGATGGAAGCGCGCTAATCTGTTAAGAGGCGATATACCCCTTACGGTTTCTACACAGCATCAAGGAACAGAAATCTCTTTGTTTGGCGGTACGTTTTTGCTGGTAGGGTGGTAACTAGCCACGGCCGAAGCCTCCCACCAGTCCAGACTCAGACAAATTAGAAAATACAATTTCCTAAATTCGTCCTACCGGGGATTGAACCCGGGACCTCCGCTAGCAAAGCGAATACAACAAAGTGTAGAAATGATTACAACTTGAAACTCCCAACAAAGACCATGTTCCTTTGAGATATATTCTGTACTTCCGCTAAACAAAACGTGTAAAATGAAACTTGTCAAGCGGAAGAAACATTTTCTAGCATTGGCAAGTACCGGGTAATGTTTATGCCAACGATTTGGCAAGAATTTTGAGGAAGCGAAAATGGCACCGGATGTCATGGAAGTGATGTTTTTCTGACTTCTTATATACAGAAAAGATTCATGGTGGCTCAATGGACAGACACATGGATTATTGTTAAAATGTCATAGGTTTTGAGCATTGTTAAATTTAAAAAAATTTAAAAATAAAAATTTGTTTTATTCGGATCATCTCACAATGTGCCATAAAAACAAATGGGAACGATGATCCTCCAGAAGTTTAAACTGTGTTGCAGTGATCAACGCTCTTCTTTGCGATATATGTACATTCTATTTGAAATGAATAACAATATTTATGACTTTTGGCATGCATCTGTACGTGTGTGGGTGTATGTGTGTGTGTCTGTGTGGATGTGTGTGTGTGTGTGTGTGAGTGTTCAATTTACCATTGAAAGAAAAGATTGTGAGGAAAGCTGTATATGTTTGGAGGAATGCTGGAATATGATTGTCTGCATGGTAGATCTACATATATCACGCCTCATTTCCATAGGGGTAGGCAGAAACCACGTCCTTCCACTTGCTACGATCCTTGCATATCTCCTTCGCTTCTTTCATTCTCATTAAACCATTCATAGAAGTTCGTCGGTTTAGAGTACTCTTGACCTGGCCGTTATTTAAATGACCTGGATAAGTGTTGGCTCCAACACTCCAGCATGCACTGCCAGTCTAGCCCTTTGAGACACCATCTGGCTATTCATAAAGGCGTACAGAGCACCATTTACCATATTCCCTGCATTCACTCTCCTTTCAATATCACTTTCACATGTTCCATCTTTTGTAAATTTAGATCCCAAGTATACAAATTCTTTCACCTCTTCCACTTGTTCCCCATCTATCAAAATATTGCCATTCATCCATGCCATTCATATGTCATTAAACCATTCATAGAAGTTCGTCGGTTTAGAGTACTCTTGACCTGGCCTTTATCTAAATTGTCTTCGATTTGGTCCAGGAACGTTCGCCTTGGTCTTCCCTTTACAACGTTCCCGTTCACTCTTGACTCATAAATCCTTTTGTCAGTCTCCTAAGCTTTCAAAATCCTCATTCCTATTAGAAGCCTGTTCCTATGCCAACAGTAGGACATTAATGGGCGGCTACTTACCTCTTTATGTCCAGTTTGTTATAAACATGTTTTTATAGTGACGTTACAAGACGTGTTTCATCTAAATAGGTCAATTTCTGAGGATTTATTTGTAAACAGCGACTTAAATTGAAACATTTATTTTGTGATGTATTTGGATTAGCGCCAAGAACTTTCCCAGAATTAATTAATCGAGTGGCATTTCCTCCCTCCAAATAGCGTTTCGTCATGCATCCAGATCACCTTATTCGTAATTCAATCAGCAATACTTCGGAATTGTCAATGGACAGATTTTAGTCCATTTTCATGTATAAATATTTAATATGTATACATTACATTATTATCATAATAATATTCATTTATTTAAAAGCTGGTATTGGCAAGTTTTCGGTGACTATAATTTTACTTAATGTCTCGATAAATGTTAAATTCAATGAAGCACCAAACATTGTAAGTTCATTATAGGAGATTACTTTGAAAAGAACATTTCGAGTCAATTCGAGCATAAATTTATTATAAAGAAAAAAGCCTAAATAAAATTCGTTATAAATGTTACAATACAACGTCGTACCTTGGCAGAAATCTTAAGGGAACATCAAATTTCTTTAAATTTTCGTGAAATCTTTTAACATTGTGAACGATAAATAAGGCATGAAATAATCACTTTTTTGTTACGAAACTCGTCAAACGCTTTCCAGAAATTTACTCTTTCAAAATACACCCATTTAACCTTCCCATAATTTTATTAATAAGGGTAGTTTGTAAAAAAATTGCCTTCATTACCGGCCGCCAAGGTTTAGCGTCCATTCCGACGATTTATTGTTGTATACAAGAATGTTTGGATGGAATAACTTAGACAGTTTGCTACAAAAGAGCTTTGAAAATGTAGAAAAAGGGAAATTCTAAGGCCTGTTGGTTTTTTATGGCTTTAAATATTGAAAATTTATCCAATTTTAGTGCTAAAATCTACAAAATCTGAAGTAAAGTCAAGAGCAAACCTCTTATTGCCTTCTTTTTCTTCTTGTTCACCTTCTTCCATCACTGAAGGATGTTAAAACCAAGGAACGTGTCCAGATAGTGGGTTATATAAATTCTTTAAAGTGCATACTCCCTTGTCATTACAATAACTTTATTATTTTCAGAATTCTTTTACATTTCCCTTACCCTCCCTAAATATTTCAATAAGCTGGAGCCTTATTATGTTATTCAGCCTCGTACTACTCTTTAAAGCATCTTGTTATTTTGTTTCTTCTATACCTTTTTAGCTATAACCCTCAACATCAAAATTATTGTTAAGTTGGTAAAATTTCCGTCATATGTTACTATTTGTAGAACTTTAGACGTTAAATATTTAAAGCATTTTAATATGTAAATTAATTAAGGATGTTGCGTAATTAGGTTCAGCAAATCGTATCTTATTGCCTTCTTCATTGATCCTTCTTCTTTTTACTTTTCTCCATACTAGGGACCGACATTCAACGAAGTCAGATGTCGTTTCTTTTTAACGTCCTCAATGATAGTCGTTTCCATCTACAATATCCTAAAACAATAGGTGCTGGATAACAAATGGCTTCGTATTCAAAAACACAAACAAAATAATAAATCCGATAAAGCAGAAGTTCGTACACATCGGAAAAAACGCCATATCTATTTTATTGTAAATTGGCAGAATTTCGGGGAAATTCTTATGAAATTTTGTGAATCGACGAAACTTTGAAAGGAGAAATGCTTTTGTAAAAGTAAATAGCGTGAAGAAAAACCTTCGAGATGTGAAATCACAATTGTATTACACACTATAGTATTTTCGCAAACCTTTTTTATTCAATTTAAACTATAGTTGATCTGATCCGTAGTTCAAGTTTATACTATAGCCCAAAAAAGAAGATTTTTACAGAGTTGGTCGGTTTTTCATAAACTTTTTAAAATCATTAGATTCCTTATATAACACCGTCTAACTTTGGCTTCGTCTTCGTCTCGTCTTCGTCTGCGTGGAATGTTTTTTGGGTAGCATTTTCATTAATATAGGCAAATTGTATTACAAATAAGAAACATACATATAACACCCCAGCAACGCCCCTTGCTGGTGGTTTTTCGCAAAATCGGTTCTTAGCTGACTTCTACTCGTCAGAAGGAACATTTCTAACAAATTTCAAGTCTCTACGCCTTATGCATTCAAACATATCGTGATGAATATATATATTGTTAAGACGAAGACAATTTAAACACTCAAAGAGCCAGACAGACAGAGACAGACAGACAGACAAACGGAGACAGACAGACGGAGACAAGAGACTGACAGAATGACAGACGACAGAAACAGACAGAGACTATCACAGTATTACACCAGTCAACGACAAGAGACTGACAGAATGACAGACGACAGAAACAGACGGAGACTATCACAGTATTACACCAGTCAACACTTCAACAAATAACAACAGACAAAGCCCTGTCTATTTCTTTTTAACTACCCACTGCCCCTCTCCTTTCTCCGTCCAAATACCGCGAACATCGCTGCACGGGCGCCTCGTCATCGTCTTCCGCCGGAAACCTGCGCGTCTTAACAGAAGACAATAAAGGCGCTTTTAACAATATATATGTCGGAGAATAAGAGAGAGACGGAGAGCATAAAGCACAGGGGCACAGGGTTCTCCGCCGATATTGTCACGAATGGGATCCATAATTTAATTTCCCTTCTGTGGGCGTTTGTGGGTAATGTTGGTACGATTAAACGCTTTATTAATTAACTCTTACTACAATGTTCAATCGCTCAATGTCCCTGATATCAACTTAAACAAACTCATTAACGCGACACACAACAAGCTAGGAACGCGACAGTTCCAACAGTCAACCTCTCCGGTCGAGCACTACTCAAGTACTGCCGAGAGCCGCGCCACTTATTGACCCTGCCCTACTCCGACAGATGGCGCCAGCGTTCCACAGACTATTGCACTCCGACATAAACAGATATTTTCCAAAACTTTTAGTTCGCTTTTCAAGAGGTTTATGTGCTTACTTGTTTTTATTTTATTACATTTACAAGTTGTTTTACTTGTCTTGCTTTCTACGTCTATTTCGGATTTGTAGTATTTTTTTGTCTGATCAATAATATGTTCTTTATCATTTGGTTCCTACGTTAATTTAAAATTGTCTTGTTTTCTTTTTTGATCTATTTCTTACTTTCAACTTTCCTTATTCCTCTCTTTTGTTTCGGTTCCTATATTGTATTTTGTACTTTAATATCTTTTTTCTGCAAATGCCTACCAATAACTATGCCTACTTTTTGAAAGACTTCGGCTGCTGTTAGTTATCATTTTTACATCAGTCTTATAAATTGTTCACTTGATTAAACGTAACACATACCTGTTACGTCTTATCAGTTTCTTGGCAGTTTAAACCATTATTCTAATTGTAGGCACAGTAGGTTTTGTGAACAAAATTAATTAAAAATGCTAAACTACGTACAGGACTTTATGCTAGTGAGTATACGACACGTTGCTCCAGCGTGAATATTTCTAAAAACTATGTACAGTTTCCAACTCAGTAAATACTTGGGAACTTCTTTCAAGCCGTTGGTATGTAAAGTTTATGTAAGTGAAATTGTTCGAAGCGTGATTTAGCAGCGGAAGTGAAATAAACTTTTTGACAATTTATTATACTTGGTGAATTTTTCCTCTAAGCCTTACGACGCTTTACTGTTTAAAACTTTGTCGAGATCTTTGTTTCTTTTAGAAACAAAAAATTACATTCTATGAAGATTTGTGAAAATTACCCTTCCGGTTTTATTTATTTAACTCTTTTTTTATCAGACTAGAGGTGTATAGAGTTATATGCTCTTCAGATACTTGTAATAGATACGGAATTCGATCCGCTACGTCGATAAAAATATCTGAAGTGCCCAATAAATTTATTCATATGTTACGTTATGAACTTAGAAAAGGTGATCCACGATCTATTCAACTCACAATTGTTATGAAAAATCAGCAAGAGAGGACGAGTCTCGTAGTTCATAGACATTTATAGGACTAGTCGTCGTCACTTCAACAGATGGACGTCCACAAGGCCCCATCATGCGCCGCCTGGCTCCAGCGGCTACCCGCGACCCTCTTCATATCATCGGTCCATCTTGTGGGGGGTCGTCACTCCAGCACCTTCGGTCCCCAACGTCCATCGGTTCTTCGGACTATGTGCCCCGCCTATTGCCACAATACCGGTGACTCTGGTTCTGCTACGGATCTCTTCATTTCTGATTCGATCACGTAGAGAAACTCCGAGCACAGCCCTCTCCATCGCACGCTGCATAACTCTGAGCTTCCGCTTTATAGTCAGCGACCACGTTTTAGAACCGTAGGTCATCACGCACAGTTCGAAGACTTTGGTCTTCAGGCACTGAGGGATACGAAATATCTGGCGTAGCTTCCCGAACGCTGCCCAACCGAGTTAGATTCGGCGGTTGACCCCCTTCTCGAAATTGGACCTACCTAGCTGGACTGTATGTTCCAGGTATGTGTACTCGTCTACAATTTCGAGAGCTGAGTTCTCAACGATGATTGGATGAGGTGCTACATGGATATTGGACACAATTTTCGTCTTATCCATGTTCATTTTTAGGCCCACCTGTTGAGAAACTCTACTGAGGTCATCGAGCATTGTATTGAGATCTTCAAGAGTCTCTGCCATAATGACCATATCATAGGCAAACCGTATGAGCGTTGTACTCGCCGTTGATGTTGATGAACAGTCCGTTCCACTCCAAAAGCTTAAAAAGGACTTTCAGCGCCGCAGTGAAGTGCTTCGGACTAGTAGGATTGCCTAAACGTTTCCCATCTTCCTCCTCTGGTTATTGCTTACTTCTGAGCATACTAATGTTTCCAACGTATTAGTTAAGGCCATTTTTGTTTAATGTAATAAGAATGTGGATGGTCTAACTAACCCATCGTTTGAGGCGTAGCGAAAATCAATCGTAAGGTATCGGGGGTATCATTTCTAACGTTCCAATACCAATTATAACTGGAGCGTTCTTCAAAATACAGGTCGTCGTCGTCGCTTCAACCGATGGACGTCCACTGCTGGACATAGGTCTCACGTAGTGATGTCCACAAGGCCCGATCTTGCGCCGCCTGGCTCCAGCGGCTACCGGCGACCCTTTTTATATCATCGATTCACCTTGTGGGGGGTCTGCCTACACTGCGGCGTCCGGTGCCGAGTCGCCACTCCAGCACCTTCGGCCCCCAACGTCCATCGATCCTTCGGACTATGTGCCCCGCCCATTACCACTTCAGGTTCGCAATTCGTAGAACTCTGTTGGTGACTTTGGTTCTAATACGAATCTCTTCATTTCTAATTCGATCATGTAGAGAAACTCCGAGCATAGCCCTCTCCACCGCACGCTGAGTGACTCTGAACTTCCGCATGCGACCCGTAGTCAGCGACCACGTCTCAGAACAATAGGTCATCACTGGCGACATGTACTGTTCGAAGGCTTTGGTCTTCAGGCACTGAGGAATATCGGACGGAAATATCTGATGTAGTTTCCCGAACGCTTCCCAGCCGAGTTGGATTCGGCGGTTGACCTCCTTCTCGAAATTGGACCTACCTGGCTGGCCTATATGTCCCAGGTATATATACTCGTCAACAATTTCGAGAGCTGAGTTCTCAACGATGACTGGGTGTGACGGTACATGGATATTAGACAAAATTTTCGTCTTATCCATGTTCATTTTCAGGCCCACCTGTTGAAAAACTCTGCTGAGGTCAAAAAATACAAGTAGTTAATTGTAATAAATATTTGAAGATGAAAATCTTGGTGCACCAATATCTTCAGCTTGTCAAATTGTATTCCCAAGACACAAGACCGTCACACTTCTCGGTAGTAAAACTTGCTTTGGCTAAAAATTTGGAATATTATCCCACGCCCCTTTCAAAACAGAACTTCGTTGTTAGTCTTCAAAAACCTAAGAAGATGAAAAGTAGAATACTAACATTTGCCCGCGAAGTAGCGTGAAAAAGGTGGTGAAGTACTTAATAATCTTTATAGCGTTCGGTTGTATGTTTAATAGTTATTTTAAATGTTTAAAATTTAAAAATATAAACTCTAGACTTAGTTTAACGTAATCATATAAATAGTTTTAAAATATTGTACTTTCCTTAGTACATAAAAGTAGTCGTAGAATACTTCAACAGGGCGAAGCGGTCCGGACGCTACTTTTAGTTATATTTAACTTTTTTTTTTTAG
Source organism: Elymnias hypermnestra (assembly GCA_015832385.1). Classification (NCBI taxonomy): domain Eukaryota; kingdom Metazoa; phylum Arthropoda; class Insecta; order Lepidoptera; family Nymphalidae; genus Elymnias; species Elymnias hypermnestra. The sequence continues at coordinate 40,481 of JACTOM010000524.1, forward strand.
GGGACGTCTGATAATCGGTGTCATATTGGTTTGTGTACTGAGAGACGTCATCCAATTGAGATATCTACTTTTGTAGTTGTATCTTGTTTCTTCCAAATAAATGACTATTTATTTATTTAATAGCAAAAGCAATGTATGAATGGGACGTCCTTTTTGACTCATTAACATTATAGTATATGTCGTGCAATAGTCGTAACTGGAGCGCGCAATGTTTCGCCCAATTGCGACCAATGTGGGACCGCGACAGCTGTATCTTTTATTACACTCTTAAGGTATCAATGAGAATTATTTTCTTCACCCCAAATATCCAAAGAACACTAGTAAGTAAGTAAGTAGCAGTCCATTAACGTCCCACTGCTGGGCACAAGCCTCCTCACTCCGAGGAGCGAGGGTTTTTAGAGCATAGACCCACAACGCTGCTCCACTGCGGATTGGCAGGCATAGTACACAACAAGTGCACTCTCTATTCTTTCACTCTCATAGTCCGATGTGACGGGAATCCGACACGACCGAAGAGATCAGGCGCAGGACCGACGGCTTAACGTGCTCTCCGAGGCACGGGGGTGGATCACCCTTAAAATCTTAATAGAAAACTCAATATTCATTTTTGAATTGGCCCGACCCGGGACTCGAACCCAGGACCTCATGTCTGTAGTCGAACATGCTAACCACTAGACCAATGAGGCAGTAGCATAGTAGTAGTAAGAACTGTAGTATCAGCTTTCAAAATATCGCGCAGACTGAGTTCACTACTTATACGTTACAATCTTGGGATTATCTGCCATAATGTGGGTAGTCGGGTGAATAGATCAACGTCGGGTATTTCAATAAAAGTATCCATGATACAATTAGTTCCTTCTTTATTAATTTCACTATATAAATTAACACTTACAATTTCAGATAATTAACAAAAGTATAACTAGATTTAAAACATTCCACCAGAACTCGTGGGCACGTGCGCACTCTACGAAATCTGAAGCAATATTGGCTGTAGGGCGCCACCCCAGCGCTCGGTGTTATGTCAGCTGTCAACCTCAAAAATGTCAAGTCCGATTCGATTGTAAATCGATTAACAATCTGTGCGCCGTCATACTTTATTGCACACACAACATTAGAAAAAAGTACAAGCAAGCTTAAATAATAGTTAAAAAAAAGTTAAGTAAACACACAATTCTATTTGCAACAAAAGTTGTCCACATCACAACTTCAAATCCAATACAAGTTTTAACTTGTTCGATGTGTTCGATCGGTTCAATTGTGTCTATGAATGGGGACATTCATGCAGTTGATAGGCGTGTGTTGTACTGTCAATTAGCATTTGATATTGAACAGAAATGAAAATGAAATTGAATTAAGACTAAACAGTAATTAAACTGAAATATAAATAAAACAGTATATTGAAATTTGTATAAAGTCGAAATTAACTTTGAAACTTCGTACTTTTATTTTATATATTTCTTTGAGAGACTACGTCCTTCCACTTGCCACGATCCTTGTATATCTCCTTCGCTTCTTTCATTTTCATTAAATTGTTCATACAAATTCGTCGGTTTACTCTTGACCTGGCCCTTATTTAAAATGTTCTGGATTTGGTCCAGGAACGTTCGCCTTGTTCTTCCCCTTCAAACTTTCGCATTCACTCTTGACTCATAAATCCCTTTTGTCAGTCTCCTTTCATTCATTTTCTCTACGTGCCCAAACCATCTAAGCATACCTTTCTCAAGTATAGTCACTACATCTACTTTTATACCACAACGTTCTCTTATCACACATTCATACCAAACTTTCATTACAATACATAACTGTTGGCACAGCCAGTCTAGCCCTTTGAGACACCATCTGGTTTATCATAAAGGCATGCAGAGCACCATTTACCACATTCCCTGCATTCACTCTCCTTTCAATATCACTTTCGCATGTTCCATCTTTTGTAAAATTAGATCCTAAGTATACAAATTCCTTTGCATCTTCCACTTGTTCCCCTTCTACCAAATTATGGCAGATCATCATAAATTCATCTCTTAATATATTTTTAATGAAGTTCTTGGTTCTCTTGATGGTCCATCGTTATACTGTATTTAAATATGTATACTTAGTTTTTATATATTTTGATTGTTAGTTCTTTCTTAGCCCATAACATTATATTGTATTTGTGTTCTCATTTCTACGAATCCAATATCGGGCTAAGATTTCTTTGAACGCACATAATATTGGTACAGTATAACCAAAGATAACATGCGACACCTGGTATAAATTACTCAACTGGTCGCTTTGAATTTTATTTCAGTCGTCAAGGTCGATGATAAATGAATATCTAATAATGAGAATAGTTTAAAGAGATTTTAGATTTATAATAAAGTAACTTAGCTGTACCCTATACTCTCGTATGCATCATTTAATTTGCAACAGCTCTCCAAATCGATTTTTGTCAGAAATCACGTCTCTATCTTCTCGTCGTCTCTGTTTCGCTAGGTCTTTTTTATTATTGCAATTTATGTTAATTTGAGGACATTTTAAATAAGGGCCAAGTCAAGAGTACTCTAAACCGACGAACTTGTATGAAAGGTTTTATGAGAATGAAAGAAGCGAAGGAGATATGCAAGGATCGTGGCAAGTGGAAGGACGTTGTCTCTGCCTACCCCTATGGGAATGAGGCGTGATGCTATGTATGTTAATTTGAGTCTCTCATGCTTTTTTGGTCTCAACTCCAATTGTAGGATGCTTTTTATCCAAGGCAAGCCTTTGCATGACATGACCATACCAGTGCAGATGAGCTTTCGTAAGCTTTTCTTGTATTAGGCTGACTTTGATATGCGTTCTCTCTATATCTACGTCTAGAAAGTAAAAGAAGATTTTTCCTATAGATCTCTTGTTTGGAAAACTAAATCTTGAAAATATTTGGAAAATCAGTAAGACATTATATGACGGAAGTGACGTTTGTACTTAATGTTAAGGTAGAACGATGGTCATATAAAGAGACGGTAATAACTCGTTAACGACACGTGTCTCAGATCGTGTCAGCTTCCGAAGCGCACTAGGGGTGCTATAAAAAGAACCGAGAGTGCGGGTTCAGTACGCATTCTTAGGTATTGGGGCACGGATCTTTATGATATCCAGTACTGCTATAATAAATTCACCAGACTTCTGCCTTGGTCATGTATGGCAAACTCATTATCGTTTATTGAATTATGTTATTAATAACTGTTATATTCTAGTTATATTTATATATTCCTTCTCTTATAAGCTATATTCTTCTGATATCCGGCACCCGACCCCCTTATAATCGATCATTACAACCAGTTCCAGAACATGTTTATAAACTTCAATGGATGAATATTCTGGTGTAAGAAAACTTATTGGTAAATGTTCATTAGAGTGCAGAAATTAAAAAAAATAACAAATTAAGTTAAGAAGTTAATGAAGTTGGACAATTGTAAAGGAAAATGAAAATGTTAATAGGATATATTTAGAGAGAGTGTGAACTAGTTTCATTATTGAAAATAATTCCATTTTTAACCGACTTCAAAAAAAGGAGGAGATGATAACCTCCTTCTTTTTTTATGTTTGTTACCTCATATCTCCCGACTGGGTAGACCGATCTCTATCATTTCTTTTTAAATGAAAGGTGATAGTCGTCATAGAGTCCCATTTTTATTAAAACCAGTTCTGACGATGGCATCTATGACAAAACCGGATAAGTCTTAAATTTGCGTAAGCACGTGCGCGACAAATGGACGAATAACTCAAGATCACGTTAACCGATTTCGATAACCGGTTGTTTTGTGATAGTTTGGTAAGGTTCTGATGATGGAATCCATGACAAAGTGACGGAACTCTTCAATTCTTAGGAGCAAATCAACGATACTCGGCAGAATCTTCTATAGGCTATCCAGATTTGAGTTTCCTACCGTAACTTCGGTATGGTCAAGTGCTAGTCGTAGTTAAATATGAAGATCAATGGAACTCCTCAACGGTTTACAGTAAGAGTGTGATTTTTGGCAAAATCTATAACTGTCTGTAATCAAATGCCAATGACCTTACGTTTGTTGCTGCATTACACTATTTGAAAGGTGAATTATGTGTGAGGCGGTGGTATAAGGATTTCGGGTTCGATCCCGGGTATGGCGATATTAATGTAAATTTAACTTTGTAAAGTTGTTTCATTTTAACGGTGTTATCTCATGAGAAACGCGTTTCAGGTCTGCATATATTGAGACAAATTTGTTAGTTTACTTCAGATTCACTAAAAATCAAAAAATAAATAGAAATTTTACCAAAAAAAGAACCGCCTTCAAATCAAACTTACAAATACATTAATTCTTTTATAGTGTTCTTCGTATTCTTATATTCGGGGTCGGTGTCAGCCAAGGTAGATGTTCTCCGGGTGTCCATTTGGCAGCTCTCACGTTTCTCCCACCTATAGCTATATGTGTAGGTACCTTGGCTGCCGCCGACTCCGAATATAAGAATACGAAGAACACTATAAAAGAATATATTTGTAAGTCTGTTTTGAAGGCAGTTCTTTGTTTGTTAAAATTTCTATTTTGTGTATTCAACTTTTAAAATTTATATAGAAACAAGTGTCCGCTTTCAAAAATTCAGTCTCAACTAATTGAAGTAAAATAAACAGTGTTGTCTGTGGTTTTGGGTACCTTCACTTTAATCGGGGTCTCCCTTTATATATTTGCCTTTGAAATGAAAGATTTTATCAGCTAATTCCTAACTGTATATAATTTGACACACTGAAACAAGTGGTTGCTAGGTTACCGGTATAATCCGGTTATAGGTAAAATCTAAACGGGAGAGAAAGGGGCACTTTTGTCCCGCATACAAGAATCGAAAGATCTTTGAAACACAACATTAGTATTTTTTAAGAATCTTTATACGTTAAGGTTAAGAACTGCCTCATTGGTCTAGTGGTTAGCATGTTCGACTACAGACATGAGGTCTTGGGTTCGAGTCCCGGGTCGGGCCAATTCGAAATGGATATTGAGTTTTCTATTAAGATTTTCTCAATATTTGCCCGAAGTTGGGAAGTTGGCGGTGTGATCCACCCCCGTGCCTCGGAGAGCACGTTAAGCCGTCGGTCCTGCGCCTGATCTCTCTCCGGTCGTGTCGGATTCCCGTCACATCGGACTATGAGAGTGAAGGAATAGAGAGTGCACTTGTGTACTATGCCTGCCAATCCGCAGTGGTGCAGCGTGGTGGGTCTCTAAAAAACCCTCGCTCCTCGGAGTGAGGAGGTCTGTGCCCAGTAGTGGGACGTCAATGGGCTGCTACTTACTTAAGAATCTTTATACGTTAAGGTAATGCAGAGGAAGAGGAGCTGCATCTTCTCTTTCTCACTACAAGAGATGGTACAGCTGATGTGCCTCCTCTTTCAAAAAAGAGACTTGGAGGCGTCTTTATGAAAGCTTGTTATCTCCTTCCTGAACCTCTTTTGTTGGTTAAACTAGGCAAATGAGCATCTGATACCACTAACTTCAGAAAATGAGGGTGACGCTGGGTTTTAGTTGGTGAAAGCATTCCCCAACCAAAAAAAAGAGGCTGTAGTCTTATTCCTATGTAAAAATAGGTAAGTAGCAGCCCATTAACGTCCCACTGCTGGGCACAGGCCTCCTCCCTCATATGAGAGAGGGATTTTAGAGCATAGACCCACCACGCTGCTCCACTGCGGATTGGCAGGCATAGTACACAAGTGCACTCTCTATTCCTTCACTCTCATAGTCCGACATGACGGCAATCCGACACGACCGGAGAGAGAGATCAGGCGCAGGACCGACGGCTTAACGTGCTCTCCGAGGCACGGGGGTGAATCACACCGCCAACTTCCCAACTTCGGGCAAATATTGAGAAAATCTTAATAGAAAACTCAATATCGATTTCGAACTGGCCCGACCCGGGACTCGAACCCAGGACCTCATGTCTGTAGTCGAACATGCTAACCACTAGACCAATGAGGCAGTTCCTATGTATTTGTATCAATTTCCACATCAAACGAAAATCCCGAAAAGAGAGAATTCAAACTTCCCACCAAACGTTGTAATATACCGCTTAAACTATCATATAAATTCACTTCGTACGTGACGCGGTTGCGAATGCTTAACGAAACTGAAGATGAAACCCAAAAACAGCACACGAACAGCTTTTAATAACGCGCTGGTTTTTTTTCTCTCGCAACACAGAAAATGATGTGTCTGTGTGTTTTTTCTATATATACAAAACATTGAAATGACTAAATCTAAACTCACTAAACCACGATATCATCAAAACTACTTGCGATTGACATGAAAATATACCTTTAATCGACTTCAAGAAAAGGAGGTTTATTTTAAAATGAAAGGTGGTGCTCGTCATAGGGTCCCGTTTCTTTTAAATCCAGTTCTGATGATGGCATCCATGAGAAAACCGGATAAGTGTTAAATTTGCATTAATCTAACCGATTTCGATGATTCTTTTTTTTATTGGAAAGGATATACTTCAAGGATTGTTCTGTGATATCTTGGTTAAGGTTCTGATGATGGAATCCACGACAAAGTGACAGAACTCTTCAATTCTTAGGAGCAAATCAACGATACTCGGCAGAATCTTCTATAGGCTATCCAGATATTTGAGTTGCCTACCGTAACTTCGGTATGGTCAAGTGCTAGTCGTAGTTAAATATGAAGGTCAATGGATCTCCTCAACGACTTACAGTAAGGGTGCGGTTTAGAGCAGAAAATATAAGTGTCTGTAATCAAATAGCAATGAGCTTATGTTTGTTGCTGCATTGCAACACGATTAATAAAAATAAAAAAATAAATATAAATTTTAACAAAAAAAGAACCGCCTTCAAAAAAAACTTACAAATACATTAATATGATCTAAAAAGTAAGAAATAGTTGCGTATTCTTTTATAGTGTTCTTCGTATTCTTATATGTGGAGTCGGTGTCGGTGGTGTTTTTAAGAAAGTTTAAGCTTTTATAAATAAACTAGCTGAAGCCGCGACTTCGTCTGCGTGGAATGTTTTTTGGTAACATTTTCATTAAATTAGGCAAAATCCTATCAAAATTTCAAGTCTCTACGCCTTATGGATCCAGAGATATGATGATGAGTCAATAAAAACCGGGATATTTCTTATATATATAGATAAGTACGGATGTCGCTATATTCCCAAGGATTCAAAAACTACGCGGGAAACACCTAGAAGAACAGCCAAATCTCTAATAAATCTGAAGCCTCGACACGGAAATTTTAATGCAAATTATATATTTTGAGTGAGTTTGTAATCTGATTTTACTTTTACAAACAAGCAAGCCATTTGACAACGATATGAAAAGATAATTCCAAAGAGAAAATATCACAGAAGTCGCAATAATTAGAGCGTGTGTACACATGCAAATATAATTTATACCGTAGGAATGCAAAATAGGCTACTAAAACTCAGTTTAGTTAGTATTCAATGTGGCAGACTAAAATTATTTTTATTTGACAAAAAAGAGCAATACAAAAAAGAGGTAGGCAGAGACCATGTACTTCCACTTGCCACGTTCCTTGCATATCTCCTTCGCTTCTTTTATTATATTTAAACCTTTCATGCAAGTTCGTCGGTTTAGAGTACTCTTATTTAAAATGTCCTGGATTTGGTCTAGAAACGTTCGACTTGGTCTTCCCATTCCAACTTTCCCGTTCACGCTTTTAGGTAGTCTCCTTTCATCCATTCTTTCTATATGCCCAAACCATCTAAGCCTTTTTAAATTTTAGTCACTATGTCTTCTTTTATACCACAACGTTCTCTTATCACAATATTTCTTACTCTGTCACTCAGTTTTAATCCACTCATGCTTCTCAACGCTCTCATTACCATACATAAGTGTTGGCACCAACACTCCAGCATGCACTGCCAGTCTAGCCCTTTGAGACACCATCTGGCTATTCATAAAAGCATGCAGAGCACCATTTACCATATTCCCTGCATTCACTCTCCTTTCGATATCACTTTCACATGTTCCATCTTTTGTAAAATTAGATCCCAAGGATACAAATTCTTTCACCTCTTCCACTTGTTCTCCATCTATCAAAATATTGCTGTTCATCATATTGCTTTCAAACAGAATAACGTTCGTTCTGTTTACATTCTCTTTCAATCCTATCCCTTTCAAAGCTTCGTCCATAATATTTACTATCTCCTGTAGCTCATGAGCAGATGGCGCAAGTATTACTTGATCATCAGCGTAGAGTAAACATTTGATGAGTAAATCATCCATTCTTAACCCATACATACTTGCTTTTAAATTTGTCAAACTATTTATTCTGACACAAGCATTAGAACCCTCATAGAGAGACTTCAATGCTTGAACACCTCTTTCGACAGGAAACCACTCCGTGTACGCTCCGTTTATTCTGACACAGGCACTAGAACCCTCATAGAGAGACTTCAATGCTTGGATCAGACAACCGCTCACCCCATACGTAGATAACGTTGACCACAGCTCATTCCTCACCACTCGATCATAGGCCTTTTCTAAATCTGCGAAACGCAATAAACTTTTTTTTTAAAATACGTCAAAAATATCCCTTTTCAAAAGGTATATTATAATGTTGTTGATTATTTACGCGAAAGAAATGTTAGGACTTGATTCCAGTTGCTCACAGAAGCAATATATTACACATTTTAGCATACAAAATTATCTTTCAAAGAGTAACGCTGAGTTTCATGCCAGTTTCTTCTGAGCGAATTCAACTTTCCGAACTTGTAGACGCCTGTCTTTTCCGGCAAAGAAGATTGGGAGGTGAAAGGTGTAGGCCCTTTTCCTGTCTCTTTCTTAAGTTTCTCAGTGGAAATCTTCCGGATTACCAGGGAAGATTGCGTCTACCGATTCCTCTGGTGCTCCATTATAAGAAAGGGAGAGTACCGCTGGGTTTTAATGGATATTCTGAATTGCCAGTTCCACACTCCCGACAAGAGGTCAAGTACAGTATCAGGGTACATAACAGTAATTTTATTTTAAAATTCGTACTAAAATCCTACATTAAAATAAATATTTAAGACAGTTGTGTCTAAGGAAAGGTCGTAGGTGTGTGCAAAACATAATTCGCTTAGAATCCACTTAAATTAGAAGTCGTAGATTGACATTCCCAGCGGTGCGATGGATTCGAATACATAATCCCACGGACGGGATTTACGCGTTCTGAATAACAAATTTTCATAAGACATAGATAGATACGAAAAATACGAGTGTAAGTTAGATAAGTATCTTTTTTTCGCTGGGGAATGCTTATATTTAAAAAACGCGACCCATGGGCCAAGAGTGTGGGATTCAGCGTGGGTTCAACTTTAACATTAATTCCTGGTGTTCCTTTCAGTGAGATGACCGTCTCGCAGAAGAGGGCCTCTCCCGCCCAATATCTCTCATTAGAGAGCATCGAGCCTACAACGCTCTCCAGCGAAAGGTTTACGCCGCTCAGCCCAACCAAGAGGTGACGCTGAGGTCCTAGGCTACACAATTGCCAAAGTATGGTGTCCTGAGTCAGTAATAGCACCATATTCAGGACACGCCGGTGACTCTTCGCGACTAATTCGGTGCAAGAAGTTTCCGAAACATCTCTGTCCGGTCAGAACTTGCACCAATGTAGATGAGCGACTCGTGCTCCCTGGGAAGCCAGTATTCCACAATGGCTACGACCGTTACTGGAGATTGAGATCCTCTTTCCATCGTTAATTCTGATCCTGATCTGATCAGGACATATATATAGCGGTCAAACACAGTTTCAGGCAATGTTTGTGTGTATTTTTTATATTGCTGTTACATTAGAGCTTGACCGAAGGAGGGGGCCAGGGGTCAGAAGACGTGGTTTTCTGTAATTGGTTGCGATAACTAATATCCTGGACCCAGAGTCGAATGTCCTCATCGAACCTCTGGTGCCCCAGTTTTGAATGCGGAAGGTAACGCTGGGTCTTAGCCTGTATTGCAGCGAGTCCTACACTCCTGGCTGGAAGGTATAACTTTCACTCGAGGTGTCTAAAGTGTGTCTAAGATGTCTAAATGAATTATTTGATTGGCAAAATCTTTACTGATAGGGTGGTAACTAAAATTACTTGATATCAAAACTGAATCCTTCACAAAAACGTTTCGTAAGGTAACCTGCATGTCATGGGATACTTGTAACTTGCCAAGTCACTGTAAAACAGCGTTTTGGGTCTGTGCTCTAAAAACCTTCTCTCCTATTATTGAAGAGTCATGTGCCCAGTGGTGGAACGTAAACAACTTGCTACTTACCTTACAGAACAAACCAAATATCCAGCTTCACCACACAAGCGTCTGAAGTAATTCTATTACCTGGAAATAAACATAGCAACTATTAAATATATATAAATTAAACGCTCTCCTTTGAGTTTACATAAACCGCTCTAATTGGACAAACAAAAACAAAAGGGTCTTTTTCATTCCAGAAAACAAAGCGACTCTTTTCACCTTAAGACACGATAAGTATTTGTTAAAAGAAATTTTATTTTAATTGCTTAAAAGGTTAAAAAGATACCTAATCGATTGTAAACAACTTAAGCTATTTAAATGTACCGTATACATCTACACTAGCTGACCAACTTATAAATTTATTGGGAGATGTGTTGTTAAAAGCGGAAGTAGTTTAAAAGGAAACGGAAGCGCTCTTTCCTGTATCTTTACCGATGTTTCGCCCCACCACGGGGAAGCCATAAACTCTGGCAAAGATACAGGAGGCAGTTCAGTTATGCTTTCTAATAGCAAGTGTTGAAATTAGTAAAGTGATAAATAATGAAAGTGTTGTGAACAATAAATATAGTGCTCTGAAGTAATGTAGTGTATAATATATTGTATTAAATATTTGCGGCGAACTCGGCGAACTCGGCGAGCGAGGCGGGGCAGAGTTGAGGGTGGGGCAATTTGGCTATGGGCAACGGAACTAGAGAGGACAGATGCTAGCTGATTTCATGGAAAAGGAGGGACTCTACATGATGAACTCCTTTTTCAAGAAACAGCCGCTCCGTAAATGGACTTGGCTGAGTCCCGATGGTTCCACGAGAAATGAGATTGACTTCATCATGTCTACGAAACGGAACATATTCAATGATGTCTCTGTGATCAATAAAGTGAAAACTGGGAGCGATCACCGCATGGTTAGAGGCACATTGAATATCAACGTACACCGGGAACGGTACAGACTGGTGAAGTCAACGCTCCGACCTACTCGCGCTCATATTCAAAACCCCGAGAGCTTCCAACTAGAGCTGCAAAACCGCTTCGCCTGCCTCGAGGAATGCGACTCCGTGGACGAGCTAAACAATAGGCTAGTGGAAACTGTCCATACGGTTGGGATGAAATTCTATAAACCCCGTAAAAAGCAAACCAAGAGATTCTCAGACCGTACTCTTGGTCTCATGGAACAGAGACATGCAATGAGCTTGCAGTCTACAGCTGACGCGTCCGCATACCGGCAGATCATTAGACAGATCTCTAAATCGCAAAAGCGTGATGTGCGTCACTTTAATGCCGAGCGTATACGAGCTACTATCGAACGCAACAAAGGCACTAAAGTGTTCGCAAAAGATTTGTCTATCGGTCAGAGCCGGTTGACGCGGCTGAAGACCCAAAATGGCGAACTCATTGCATCTGGACCTGAGATTCGGAGGGAGGTTGAGAGTTTCTATGGGCAGTTATACACATCGACTTGCAAGCCTATTGATAGTTTGGCTAAAGATCCCCGTGCCAAACTGACCCGGCATTATACCGAAGATATCCCGGACGTCAGCTTGTACGAGATTAGTATGGCTCTCAAACAGATGAAGAACGGCAAGGCACCGGGTGATGACGGAATCACAGCGGAACTCCTGAAGGCGGGTGGAAAACCCATTCTTAAAGTCCTTCAGCGAATGTTCAATTCCGTCATCCTGGAAGGCACGGTGCCAAAGGCATGGCATAGGAGCGTGGTAGTTCTGTTCTTCAAGAAAGGTGACAACACCTTATTGAAGAACTATAGACCTATTGCGCTGCTAAGTCATGTCTATAAACTGTTCTCGAGGGTCATCACGAATCGTCTCGCTCGCAAGTTTGACGACTTCCAGCCTCCCGAACAAGCCGGATTCCGAAAAGGCTTTAGTACCATAGACCACATCTTTACGCTGCGGCAGATTATACAGAAGACCGAGGAGTATAATCGGCCACTTTGCTTGGCGTTCGTGGACTATGAGAAAGCCTTCGATTCGGTGGAAACATGGGCCGTGTTGAGATCTTTGCAGAGATGCCGAATTGACCACCGGTACATACACGTGTTGAAGTGTTTGTACGAAAACGCCACCATGTCAGTCCGTATACAGGACCAAAGCACAGCGTCTATCCAACTGCAGCGTGGAGTGCGACAGGGAGATGTTATCTCCCCGAAGCTCTTTACTGCGGCGTTGGAGGACCTGTTTAAGCTTATGGAGTGGAACGGACTGGGCATCAACATCAACGGCGAGTACATCACTCATCTACGGTTTGCCGACGACGTGATCATTATGGCAGAGACTCTGGAAGATCTCAATGCAATGCTCGATGACCTCAGCAGAGCTTCTCGACAGGTGGGCCTAAAAATGAACGTGGATAAGACGAAAGTTATGTCCAATATCCATGTTCCGCTCCACCCAGTCATCATTGAGAACTCAGCTCTCGAAATTGTTGACGAATACACATACCTGGGACACATAGTCCAGCTAGGAAGGTCCAATTTCGACAAAGAGGTTAGCCGCCGAATCCAACTCGGTTGGGCAGCGTTCGGGAAATTACGGTATCTCTTTTCGTCCAATATCCCTCAGTGCCTGAAGACTAAAGTCTTCGAATAGTGGATGTTACCAGTGATGACCTACGGTTCTGAAACGTGGTCGGTGACTATGGGCCTCATGCGAGCTCAGAGTCACTCAGCGTGCGATGGAAAGGGCTATGCTCGGAGTTTCTCTACGTGATCGAATCAGAAATGAAGAGATCCGTAGTAGAACCAGAGTCACCGACATAGTCCTGCGAATCGCGAACCTGAAGTGGCAATGGGCGGGGCACATAATCCGAAGGACCGATGGACGTTGGGGGCCGAAGGTGCTGGAGTGGCGACCCCGCACTGGACGGCGCAATGTAGGGAGACCCCCCACAAGGTGGACCAATGACATAAAGAGGGTCGCCGGTAGCTGCTGGATCCAGGCGGCGCAAGATCGGGCCTTGTGGACGTCATGTGAGACCTATGTCCAGCAGTAGACGTCCATCAGTTGAAGCGACGACGACGACGACGATTAAAAGTCCGGAAATATTTCGTCGTATATCGAACGAAATCTTAATATTTTTGTCCGATATACCCACACTTCGTCTATCTAAAAAAGGATCCTCTAAATGTCGTATACGACGCATATAAGGAGATATCGTATCGTAAGGTATAAAAATACCACAGGAGAGATTATAATTATATAATGGGGTTTATCTCGCGAAGAATTTCAAGTGAAAGTGGGTCGGCGTAAATATGTCTGTTAATTGTGTTATCTTTTAATAGGGTTTTTGTGGAAAATAAATATAAACTGGCGGAATTGTCGGGGTAGGGTAACTTTACTCTTTTAACACCTAAGTTATGTCAATAGTACTTTACTTACTTAGCTCTTTTTATCGTTGAGAGATTAGCACTTGACTGTTTTGTCATTTGGAATGGGTAATTAAGAAAATTACATATTCTAATTTGAGTGTGCACTGATGAAAGACTTTGGTGGTAGATAATTACCCTTGTCAGATGTAACAAACAATTTAAAACCGTTTTTCCATAGTACAAAGTGAATTAGTTCTTTTAAACCCAACGGATTTTGATGCCGTTTTCAGCAATAGGTAGAGTAATTCAAGGGAAAGGTATATATGTATAATACATTTATATTATAGTATACAAAAGCCAAAAAATTTAATGATATGTAATGTGATGTAACAAACATATTTTTGGGCGCTTAAATCGAAAACGCTTGCTAAACCGTAAGAGATAGATCAAATGAATGTACTACGAAATTGTTTATTTAAAAAAGATCTATAAAAAAGTCACTGGTGGTAAATATTTATCTCTAAAGGTTAACCCACGGTAACCATTTTAATCTTTAACATGTAGCAAAAAATTGTGTTATTTACCGAGCTATTTATAACAATACAGTGTTATCCATTATCCAATTAAATACATTACTTATGCTGTATATTTCATGTAGAACAAAACCGACCTTAATATTAATTCAATAAACTGAATGTATTAGAAGATATCAGAGATTTATAAAGCGGTAGCTCAGTAGGAGGTGGCCTGTTAAAGTTATATAAACAACAAATAGATAACGCCGTAAGTTTTCTAAGACATTTATACATAAACTGCCTTTCACTTTAATCATTATGTATCATCCGAAGTCATTTTATCATGATTTCGTTAAAAAAATTGTTAAATTATCCTTAAGAATTGAGTTCAGTCAAACGCGAACCGATAACAGTCGTACTTCCGTTCATTATACGGCATTCTCTTGGCTGCATTCAATAAAAGGGTTGGAATATAAATTAAATTTATTTAAAGTTTCCGGATTGTTTTATTAAAGGCATTCCGGCTTCGCACGGGTAGACATAAATAGGTACAGATATTTAAGTTATAAGCATGATAATTAAAACGACCATGAATCAACAAATATTATGAAAAAGTGTGATTCCTAATGCTAAAACTAAGTAGCTCTGAAGAAAACTTTTTAAATGAAGCATAAAAATGTGTTAAAAAAACTGGAAATATTCAATGTCGCTTGCGTCCACTGCGTAAGGTAACCTAGTTAATAATGGTGCACCCCCTTCTCCCGCACTGGCCCTCTACTCGATGCGCTGCGTGGCGGCCGCCGCCGGCATGTATTTTTATTTTAATATCTTTTGAATGGAAAATCCGATTTCCATAATTCAAAAAGTAATCATCAGGTATTGAGACAGTCTTGAATATTAAATTATTTATTTATATAAAAATTTATAAAAGGTATGGATAACACGGTCTGATTTTGATCGGCATTTCTATCAATTTGTTAAATGTAAAAAGTAGTTATAGTGACGTAACTACAATAGTTAGACATATGGTCTCGAGAAGTTTTTTGTAGATATTGATATATTCTATAATATTGTCGAACATTTTTTTGTCCTATCATTAATACTCTTCACAGCGTATGCGATGAAAGACATTTTATGGTTAATTTTTTTACACCTTCGGTTGGTTTTAATAGGAATTTCTAAAGATTTCTATAGTAATCTAGTATTAAATATAGACTATGTTACTCAGTGATAATGTAGCTTTCTTATGAGAAAAGAATTATTAAAATCGGTGCAGTACGAAAGATGCAGTTATTAAAATTGAGAAAAGTATGCTTAGATGGTTTGGGCATGTAGAGAGAATGAACGAAAGGAGACTAACAAAAAGAATTTATGAGTCAAGAGTGAATGCGAAAGTTGGAAGGGCAAGACCAAGACGTTCATGGACCTAATCCAGGACATTTTAAGTAAGGGCCAGGTCAAGAGAACTCTAAACCGACGAACTTGTATGAAAGGTTTAATGAGAATGAATGAAGCGAAGGAGATATGCAAGAACCGTGACAAGTGGGAGGACGTGGTCATTGTTTACCCTTATGGGAATGAGGCGTGATGCTATGAATGCTCGATAGAGCACCCAAAGTGGGGTACAGGACTTGCATCTGCCGTTGAACTTGCATCGTGATTTTATAAAACCACGTTTTATGGGAAAACGTTTTCTCCCGGTTGTTATTTTTTGTTTATCTATCGCATGTCATATTAAAGCTAGCTGCAGAGTGGGAGTGACATGAAAAGCGCTCGGCAGACCAGCAAAGGCCAATATAGTGACGTACATGACTCGCACCTATTGTTTTACTGTTATGATCGTTTTATTAAACCACGCAACGTTTTTAAAGAGTTACTATTTTCCATCGCCTTTTATTTTGTTGCCAAAAGTATTGCATGTCGCATTACAGCCAATGGCGGATCGTGGATAAAGTGAAAGGCGTTGGGGAGGGCAGTTAAGGCCAATATTGTGGGACAAATGACTCATATCAGCTGTTTTACTTGCATCGTGATTTCATAAAACCACGCAACGTTTTTAAAGTGTAACTATTTTCCATCGCCTATTCTTTTGTTGGTAAAGTATTGCATGTCGCATTACAGCCAGTGGCGGATTGTTGGTGAAGTAAACGGCGTTGGGGAGGGCAGTTAAGGCCAATACTGTGGGACAAATGACTCGTATCAGCTGTTTTAGCATCGTGACTTCTTAAAACCATGCAATGTTTTTAAAGTGAAACTTCTTTCCATTGACTGTTATGTTTCTCTATCGCATGTCGTTGTTTCATAAATTCATGTTGTATTTTTACAAATGTAAACTCAAATAGTTATGAAATGTTATGTAAATATTATTGAAACTGTTCTTCATAAAACAAAGTGTAATCGCGAATGTTGATTAAATATTCTATACAACACTTATTTTAAAATAATATATCACTATTTTATAAATTATCGATTATTTTTTTATGGCTGACAGATTAGCGCTTGACTGTGATCTCACCTGATGGTAAGTGATGATACAGTCTAAGATGGAAGCGCGCTAATCTGTTAAGAGGCGATATACCCCTTACAGTTTCTACACAGCATCGTACCGGAACACAAATCTCTTGGTTAGGCGGTACGTTTTTGCTGGTAAGGTGGTAACTAGCCACGGCCAGAGCCTCCCACCAGTCCAGACTCAGACAAATTAGAAAATACAATTTCCTAAATTCATCCTACCGGGGATCGCTAGCAAAGCGAATACTCGCACCACTGCGCCAGCGAGGCCGTCATATCATATCATACCCCACTTCTGATATATTAATTTATCAGAAGGGGGATAGTATCGACGTCTCTTTTTACTATTTGCTAATTGACAACCTGAAAACCGAGTCCATGCCCGCTTACATATTCAAGGATAACCCTGGACTATTCCTATTTAACAGAGTACTAAAAGAGTATTTATTATCTGACGCCAAATTAGTATTTCTGTATATTTTTATTTCTTTTACATAGCATGTTATTAATATTTCTTTAGTATATATTAATGGACATACGTATTTATGTATTTATTTTTACGTAGTCTGTATGTATCAGCGGCAACGTTTTTTAATGTTGGTAACAAGGTGTGCAGCGAGCTAGCAACACATCTACCAACATTCAAAATATCCTCACGCGCAGAAACTAGTATGAAAGGGCTTGCATTAGGCTGGCGGGCATAGGGATGTCGGAAATGTAATAAAGTATCGATATATATCATATCGATATGATTTAACAAAGAATATTTATACTCTAAAAGTTAGTTTACTTGGCCTAAGCTAATTCAGTTATCTTACATCTCTAGATAAATATTAATCAATTTACATAATAATAATAAACATTATTTCGACCATTGGTGATCATAATGTGTTAGTAGGTTACATGTCTTAAAAACTAATGCTAGTGCTTTAAACAAAAAAAAAAGAAAGAAATTAAATATTAAAACTATAACCTAACCTATCACGGCTCGATTTGTCAGCCCGTGAATCATGTAACAATGATTCAAGTACTGACAATCGAACCTGTTACTAAATA